>BSAI01003472.1:0-16275 GCA_036245035.1 Adrianichthys oophorus | reverse complement strand
ATTGGACAGGTGATGGATGACCTGTGCCTGCTTTTCTCCACACATACTGCTTAGAATTCAGGCCAAAAAGTTCTATCTTGGTCTCATCAGACCAGAGAATCTTATTTCTCACCATCTTGGAGTCCTTCAGGTGTTTTTTTTAGCAAACTCCATTCAGGCTTTCATGTTTCTTGCACTGAGGAGAGGCTTCCATCGGGCCACTCTGCCATTAAGCCCCAACTGATGGAGGGCTGCAGTGATTGTTGACTTTCTACAACTTTCTCCCATCTCCCGACTGCATCTCTGGAGCTCAGCCACAGTGATCTTTGGGTTCTTCTTTACCTCTCTTACCAAAGACTCTTCTCCCCCGATAGCTCAGTTTGGCCGGACCGCCAGCTCTAGGAAGGATTCTGGTTGTCCTGAACATCTTCCATTTAAGGATTATGGAGGCCACTGTGCTCTTAGGAACCTTAAGTGCAGCAGATTCTTTTGTAACTTTGGCCAGATCTGTGCCTTGCCACAATTCTGTCTCTGAGCTCTTCAGGCAGTTCCTTTGACCTCATGATTCTCATTTGCTCTGACATGAACTGTGAGCTGTAAGGTCTTCTATAGACAGGTGTGTGGCTTTCCTAATCAAGTCCAATCAGTAGAATCAAACACAGCTGGACTCAAATGAAGGTGTAGAACCATCTTAAGGATGGTCAGAAGAAATGGACAGCAGGTTTTACCATATGTTTTTGTGTTTCATCACAGTCAAACGTGACACTGTCCAATTTGTCAATTTGCACCTTAACAATTACACCTGAGAGCCATGTCAATCGTCTCCATAATTGCAGCTGATCAAGACAGTTTCAAGAATTTGCAATGCAACTTCTATAGTTTCCTGTTTTGGCAACCAATGCATTGGATTTATGCTGTACTGTCTGCACACATTTCAAATGTAGCGCTTCAAATACAAGTACCTTCATGTGTTGGGCGACTGGTTCTCCGTGGAAATGTAATCCATACATCCAGTCATCCAGCAGTCAAAGAATCCAACAAAGACCCAGTGTTCCAATGTTCCATCCTGTTCACCTTTGACACTGTGGTTCCAATCAAAATTTCATCTCAAGCGCCGACGTTCTCCCACCTCATTGAGCAGCCGTCCTTTTGCTTCATTTAGCAGCTGTTGTCATTCCAAAAGAGAAAGCCGGGTATTGACTAATGTTAAAGGAGCTAAGTTCAATACTGAGCTACTGAGAGTGTTTGACCCAGAGGTTGACGCGCCTTTGTTGTTTGCTTCAGTCATTGAATGACCACTTCCATTTGTTAGATGCAAACACTTTGACAATTATTTTACATAATCTTCATCATGATGCCTGTGTGTACATGCATTCGAGAGAGCACGTGTACGGTCAAAACCCTTTGCCCTTCTGGGCCAAACATCTGACAAACATTTGTGACGTTTTCCCTTAAATACAAACACAGCTCTCCCTACCAGGAGTAAGGTGAATTACTGTCACATATTTGGCAACAATACATGGGGGCAAACAGAGCATCAGTCATGTTCTCCAATCTGTTCAGTTTATCATTCTGAGTCTGTACGGCTCTAAGTGTCTCATCACATAGCAGTCCTAGTCCGCCTTTTGCTGTAAGTCGCTTCGCCAGGTTCCGATACATCCAGATTCCTCCAGCTCCAATCAGCAGAAAGCAGGAGATCATTAATCCAAGGATGTTAGCATCTTCAACATCTTCCAGAAAGAGTTGCGACAGGCAGAAAATGCTTCACTTGCCTCATGGTTCATTCACATATCCAGTCCTAAACATACCTCCTGGGCAAGTGGAATCTGCTTTACCGCTCATGGTGGAGAAGATTTGGTCAATCGCATTTGCAGTCCAACAGATCAGATCCGCAACTCCCAAAAGTGAGAAAAACAGAAAGTGATCACAGAGATGAGACAAAGAGCCTTGGTTAAGAGATAGATAAGGGAGGGATATGGCATCCGCTCTTGGGGAGTGCCAGAAGAAGAAGAAAATGAGGCGATGTTTTAATTTTAACCGGTAGTATAACTATGTGTTCAACTTCCGCAAAAAGATTCTGGAAAAAAACTAAATGTGGCAAATACAAAAGCAAAGAATATCTCAAACTAATCAGACAAGGAACACCGTGTTGCAGGGAAGTATGCAACAATTTAACCCTTTGACACTCGAGCTGTCCCTATCGATGGGAAATAACAAATGCTCTTTCAATTGTCGTAACTCTTAGACCGTTTGCAAAATTAACAAAATTCCAACGGATTCTGCAGCTTTATGCTGATATGCAACTCTTTATGATCACTTAATCCCATTGGCACAGGATCATGTGAACACATAAGCAGGTGTCACATGGTTCACTGGGTTACAAGATAATGTTGTTTTAGTCACTGCACCACATTGTCACAGGATCTCGTTGTCACTTGTTTGTCACTTCAAATGATAGGAGCTTAGATCAAAAACTTAATGAAAGTTTAATCTTATAATAGCAGAATCGTGGGATTTAAGAATGATGTGTCCCAGGAGACCAAAAATAAAGAAGAGGTTAAAAAAAATGTGAGATTTTTCATCCTGTGTTCATTGTCTACATCTTTTTTTATTCTTGGTCACAATTGTACAGCAAGGTACATAAAAACACGAATGATCAGCTCAAGATCAGACAGAGATAAAATTGACTTCAGTTTAGCTATGTTCCTTAGATGATAAAAACAGTTTTTAACTAGGAACTTCGTGTAAGAGTCTAGAGACATAGATTTGTCGAACCAGACACAGAGATTCCTGAGACTAGACTGGACAGAGGAGCTCAGTGGGTCAATCTTAGGACTTACCCAGACAAACCAGTCATTGTGAGGATGCTCAATCGTAATATTATGGTTTACACTATCAAATGCAAATTTCATGTCTAAAAGAACCAGAACAGTAAACTGACTGGAATATGAGCACATCAGTGGAAACTTTTGAAAGAGCTTTTTCAGTTCAGTGGTTCTTTTTAAAGATGGATTGGAAAACATCACAAATATTGTTTTGCTCTGGAATGACCTTAGTTGCTCAGCTACTATCTTTTCCAAGATTTTAGCAATAAAAGAAAGTTTTGAAATGGGTCGGAAATTATTTGGATCAGAGTGGTCTAAGTTAGTTTTTTTAAGAACAGAATTTAACATAGCATGCTTCACAAAGGAATGTACAGAACCAGAAATCAGTGACAAATTTATAAGGTCAACAACAGTAGCACCAATACACAAACACATTAAGGAAAAACTGGGGTTGGGAATATATCGAGAGGGCAAGAAGAGGACTTGATCTCATTGAGCAGAGAATGGATGTCCTCCACTGTGACTGGAGAAAAATTAGACCAAGACTGTGAGAATTGGGGGGATGTTGGTGGCCGAGCACCGGCTAGAGGATGGATGATAACTCCAACATCCGAGATCCTAGCCAAGAAGACCTGAAGAAAAGTGCTACAATCAGATTGAGAAAGATTGTGATTTTGAGAGGAAGAGGGTGATACAAGTGTACTTATGGTGTTAAAGAGTTTTGAGGTTTCTTTTGTTCATTGAAATAAACTTGTGAAAATATGTTGACCTAGCTTGCTTTATCATATCATTTAGAGCAGAGCCCAGCTCCTCAAGATGCACCCTGTGCCCTTTCAGTTTCGTTGTTTTCCACAGACTTTACGACACAGTCTTCTGAAGGAACTGCCTGTATTTATCCAGGGAAATGACTTTTTAGAAGCAATGCTCTGTCTGATAGGAACAACTGTGTTTAAAATGGTTTCTCAAAGACTGTTAAAGGATTGCATAAAAGAGTCTACATTGTTAAAATGAATATAAGAGTTAGTTTCAAACTGTCTGATAGTTTCTGTGAATCTATCAGACACATCTAGACTTAGAAACCGTTGCTGCCTTCTAACAGGAGTGGGTGAAGGTGGTTAGGTAAAAGTCACACTGAAGAAGACCCAGCAGTGATATTAAAATCACCCACCAAGAGTACAGAGTTAAAACTGATTATGCCTGATAAAAACTCAGCAAACTCAAAGTCTAAAAATACTCGTGCAGGCCCAGGAGGTCTGTAAATTAGGTCTATAAATTAATTATTGCAAAAAAATGGGGAATCAGATCCAGTAGCAGCAGCAGTAGTAATATATAGCCAAGTTCTTGCCTTGCACTTGTGGCTTCAGGGCACATGTAAAACATACAATTTTATCTTTATTGATAATTTTAACCTGTTTTAGAACCACCCAAACCTCTTTCGGAGTGATGGTATCCGTCCAAACATCAATGGGGCTCAGATTTTATCAGCTAACCGGCAATGTATGGTCCAAACTACACCAGAATTCTGACTAACCACTGGTGGAAGTAAATTGAATAATAATATTTCTCCTGCTCCACACCCAATTATTACTCTACCATTTTTAAACTTTTCTCTGCCTCCATATTTACCTCACTCAGGGCAACCCACTGGCTCGTTGCAATCCCAATGTATTCCAGTTATGATGTCATAAATAGAGTCTATCACAACCATAAGAACAAGAAGCCTCTACAGATTGGCAAGGCTGTTACACTCTTACAGTCATGTATTGGCTGGACTAATGTTGTGCAGCATGACATCTTGACAATGCTTGGTCCAGCAATAAAACAGCAACCCCGTCGCATGAGCAAGGAGAAGCTGGAGGCTGCCGACGAGCAGGTACAACAGAGCCTTGAAGCAGATCTAGCTCAGCGCAGTAACAGCAGTTGGGCCGGACCTATTATCATGGTAAAGAAGAAGGATCAGTCCACAAATGTGTGGATTACAGGCCACTAAACGACAGAACCATCAAGGATGCCTATACCCTGCCACGCACACAAGATACACTCTACACCTTATCCATTGCCAAATGTACTGGCAGGTGGAATTGACACCCAGAGCTCATAAAGCTGCAGCATTCTGCACCAGAAAGAAACTGTTTGAATAGGACGTGATGCCGTTTGGACTGCGCAATGCCCCAACGACCTTCCAACGGCTTATGGATCATATGCTAGTTGGGCTGCAGTGGGAGACTTGTTTTGTGTATCTCAACGACATCATGGTGCTTGGACGTGACAGCAACCAGATGATGGAGCAGAAACTAAAGCCATCTAAATGCTGTATTTTTTTATAGATCAAGTTGCCTACCTTGTCTGACACCGAAGAATGTGCGGAAGGAACTTCAACTTTTTCAGAAGATGCTCAGCAACCATCCTCCGATGAGGGTTTTTTGGTTTATGCTGGAAGACCTCAACAGGTGCAGAGAGCACCAGGCGTGTTTGGAGAGTAGACTCTTCTAAAGAAAAACCTGTTATGGGGTGTACGCGAATTGCTGCCCCTTAGTGAAAAAAAATTTGAAGTCAAATTGTTCATGGTGCCTGTTTGTCATTTGCCTGAAGGGGTTATAGAAAGAAAAAGGTTTATGTTCACCTATGGAACTGTTACTCTTGTTTTCTATGAGGAGTAGAAATCTGTAAGTTACCAATGAGGTGCTGGAGTGAAGTTAGGGGTAACTGTCATCCAGAGAGGGGGTAGTGTTACCGTCTTACCCCCTACCCCCTCCATGGTTTTGGTTATATTGTGAAGAACTGCAGTTGCTATGATGCAGCGCGGAGATTGAAGTAAGTGTTGCTGTGTGCGCTGGATGATGACATAGGCAGATAGGGAGTTTGCGCTGAAAAGAAAAAAAAAAAAAAGGAAGAGCTCTGTCCCATGCTTGCGGTGGAGTCAGGATAGAAAGCTAGTCTTTTGACGTTTTGGGCTATATGGACAGTTTTGTGTAAGTTGAAATAAAGAGCCTGTCAGCCCTGTTCAAGCGCAATGGTGTCCCGCTAATTCCACTCGCAGGTCAGCAGGACCGGCAACAACAGCACGGTCCAAAGCCAGAAGCTGAAAGGTTACACCATGAAGATTTAGCAGTGTTTAGAGTGTGACACCCCACCACCACCACCCATGGGATCTGTTTGTGTGTTCTTATACAGATACCTCTAAAGTAATAAAGCTTCTAAAAAGCAATATTCTCTTTAGCTGGATCAATAATGGAGCAGGGATGACAAGAGTCCACCACGAGACGGTGAAGACAAAGAGTCGGGATGACAGAGACCTTTGAGAGTGAATTACTGCTTCCAATAAAGATGGGCAGCAGGCGGTGGGAGAAAAAGGATTTGGGAAGATCTTTGGCTTCCTCCCCAAATGTATTCAACAAAACATAGTAACCCAAACACTAAACTATTTTTAATCATCGAATTTTAAGGTTTTTGGGATTTGGTAAAATTATCTCCTTCCTGGTTTTGACAAAAGATGGGCAGGTGTTTATCTGCAAGCAGGCAGGCACAGAGAAAGGAATAAAAGAGACGACAAACCCAAACAAAGAACTTCATAATGACCACCATAACCCAAACCAAGAACTTCATGAAATGGTAAAATGGTAAATGGAGTGTACTTGTATAGTACTTTTCTACTTTCCTTGAAGGCCAACCCAAGCCAAGAACATCATGAAGACCAAAGAACTCAAACCAAAGACTTTATGAAGACCACAGAACCCAAACTTTGAACTTAGTGATGACCACAGAACCCAAAACAGGAACTAGGAACTTTATAAAGAAGATCAGAGAACCCAAACCAAGACATTCATAAAGGCAACAGAACCCAAACCAAGAACTTTTTTTGAAAAAGACAACAGATCAATCCAAGAACTAAATGAAGACCACACAACCCAAAACAAGAACTTTATAAAGACCACAGACCCCAAACCAAGAACTTTTTTGAAACAGAAGACAGAACCCAAACCAAGAAATTTCATGAAGACCAAACAACCCAAACCAAAGACTTCATGAAGACCACAGAACCTAAACCAAAGACTTCATGAAGACCACAAAACCCAAACCAAAGACTTCATGAAGACCACAGAACCCAAACCAAAGACTTCATGAAGACCACAGAACCCAAACTATGAACTTCATGAAGAAGACCAGAGAACCCAAACCAAAAAGTTCATGAAGACCATGGAACCTTTTTTTTTCCTTTCAAACATGTAGAACAATACAAAATAATACAAATAAAAAATAATAAATACAAATAATAATAATAATAGGCTGCACGGTGGCGCAGTGGTTAGCGCTCTTGCCTCACAGCAAGAAGGTTCCCGGTTCAAGTCCTGGCTGGGGGACCTTTCTGTGTGGAGTTTGCATGTTCTCCCCGTGCATGTGTGGGTTTTCTCCGGGTACTCCGGCTTCCTCCCACCGTCCAAAAACATGCTTCATAGGTTAATTGGTTACTCTAAATTGTCCGTAGGTGTGAATGTGAGTGTGCATGGGTGTGTGATTGTGGCCCCTGCGACGGACTGGTGACCAGTCCAGGGGTGTACCCTGCCTTTGCCCATGAGTAGCCGAGTTAGGCTCCGGCAACCCCGTGACCCCGAAAGGGAAAAAGTGGTTTGGAAAATGAATGAATAATAATAATAATGATAAAGACAAGCCTCAGTTAAACTGCACTCAAAAATACATGTTTGAAAAGGGGAAGGCAGACGCCACTGCTTTTTAAGCCTATTTCTTTATCTACTTCTCACATATTTCACAATATTCTACATAATTAAATTTTCTCTTTTTTTCACAATCAACATTTCATTGTAGACAACTGGATATTTCATATTTTTGTTCATTCATCATGTATTTTAAAATGCTGTTTTTCCTTAGATTTGAAAGTAAATTCTTAATGTCCGGGCGTTCTTTGTATTGGTTCTCCAGGCTATTCCACAGTTTAATAGATACACACCAACACACACATACTTTTCCTAATTGTTCTAATTTCTGATTGTTTAAAAATACCATATCCACCTTAGAGAGTCATGTCTATTCCTTTGTGTGAATAGTTTCTGGATATTACACGATGATACCTTATTACTGGCTTTGTGGTGGTGTTTTATTGTATACAATTTTTAAGAATTTGGTGTTAAGACATAATATGTTAGTATGGTTACAGTTTCCAGCATTATGAACAGTTCTTATTGCATGAATTTGCAGGTTGAAACGAGCTTTAATACCGTTCTGTAGTTGTTGCCCCACAATTCAATGCAATATAATAGATGTGGCATTACTAGTGAACAATACAATGTATGCAGTGATTTGTATTTAAGAACATCTTTTGATTTACTAAATACTTTTTGATATTTTACTCTGAATATGTCTAAATATTGTCAATAATTACACTGATGAATTTAGTTTGGAGTACTTTCTCTATTTTTGGACCATTTATTCATTCATTCATTTTCCAAGCCGCTTTATCCCTTTCGGGGTCACGGGGTTGCCGGAGCCTAACCCGGCTACTCATGGGCGAAGGCAGGGTACACCCCTGGACTGGTCGCCAGTCTGTCGCAGGGGCTGGACCATTTATGTATGTTGATATATCCCAATTTTCTTATGATTCCCAAACATGACTACCGTAGTTTTTTTCAAGTTCATAGATACAGTGGGTACGCAATGTATCCCTTACATTTTTCACTCTTTGTTAAATTGCAGCCATTTGCTGAATTTTGCACATTTTTGCAGATTTATTAAAAAGAAAAACTGAAATATCACATGGTCCTAGGTATTCCGACTCTTTGCTGTGACACTCATACATTTAACTCAGGTGCTGTCCATTTCTTCTGACCATCCTTAAGATGGTTCTACACCTTCATTTGAGTCCAGCTGTGTTTGATTCTACTGATTGGACTTGATTAGGAAAGCCACACACATATCTATAGAAGACCTTACAGCTCACAGTGCATGACAGAGCAAATGAGAATCATGAGGTCAAAGGAACTGCCGGAAGAGCTCAGAGACAGAATTGTGGCAAGGCACAGATCTGGCCAAGGTTACAAAAAAATATCTGCTGCACTTAAGGTTCCTAAGAGCACAGTGGCCTCCATAATCCTTAAATGGAAGATGTTCAGGACAACCAGAACCCTTCCTAGAGCTGGCGGTCCATCAAACTGAGCTATCGGGGGAGAAGAGCCTTGGTGAGAGAGGGAGATGGGAGAAAGTTGTAGAAAGTCAACCATCACTGCAGCCCTCCACCAATTGGGGCTTAATGGCAGAGTGGCCAGATGGAAGCCTCTCCTCAGTGCAAGACACATGAAAGCCTGAATAGAGTTTGCTAAAAAACACCTGAAGGACTCCAAGATGGAGAGAAATAAGATTCTCTGGTCTGATGAGACCAAGATAGAACTTTTTGGCCTGAATTCTAAGCGGTATGTGTGGAGAAAAGCAGGCACAGGTCATCCATCACCTGTCCAATACAGTCCCAACAGTAAAGCATGGTGGTGGCAGCATCATGCTGTGGGGGTGTTTTTCAGCTGCAGGGACAGGACGACTGGTTGCAATGGAGGGAAAGATGAATGCTGCCAAATACAGGGATATCCTGGAACAGAACCTTCTCCAGAGTGTTCAGGACCTCAGACTGGGTCGAAGATTCACCTTCCAGCAAGACAATGACCCTAAACACACAGCTAAAATAACCAAGGAGTGGCTTCACAACAACTCTGTGACTGTTCTTGAATGGTCCAGCCAGAGCTCTGACTTAAACCCAATGGAGCATCTCTGGAGAGACCTGAAAATGGCTGTTCACCAACGTTTACCATCCAACCTGACAGAAATGGAGAGGATCTGCAAGGAGGAATGACAGAGGATCCCCAAATCCAGGAGTGAAAAACAAAAAGACTCATGGCTGTATTAGATCAAAAGGGTGCTGCTACTAAATACTGAGCAAATGCTCTGAATACTTAGGACCATGTGATATTTCACTTTTTCTTTTTTAATAAATCTGCAAAAATGTCAAAAATTCTGTGTTTTTTGTCAATATGGGGTGCTGTGTGTACATTAATGAGGAAAAATCCTTGCCTTACCCACTGTAACTTATTAATATCCATCCATGTTTTTAGTTTTGCCAATTTGTAATTTATTATGTTTTAAGGTTTTTAAAGTTATTATCTGAATAAAATACATGTGTCATCAGCACACAATTTTTCAACCAAACATTTTTTAGCAACTGTGACATGTTAACGATGCCCCAACATGTTGACTGGTATTCCCCCATTTTAACAAACTGTTGTCCATTTGTCAAAATACTTTTAATCCAGTTCCATGCTACACCCCTGATATAATATCTTTCTATTTTGTAAGTAGTACTGAATGATTTGTGTCAAAAGCTTTCTGTAGATTAATAAATAACCCTACTGCCAATTTTTTTGTATCCATCGCATTTGAAATTTCTTCCACAGCTTCTATTAGGGCCAAAAATGTTGACATATTTGTCTGAAACCCATCTTGGCTGTCATTTAATAATTTATGTTTTTCTAATCTATCATTGAAAAGTTTTTCTAGGATTTTTTTTTAAATTGGGGGAGCAAAGAGACAGGTCTGTAATCAAAAGTAAAAGACTGTTCATCTCAACTTTTGTATACTGGAACTACTTTCACTTCTTCAGGGAAAATTTCAGTTTGGAAAGATCTATGACAAAGCTGTGGTTTCAAAATGTCCTCTTTCACCCTTTTGATAAATATCATCTCAATATCATTATAGTCTGCAGATACTTTATTTTTAGATTTATTAACAATTGTTTCAACTTCCATTTCACTTACATGTGAAAGATAAATAGACTCAGGTTTCAGGTTACAGTCCCATTGAGTGTTGTCTCCATTATGTGGAATGTTTGTTGCCAGCTCAGGTACATTAAAAAAAATGAATAAAAGTTATTAACCATGCTATCATATTCTGATCTTCACCCTCGTTGTTTATTAAATAATTTGGGTATGAATAATTTTTTGCGCCATCCTTATCATTTTATTGAGGACCTTCCAATCTCCTCTGTTATTACAAAAAATATTTTTTCACAGTACAATTTTTTGCTTGTCTTGATTTATTGATTAAGCCTTTGATTAACATAAGATAAGATATACTTTATTTAATAGCAGTGAATATAAAACAAGTGTAAAGGTAAAGTGACTTCACTGAGTTGCTCCAGTGATGATTCACATGGTAACACAGTATTGCACATGATTATTGTTAGTGACACGTGCCCAAAGTTAACAGTGTTGTTGTACAGTCTGACAGCCGCTGGAAGAAAGGATCTACGGAACCTTTCCTTCCCACAGCGAGGGTGAATCAGTCTGTCACTGAAGCTGCTCTCCAGATCAGACAGGGCGTCCTGCAGCGGGTGACGCTCATGGTCCAGCATTGATATAAATCTATCGAGGACCCATCTGTCCCCCACCTCTCGCACAGTCTAGAGGACAGCCCAGTACAGAGCTGGACTTCTTGATGACCCTGTCCAGCTTCTTCCTCTTCCTCTCTGTGACGCTGCTGCAGACCACACCATACAGGATGGATGATGCCATCACGTAGTCATAGACAGTCCTCAGGAGTGACCCTCTCACTTCAAAAGACCTCAGTGTCCTCAGGAGGTAGAGCCTGCTCTGGCCCTTCCTGTACAGTGCATCCGTGTTGTGAGTCCGGTCCAGTTTATTGTTAAGATGAACATCCAGGTACTTGTATGTGTCCACTCTATCAATGTGCATTCACTGGATGTTCATTGGTGGGGGGGGGGGGGGGGGGGGGGGCATCTGCGGAAGTGCACCGCCATCTCCTTGATTTTCCCCACATTGATGAGGAGATGGTTCTGCTGACACCAGTCCACAAAGTCCTGCGTTAGTCCTCTGTACTCTGCGTCATCGTCATCCGGGATGAGCCTGATGATGGCAGCTGTCCGTTTGAGTCTGAAGTCTGCGGTGTAAAGGGTGAAGAGGAAGGGCACTAGGACAGAGCCCTGCGGTGCCCCCATACTGCAGGTCTGGAGGTCAGACACAGTCTGTCTATTAGAGTTAATTTATTCTTATCTAGTTTATATTGTTCTTCAGCTTCTGCTGTTCTTCATTTTATAAACTGCTTGTATCTAACATTTTTCTTTTCCTAAGCATGTTCAAGTCCTTTTGTTAACCAAGGGCATTTGAATAATTTATTTTTCTTCTTTATCTTTTGGATTGGACAATGTTTATTGTGTAGTGAACAAAATATTTCTGAAAACATGTTGTAGGCTTGATTAGCATCATCTTCATCCTACACTGTTTTCCAGTTTTGTACTCCAAGCCCGAATCTGAACTCTTCCCCCTGCCCCTTCGGCTTCTCCCTACTTCTACAATTGTAAGGCATTTGGAGGGATAGAGGTATTCGAAATAATTATTTTAAGTGGCAGCCATAGTGGTGGAGGGATCTGTATTCCTCTGCCACAAGGGTGTTCAGAGAAACGCATTTCTTCACGTGGGTGTGCTCTGAAGCACAGTTTACATTTAAATTTAAGTAATGGCTTGTTGTTTTAGAATGACTGTTTGAAGTATAAAACGAATGTGTGTTTTCCGAGCGCTGGCAGCTATGACCGGCAAAAATGAACGACATCATCAAGGGTTAAGGTCATCCCAACTTGAAGACACAATTTTTCCATAACTCTCCATTTGGAGGGTTAGGGGAAGAATTTAGATTTGGCCTTAGATTATTTTTGAATGAATTAGTTGCATTATCTGTTCTTAACTGTTTGCATTTGCCTTTTTGAAATTATATTTTAGGAATGACAGTTGTCATACATTGTAAAGACTGGTAGGTGGTCTATGATGTCAAAAATCATGAGACCACTTTTCCTGTTAGATTGATATTATTTGTGAAGATGTTGTCAATTATTTTAGTACTATGGGTAGTAATTCTGCTTGGTTTGTTGATGAAAGGACAAAAGCTCATACTATGCATAGTTTCTATCAAATCATCAGTTGTTGTATTCCCCCGTTGGGATTCAACACGTCTACACTGAAGACTCCATAAATAAATTGTTTTTGCGTACATCAGAAGACATTTTTTCCGTCCCTTGAATAAACTGGTTCATGTTTGATGCTGGTGTCCCATTTACTTACACAGGTTATTATGAAATTCTTTGTCTTCTCACAACAGTTTAAAATTTTCAAACATTCTAATATATTATTTATAGTTTTTTGGTAACCTTTTATAATAGGTGTCCTTAATAAACTACTTATAAGACATTACAAAGCATTAGTAATCTTGTATTAAGTTGCTTCTAAAGACATTTATTAGCGTTGGTTTTATAAAAGATTAATCGCTGAAGCTCCTTAAGGATTCAAAAATGAAAACAAGATATGGCAGACTAAAAACTTCTCTTTTGTGTCTGTAGTTATGTGGAAACACTTTTTTTCTGTAGTGTTGTAGATGTTCAATAAGAAACTAAAATAAATAAAAAAAACTTTCAATATATACCCGGGAACCTTTTTTAAGCATTAGTTTCTCGTAGGAAGGATCAGAGGCGCAGCACCACCCCATTCTTAAGGACCCCCCCCTTTTTTTCACGACAATCTTGCAAAAACTGTCCAATCTACGGTAAGTTGTCCGAATGTAACAGATGTTTTGTTTAGGATTTTTTAATTCCATCAAAGTCAGAGTAAATAATTGTTTTGCAAACATTCCACCCTGACCGTTGGTCTGTCTGAGGGTACTGTTTCCAGGTGGGCATAACCAGTGCTTAGCCACTCTCTTTTGTTGCTCCTGTCATTGAGCGCTTGTTTTGTTAATATCTATCTTAGTGTTAACTTGTTTGGTATTCAAACATAAGTATCTTCTTTAGTATTCTAGTGAGTAACTACCGTGTTAACCACTGCTGTCTAAGCAGTCTGCAACATAGTTTCTTCCCCTTAGCCAAATACCGTTAGCCTTCGCTAAGTGCTAGCATAGCCTCCACCTCGTCTGCCTTTACTCCTCTGTCCTGCTCCATGTGCCATATGTTCAGTGAAGATCCTGCCTCCTTTAGTGATGATAGTGGCAGATGTGTTAAGTGTAGCCTTATTTTAGACTTGGAGGCCAGGCTAGAGCAGTTAGAAGCACGGCTACGCATATCAGATGCTAAGCCTGTTAGCCAAATTATTACCCGCAGTGCAGCTCACAATACGGGAACTAAACTGCAGAGCACTCAAGCCCCTCCTGGGCAACAGCCAGGGAAAACTCAGGATGGGTTTGTACCGGTGGGAAGGAAGCATAGTGCTAAACGTAAACACTTAGAGCTACCGAAACTCCCGCTACATAATAACTTT
Source organism: Adrianichthys oophorus (assembly GCA_036245035.1). Lineage (NCBI taxonomy): Eukaryota > Metazoa > Chordata > Actinopteri > Beloniformes > Adrianichthyidae > Adrianichthys > Adrianichthys oophorus. The sequence goes on along the minus strand of BSAI01003472.1, from coordinate 2,159 downwards.
TCTCCCCTCGGCAACACACCAGATGAACCGTCAACTCTAGTCATCGGTTCCTCTGAAGTTAGACACGTGAAGCTCCCGACAGCCACAGTCAGGTGTTATCCGGGAGCCAGAGTTGGTGACATAGAAGGAAATCTTAGAATGTTTGCTCAGAGTAAACCTAGGTTCAGTCGAGTTGTGATTCACACAGGCGGTAATGACGCCCGATGGAGACAATCAGAAGTTCTTAAATTAAACGTTGAATCTGTGTGTAAACTTGCTAAGTCGATGTCGGACACTGTTATTTTCTCTGGTCCACTCCCAAACCTAGTCAGTGATGAAATGTACAGCCGCTTTTCATCATTTAACCGCTGGTTAGCCAAATGGTGCCCACAAAACGGCGTTGGCTTTGTTGACAATTGGAGCGTGTTTTGGGGAAAGCCCGGTCTCATGCGGAGAGACGGCATCCATCCTACTTTTGACGGCGGCGTTCTTCTCTCTACGAACATTTCTGCTAGCATTAACCGTTCAACCTGACAACCCAGGGACAGGTTCTGGGCACAGAGCAGCAGTTTAAAACCCTCCTCTGAGTTCCCTTTAGCGTCAGTGCAAACCAAGGAACAACACAGAGTTAGTCCAGCAGCTCCTAGCTTTAGCTTATGTACTGAAAGGCGAGTAAAACACAAAAATCTAAAAGTAAAAGCTACTAGCACTCTTAATAACAACAAGCAAAATCATGATGTCATTAAATGTGGGTTACTAAACATTAGATCAATTTCTTCCAAGTCCCTTTTTGCTAATGAGTTAATGAATGATAACAAACTTAGCCTGCTAGCTCTAACAGAAATCTGGCTCCAACAGGATGACTATGTTAAGTTGAATGAAGCAACCCCTCCCCTAATTATAATAACTATCAGAAATCCAGGATTTCTGGGAAAGGAGGTGGGTTAGCAGTAATATCACAGTCTAGCTTACTTCCTAACACTAAAGCCAAACACATTTATAGTTCCTTTGAAAACATCATATTGTCTATAAATCACTCAAACAGGAAAACTCCAAAATCTGTTTCATTCATAATTATTTATCGTCCTCCTGGCCCGTACTCTGAATTTTTAACTGAGTTTGCAGAATTTCTATCAACTATTGTTTTAGATTCTGATAAAATAATAATAGTAGGGGATTTTAATATTCATGTTGATGACTCTAGTGACTGTCTAGGAAATGCTTTCTCAGCTTTATTAGATAATGTTGGTTTCACACAAAATGTAAAGAAACCCACTCACTGTCACTAGCAAACTCTGGACCTTGTTTTAACTCATGGTATAGAGATCAGCTGAGTGTGCTCCCTCATAACCCCATACTCTCAGATCACTTTCTAATCACCTTTCAGTTTGTTCTAGAGAATTCCACCGCTCCAATATATAAAGATTAGCTCAGAAGAACATTGACGGACCGTTCTGTATCTGAATTTAAACTTACAGTCCAACCAATACTTAGTAACATGCTGAGCATACACTCTGAGAGCAGCTCCACAGTTTCACTCCCAGAAAAAATGATCAGTTTGTTGATGACTCCATGGAGGCCCTCAGGAGAACACTTGATGTTGTTGCTCCTTTGAAACCAAAACTATTTAGACAAAACCGAGTATCACCGTGGTTTAACGCTGAAACACGTTCCCTTAAACAAGTAACCCGTAAGTTAGAAAGAGAATGGCGCCGATCCGGCTCAGAACAGTCTCTGAATAACTGGAAATATAGCCTTTTAAATTATAAAAAATCTCTGCGTAAAGCCAGAACCCAGTATTATTCAGCTTCAATAGCACAGAAGGGAAATAATCCGAGATTTCTTTTTAGTACTATAACCAGACTGACCAGCAGTCTCAGCTCAGTGGAACCACATATTCCTGCTACTCTCAGCTCTGAGGAATTCCTTACATTTTCTGATAGTAAAATCTCAAATATTAGACATAAGCCGAACAAAGTTATCCCTACTATCATCCCAGAGCAGGCTGAAACAGTAGAAATGAAGGCATCTATTGAAACCTCTGTAACATTAGACTGCTTCACTGCTGTAGATCAAGCTGAATTAACATCAGTTATTACATCCTCCAAAAGCTCAACTTGTCTTTTAGACCCAATCCCCACTAAGCTTTTTAAAGAAACCTTCCCCTTAATTAATGAATC
>BSAI01003466.1:0-16926 GCA_036245035.1 Adrianichthys oophorus | reverse complement strand
AAGCTCCAGCATTTTGTTGCCTGTAGATTAACAACTCTACCTTCCCTTCCCTGTAGCCATTCTCTAACTGCTATAATGCACCATCTCTCTTTCCCCCCCTCCACCCCCCAACTCTCTCCTTTTTCCCCTTTCCTTTTCCGTCCAGTCCAACAAAAAAGACACACAAAAAAAATCAATATTAATAAAGTTATGTTTTGTGTTCGCTATGATTTATAACCCCCGATTGTAAGAGTAAAATCTGTCTAATACAAGAGGCTCTCAGCTCATTTCTGTTTGCTCAGCTGTTGGACAGGACAAGTTGAAAAAAAAAAAAAAAAAAAAAAGAAATGCTTACAGCAAAAAAGGCAGAAAAAAAACATATCGACTGACTCTGTTAAATCCCAAATAAAAAAAATATTTTATAATCTTATATTATTGTGTTATTGAAGGATAAAAATAAAGAGTTCAAGACTTTCAGATGTCATGTACAATGCTATTAAAAAAAAGTTTTCACTCTGTAGTTGAATGGAATCTATTTATTATCCTCTGAAAAGCAGCTCCAGATCTTACCTGCTTTAAATGGAGATGCTGCTGTTTAGTCTTGACTGGGCACCCATAAAATGGTATTTTAGAGATTTATACATGAAGGATGTTTTAAAATTATGTTTTATCACAGCTGACTAACTCTACAAGGCTGACTTGTACTTTAGTGATTTTTAAATCAAAGCTTAAGCTCCAGCATGTAAACTAGGGAACATCCGATCTATAAAAGATTTTTAAACTATCTTAAGATTTCTACCCACTGTGTCTTTGTGCGTTATGCACAGCATGCTGCTTCAGCCCTTCCTGCAATCTATGTATATTTAAGTGAGCTGTTTCTGATCACACTTTGCAAATGAAGTAGAAATAACAAACAAACCATGGCTGAAAACTCAAAAAGAAGCTTTGCAATCTGAACAATACTGGTCCTTTTTCTTCTGCAGGTGCATTTATTAGTTATTATTGTAAAGGTATTCCTCATGTCAGTTTCAGGTGACCACTACATGCGTTTATAAGAAAGACAAATACACTTTTCACTCAGTGAGAATAACATCTCTAAAAGCAATGGACATATTTCATATTGCTCTTTCCCTTTTCACAAAGGAACAGATAGGAATCAGGGTCGGGGGATGGCCCTGTACTGTTTTTTGTTGCTTTTCCTGACACACACATATTAGGAAAATACCCATTGCAGCCATTCATCCAGGCAGGGAGTTGAGTAATGAGTGGTTTTAGTGAAGAAGACAGCTCACCTTCTTTCCAACCCTTCTCAAGGAGACTTCTGATCATTGTTGTCAACAACAGCTAAACACTTGAAATGGTTACTGAAAGGTCCAATAGGGTGTGTGCATGTGTGTAACTGAAGACTGCTGGAGAAGTGGGAAATTTCCACAAGCAGGAAACAGACAGAGATTAGGTTTATGTTTTTTTTTTTTTTTTTTTCTTCATGTGTGTGTTACAGATTGTGTCTTTGGATGTCTGTTTTTAGATGTATGGGAAAGTGGTACTCCCGGCACCTTACAACTGTTTCCCATTACGATAAGAGCAGACCCACTGATACTTGGATAATGGACTTTCTCTTCTGTGTATGCGGGCGTGCACGTTTGAGTGCGGACTTATGTGTGTAGGGAGCGTTTAGCAGCCAATCAATCACAAGCTGTCAGATGGGTAAGTGTTGGGAACAGTGTCAGCAAATGTGACAGACACACACATGCACAGAGATATACATATACAACGTCTCGTGCTCATGTATGAGTACAAAATTTTATCATCCTAGTGACAAATAATAATTTCGATGTTCAAAACCAGCACTCTTCTTTTTATTCTGAATCTTGGAACATGTAGACAGGGAAATGTACAAATTGCAGTGTACTGCGCATCAAGTAAGAGACATCAGTGTCAGGTAAGCGTCTTTTCTTGTATCTAAGTCAATCACCATGGAAACGTGTTGAACACGTGTTTTAGGTCAAACAGTGAGACCCCAAAGTTAGTTTTATTGTTTTACCAAGCTATTACTCCTCCCTTTTTCTTCTGACATGATCTTAAACTTATTGTGCTTTAAGAAAACGAGATTTGCTAGTACTTTTTAGGCTTCACATGCAATTCCATTTGTGACACATTCATGATCTACAGTGGTCCCTATATTGTGGTTCACCTGTCGTTGTCTAGCTGCTTTTGGGATGTTTTTTTTTTTTGTTTGTTTTTTTACAGTGCACTGTGTTCTGATCCTGATTGGCTATAGACATTGTCATTTAATCTCTTCTATGCTGTTTCCTGAATGTGTTTCTTTTGCCACATTTACATAAACCTCCAATCACAATCAGTTCTTTGTTTTCATTCCACATAACTGGACTTTTTTTCTACGAATGTTTGAACTTCAAGAGTTTAAACAAGAGAGAAAAGTGTGAAATGTGTATCGAGTGTGCACTGAGGGGTTTTACAACAACACAAATGTAAGCCTGCTTTGCAGATTTCACCTATCGCAGGTTTTCTTTAGAACATAACCCTGCAATAAAAGAGGTACTACTGTATTGAGTTAACACACTCACACTAAGAAAGCACAATGATTCTTGCAATAGGCTCACTAAAATATGAAATTAAGAAAGCATTACATGGTTCATAAAGGTGTCACCTCAAGCTTAGACTTTTTGTCAAATGTGCCTGGACAATCTTGGTAACATTTAAAAAAAATGAGCAAAGTGTCCAAAATCTCATTAGATTGTATGACAGTTTGTTCAAGAAAAAAAAAATATTATTGTAATTTGTCTGATACTTCAAGGAGATTGTCTTTAAATCAAAGAGAAAAAAACACGTGAAGCAGCACCACAAAGAAGTCTGCACAAGAACTGAACAGACACTTGGGTATTCTCAACACATTTCTTACTTCTCTGCATTAACAGGCTGAGATACATCCAGTGAGCTAAAGCAATCCACATTAGACTACTACTCTGAGTCAGAACTTGTCACGCTGGCAGGAATCACACACAAAATATCTTTAAAACACAACAACCAACTTTTGATCCCAAAACCCCAGACAGGTCAAACGGAAATGTTGATATATATATTTTTTTCCCTTTTAGTCACAGGACTCTATAAGACCTTTAATTAAGTTTTGAATTAAACAAGGTTTGTCCCAACCTCAATAAAAATTACCCAAAAAACTCTCAGCAAAAAAAAAAAAAAAATCTGAGTCATTATATTATCTGTGCCTTGCATCACATTCTGAGAAGCAGTAAGACTGCTTTCAGCTAGACAAAAAGGTCAACAATAGTAAGGTTACCCCAAAATCACCTGGGAAGTACTCTTTCCAAGCAGAGGACCAAGAAGTGTGATGAGACCTTAAGATGTCAGTCAACCATTTACTGCATTCAGTTTGACCTAAAACTATGCAAACGTGGCACTTTGGTTCCTCTTCTACCGCCTTTAAACAGAATCTCTGAGCCTGAACTCACTTTGTCCTGGAAATTAATTTGTGTATTACCATGCAGATTTAGTGCCATCTGGGTCACCGGCTGCACCTCCACACCTATAAAACCAGAAACTGATTGCTTATAAGCAGCAATTTAATAACTTAGCACATGATAACAATGCAACCCCTCCTAACCACCCACCGTCAGATTTTCTCAACAATTTTCAATAAAAGTAAAATAATTTCCTTAAAAAACACAATGCATCTGAAGTCAGTCAAACTCTAATATGTGCCACTTGTTCTCATCAGCAGCACTAGATTTTTCAGAGTTCCTGTTTCAACTTCTACAAAAATACTTAAACAATTTGTAAAAGCCAGCATGAATTAATTTTTAAATGTTGTATTATTCTGCTATTTTTTTTTTTGTTATTAAACAACCAGTAACCCCGGGATCACACCGCATGCGATCTGACTCTGGTGCGGCTGCAGTTCAGACACCGGAGTCTTCATGTAACATGAAAAGTGCAAGAAGCACTCAGTCTGGCTTCAGATTTTTTCCAGATGCCGGAGCTGAACCATAGCACTTTATTGTGAAGTTGGGTCAATTTATGACCTAAACTGGTAACCATGCAAGTGAATGTAAAGCACATTTTACAAAATAAGCCTATTTTTTGCTGTACTCAATTCGCTGTACTTGCTGTTTTCACTGTGCTTTAAACATTACGTTATTTCCGCTGACATGGGGCCACAAAGGGTAGAAGTGGGAATAGTCCATGTTGTGGGTGAGTACAGTCTTGAGTATGAGTATCAATTTGGGCATTTTTGGCAGTTCTCACAAAAAACTGGGAAAAGTAAATGCATACCAATCAATTTAGCATACTATATATTTGATCAAACATGAAACACAGTTGCTGTTTTGTGTCTTTATTGGGCACAACTAAAACAATTGTTAACTAGCAGAATTTTACACACACCTATATCTAGCCATGGTTTCCTAGAGGAGGAATAGAAGCCAAGGAAGGTGACAAGTGGGGCGCATTATTTCTGCTCATGAACGTTTTTTAGGATTGCCAAAGACAAAGGTTATTGAGGCGTGTATTCAGTGTTGAAATCTTTACACTTCTGGATGAGTTAAGGCCTGAAATGAAATAGGTCATAATATTAAAAGCTGGCAGTATGATATATTTCTATTTTCCTCTTCCTGAGAATGTCAAATTTAGTAGTAGTCCCTCTAGCATGTCCCGGGTCTTTCCTGAGGTCTGCCTGGAATACCTCCCCAGGGAGGCAACCAGGAGGCATCAGAAAATGCCCACGCCACCTCAGCTGGCTCCTCTTGTTGTGGAGGAGCAGTGTCTCTGGAATGAGATCCTTCCTTGTAACCAAACTCCTCTTCCTATCACCTTAGAGAGAAGCAAAATGCATGAACTGCCTTTTTCAGGAGAGTTCATGTAGAACACCTCATATTTTGGAATATTTCCAAAGTTTCTTATATCCAATCATAAGACATGTCTTTAAGTTTCAAATGAAAAGTGTTTTGTTTTTTTTTGTTTTTTTTTTTTTGAAATTGGTGCTGAGATTTTCAAAGTGGCAGTGTGGTTAAAAACAAAAAACGTGAATATCAATGTTTATAATTTTACTTTTAAGTTTTCCATTTTGTTTGATTTCAGTTCTGTTTTCTTGAATATTGTTTCATGTTTGCTTTTTATTTGATTTGTTTATATTATTATTAGTGTATTCTGTTTTCTAAGTAAAAACTATTAAAATAAATAAAAACAGTAAAATTATATAAAAGTTCTTTTAGAAATGTTTATTCAGAAAATGATTTGAAAATAAAAAAAAAAAAAAAAAAAAACAAGAAATGATATAATTGGTCTAAATAAGAAAGTGGTCAGATATGCTCTTTTACATACAGGACACAATCAATCTTAAATGTCATGATTTTCAAGTACAGTTTGATTGTTTATTGAAATGGAGTGGGGAAAAAAAAAAAAAGTATAAAATCGCTCCTGGTTTTCATCCTCTTTCTTTTTCTTTTTTGTACATAGTTTTTTTTAGTCCAAGAGCAGATAATTTATCAAGTACCAAAGATGAAGTTATTATTACGTATCATAAAGAATATTATTATAACATTCCAGAAATCCTTAATGCACATCACGCATCATGTAAAAAAAACAGAATGCTTGATTATTATCGCATCAGTAAGCTATTATTACAGTAGTGGAAAAATCTGTATTTTACAACACATAATGTAACATCTTGTCATGTCCTGTTTTCAGGTCTTGTGCGTTCCCTCTGTCACTGTGGTACCAAGTTTAATCATTTACAGCTGTCTTTGTATAAGTTAATGATCTTCAGTGTATTTTAAGATGTATTCAGACTTGAAAAGTCTGTTGGTCCGGACCAAGTCCTGAACCTTGTGTTTGGTCTGTATTCAGTCTGCCATCAACCGGAGAACATTTCTGCTTCAAACCAAAGGTTGTAAACACGACCATGTGACAAAAGATCTCTTTTGTCAGGAATTACAAGGGTTAGGTAAAGCAACGAGAGAAAGAATAATTTGAAGTCCTGCGCTTTTCAGTCCTTGTCAGGATAGTTCACTGACTTTATATTTTGCTGAACAATTTTGAATGTCTGCATCAAGGTCCGTTACAACAGTTTTTACTGCTACTTTGGTACGGTGGAGGCAAACTGCAAGGCGATTACTGAGGAGACGACGCCTAAGAAGGTACACTGATAAGTGTTTATGACATATAGACTGTGGGAAAACAGTGTGAGAAGCAATTCATCCAACCACATTTCAATGAGTTGCTGTGACTCATTGTTGCTTCCTTCCTACTCTGTTTACATCCTGGTCATGGTGGTCATTCAGTTGTTCTGCAGTGTATTCAAGCTTAGGAAACTTATAGCGAACTCGAGCTCAGTCCAATTGGAAATCAAGACCACCTCGAAAGATGGGTCAGAGAGTGGTTCCTGGTTCTAGATCAGAGTCTGCATGGTTGCATTCAGACTGAAAATCTGGATTATCAGGGGAAACAAACTGATTCACTTTAGGCGAACCAAATGTGTCCAGTCTGAATTGACACTTTGTGTCAGGTTTTCAGCTCATTTGTATTTCCACTCTTTTGTTTGTCTTTACTTCCTCCCATCTGGTCTCGTGCATTGGTCCTTTACCAACAGTTCCTTGCATCAATTCATTTTGGCTTACAACTTCTAAAGACATTTTTAGTCACAGAACACTGGTTTTCAACACACAGCAAAATTCAGCATTTTTTCTACATTCCTAATGCAGTGTAACTAGATTTACAATTAAAAACCTAAATATAATTGTTTTAATTTAGAAGCATGAAGAGGATTCTTGAAATAAAAAATGGTTATCCCAGTAAAGTGATTTGTATCTTTCCTGTTGCTTGTTTTAGTACAGGAATGGAAATCAGGTTGATAAAGATAACATGGGACTGAAAGCAATCACATGCAGGAGGAGACTAGTTGAAACTTTGCCCAGAGGGAGAGACAACCAACAGCTGGATCTTCTAAATCGGAACAAATGCAGTCCCAGCGGACAGGACACAGTCACAAAACACACAAACAAAACTTGACAACAGACAAACAGAGGCGCTGATGACATGCTGTCAAATGTGAGCTAAACAAACCAGAGACAAATATTTGTTGTGACAGGGGACACAAACCAAATGCTAATTTACAGACACCACAAAGGATTAGATATGTTAATAGTGGCAAGACTGACTGGAGAAGAACACATTGAGAAAGAGTCACTGTACAAACTATTAGGCAAAACAAACAAATGAGAACAAAACAGAAAGAAAGATGCAAAGAAAAAACATGAGAACAAGGAAGATCTGCTGATGTAGGCATGCTCAAATCATAGCACGAAATGAGCCTCTGAAGTCTGCTCTGCATTAACAGAACATCTGAAACATTTTTAGATGTAGTTTAGTGGCATCAATCTGACAGAGTTGAGCCACAGCGAAAGCATGTATGCACGCATGCTACTTTAATTTCCTGCCCCATAAGCTAGGCTGCAACAGCCAAAACTCACTGCAGACCTGAACCTAGCTAAATGTTCTGACTGAGGTGAATTGTTTTGCCTGCATGAGAACCTATGTTTCACGTCAGAGCATTTGAATCCAATAATGTAAATACAGCAGTATACAACAGTCTCTATTGCCCTGAAATGAAGGATTTTTTTTTTTTTTTTTTTGGTGGTGTGGAGTGCAGATTGAATCCATAAACCTGTCTGTTAAAGTCCTCTTGCCAGTCACACTAAATACATCATCACTTGCAATATAATATAATAAATCAAAATCCTTAGAATCCCTTTGAATTCAGATAAACACTTTGAAATATAAGCTCATAGCATTGTGATCCTGCACAGAGCTTATGCCACATTCTGATGTGCACTTTTTGCTCACTGCAGTAAACAGGTGAAGATCCAGGTTAAGGAAGGAGTGAGACTGTCAGCAAAATAGATCAGAAATGGGGTTTTCATAACAGGTAAATTACCATTAGTGGGAGGAGCCAAAGCAAACCGAAATTAGAATCAGAGCAAAAAAGGTACACAAAGTTAAAGCTGTCTTCATTGTGGTGCATATACTTATAGAGCCATCAGGGAGAGCATCCAAAACGCATCAATGCTGAAGGTCACTAAATGTGCCCCTTTAAGGCAAGGTGGAAAATATATGCAGTCCTGTGCTGCCCTACAAAGAACCACAGCTGAGTAGGAGTAGAAGAAAACTAAGAGAGGAACAAGAATCCACCTGCACAGAAAAAATGGTGAGCACAGAGAAAACCAACCATAAAATAAAACAATCAACCAAACAAAATGTGTCACTTTTTCCAGAGCTATAGAAGTACATTAAGATAATGCGGCCAACAACAGATCTGATTGCCTTTGTACTTTGCTTCAACTTATGTACAGCTCTGGAAAATAAGAAAAATATGTCTCCTATGTGGGTAAATATCTTTGTTTTGTTGGAGGGGGAAAGGAGTACCTTCATATAATGTAAAAAGTGCATATTTTGGAGTTCATAACACTGTTGAATTTATTAGCACAAAACCTGTAGTTTATTCTGACTCATTCATAAATTATATATATTTTTGGGGGCGTTATTGCAGTAATTCCTAGCACAAGTCCTGTTGTTGGGGGATTCACAGATTCCTTTGAATCCCCAAAAAAGTCAATTTGTTGACAAAACCAATAAATTCCATCGACAAACCAAGTATCATGTCATACACTAGGAAATGGTAAAACAACTTAAAAAAACTATCTTGAAATAGGCAATTGTTGGTTTTGAAAATATAGTTGTCAAAAAAAGGTGCTGCAACACTTAAGTAAAAACTCAGCTTACATGTTTAGAAAGACCCAAACCACTGCTTGCAGCTTTGTTTCCCTCTGAAGAAATGTCAGTGACAGAAAAAAAAAGTGTCTTCATTGTGAACCCCCAGCACGTTCAGCAGGTAAATGACTACAGATGAATAACTCTAACACAATCAGTGCAAACGGCTGAGGCTTTATCAAATGCTGCACGCATGTGCATTCAAAACACAGTACTTAGTCCAATTTAATTTGAAACTGAGAGGTGTCTGATAGCTTGCATTCAAAACACTTTCCGGACTTTTCTTAATCTTACCTGATAAATGAGCCATGGTTTGCAGAAAGAGCACTTTCGGAGCACCAATAAGCTCTCTAAACAGATTACAAAGACTTATGGGTAAATAGCAGCAGCGCGAGTAAAAAGAAAAAAAAGAAAAAGATGCATCCTTCCTAATAGAGTTTACTGGAAGCCGAGTGCAGTCATGTGATGCAACAGTTTCTGTTACCATCACTTGCTGATGAAAAATAAATGAATACGATTAAAGTTTTCACACAGCTCTGAAAGTGCACGTGGGCTGTGCACGTTTGTGTCTAATTCTCTCAAAACCAGGAGAGGAAAAATAGCTCTCTAGATAAAATTAAAAAAAAAAAGAAACCTTAAACATTAAAAAAAACCTTTCATTTCTTCTATTTTTTTTTTACTACAAATTGTCCTTTTTTCATTACAAATACAAACTAAAGAGAAGCGATTTTATACATGAGTCAAACTGGTTTGACTCATGTATAAAATCGCATTTGAACTGGTCAAATGAGGCTTTTTAAATGTTTTTTTATTATATGCGCAAAACTTTGTATATTTAAAAATATGTATTGTTAATGATGTTCTATAGATGTTTATTCATTTTCCCACATGGCATCCTTTTAACAAAGGAGACAGTCGAATAAGTTTGAAGCTTGATCCCAAGTGTGTGTTTTACAATTAAGGTCATTTCAAAGCCAAGAGACAAAGAAAAACTAAAGAAAATATTTTAGCAAAATTACAAATTGAATTATCTGGAACTGTTATTCAGTCTAATCAGTTCAGTCCAGTTAAGACACTTTGAAAATATTTGAGACAACAATACACTAGATCAAATATGTTGTTACAATCGTAAACACTAAGGATGCTTATGGTGATGAAACGAAACAGCACCTCTCTATTGGAACCAGGATAATGTCTAAGCCACAACTGCCTTTAGGGGTGGATACAAGCTGTCTGCAGGTGAAAAATGGGTGAACCTTTGCGGGGCACACATGTGGCCTGGACAAAATATCTAAGTTGTAGACCGCTCTGTGAGCTCTGTGAGCCTATTGAGGGAAAATGTTTAAGCACTTTTTCTACAGGCATGCTGCAGACGACAGGAAGTAGAGAACACTTTAACAACATGTAAGAGTAAGTAAGGGTGAAGTAGGTGAGACACAGGCACGTTGTATGGATTTTTTCCCTTTTTTTTTCACCAAGCCTGGCCACTGCGCCCAGAGCTCAATATTGCTGTGCATATGTGTACACTTCTTGCATACATCCTAACTGCTACTATTCAGAATATTAGACAATCAGAGCAGAGTTTGTGTGGGCATCCTATGGCCACTTAGGTATTACTCTGTGGGGTGGCCGTGGTGCAGGAGTGGGGTGGTCGACCTCTGATCAGAATATTGCAGGCTTGATTTCTGCCTTGCCCACCCATGTGTCATGCCCAAGTGTCCTTGGGCAAAACATTGAACCCCGCATTTCCTGTGTTGGGAGGTTGCCACCAGTGTTCGGCAGCAGAGCCGCCATCAGTGTGTGAATGTGTATGTGAATGGGACTGTGACTGTAAAGCACTTTGGCCCTTCATGGAAGGTAGAAAAGCGTTATATAAGTATTAAAATAAAGCATTTACCATTTACAATGCTGTATGTGTACAGCATTTGTCTGCCATCAGTTAGAAGCCACTGCATGCGCTTTACCAATGACTGGAGTGCTGCATAAAGAGCATCATACGACAATGTCACTAGTACGCCACAAAACTTCGCTTTAAAAAAACAAGAAAGAAAGAAAAAGAACAATGCTAGACCAATCACCCGAGTGATTTCAGTCTTGAAAACAGTAAGAAAAATTGCTGCTATTTACTCCTTCTTTTATGAATGGTAGGCTAGAAATGGAGTGCAAGAAAAAATCCATTTCATTATCTTCACATGTGCCAAGCTTTATTTGATGATTGCACCATTCTTGCACCTTTTGGTTTCACTCCATTCCTATTAGCACACAAATCAGTTCCTCTACATTTTCAAACATCTTAGAGGATTCTCAAATCCTAATGGTCTTTTGCACACCTTCAATACAATTTTTTTAAAGAAAAATACATTGCAAAAACAAAGTGATGTAGTTTAATGAAAAAAAGTAATGTTAAATACAGTTAAATGAGAAAAATATATAGAAAAAAGGGAAGTTATGCAAGCTTTGTTTTGAATTATCTAACTGTGTTTGCGCTTATTTGCAGAGGGAATGCAGTTGACACTGTTGCCTCAGGCTTTAACCGTGGTTTAAGCTGTTGCTCCATTTTAGTTTATCACAGACTACTAGTTTTGGGATACGATTTTGTGAATAAACAGATGACTGATATAGGAACAAACCTTTTTTACAAATTACAAAACTCATTTATTAGGAAAAAAAGTTTCCAAGAAAAAAGTAAAAAAAATAAATGTTTTAATGTTTTCATCACTTAAAGAGCAATCATAAAAGCCTCTGTTTATTGAAGTAATATTTACTGCTATTGAACCATAAACCTGAAAAAATAAATTGTACATAATGTCAGAACAAGATGAACCACCATGCTTTGTAAACTGACATTCAAAAAGCGTCAAAGCAAATATGGAGGGGCGAAACAAGTGACAGAGGAGATAAAAAGGTAAATAGTGAAATAGCTGCACGGCACTCAACAAACACACACATCCTAATTGAAATTCTGTAATTTAGTCAGACATCACTTCGGTATGTGTCGCATAGAAACAACTGCAATCAGTCTGGAGGAGCTGAGCAGCCCAGTCTCAAACAAACACACAGTTTTTCACCTTCTTTCCTCAGGAGAGAAGCTGATACAAACATAAAAGCTGAGAGATTCATATTGGCTTCTCTGAATGCCTCGATTCTCCAGTGGCTCTCTATACATTTGCATTTGAGTGATTCTGTGTAATATCCTAATCTGCTGCATGTCAGTCTGCAGTCTCCTCCCGGCAGAATAGGCTCTTGTTCCAGTTTTGTAACCTCTTGTTTCCCTACAGGTTTTTCAGTCTTTTTGTACAATAACATCATGAGGTCTTCCTCAAAAAAAACATTTCCATACCTGGAATTTATTACTTTTTATGTGAACTGAAGATGAAAATAATACGCATATTTATGGGTTTTGAAAGATTGCACAGTCAGGGGCTAACCCTGATACAAACAGACAGGAGATTAACATATGATGAGATATGTGTCACAAAGCTGGCAGAGATAATTTAATAGAACAACCCAATAAAAAAAATGGTGTGAATGCAGGTCCTCTGATCTGACGGCACAATAGGAAGATAATTGAAATTGAAGGAAATACAAAGAACCTTAACAGGAATTCAATGATACAAAAAATGATGTTTGCATGATGTTTAACATTTGTATTAGTTGAGTGTATTAAAATCAATCGGTATCAAAAAAGTTATAACTAGTAAATTATGTGCAAATACTACTACTACTAAAAATATTATTAATATTAATAATTTTGGGTTTTGCCAAAAGCAAGTTCTTTTCTGTTATCCCTGGCCATGACGGAAACAACCATATAGCATACATAACATACATATACCTGTGCAAACACCTACTATACAAATAGATAAAATACAAAATCATCAGATTTATTTGCAGCAACAGGCTTCTCTGTCAGAAATATATCTTCACCTCTACGACACCATCCTTCCAGGGTGGCATTGCTGTAGTGTGTTATATCAATTAGTCACAGATTTTCTTACAGTTTGTGTCTTTTTGGTTTTTCAGCAGCCCCATAGAGTTAAATGATCAACATACTATATCTGTGGAGTAAAAAAATGATAAAACTGCTAAAACTTTTGTATGTTCACTAAATTTTCACTTATTAACATTGTTTATCTAGTTTATTCAGATAATCTCCTGATCTTATTCAGAACATTGGACAAAAGTTTTCATTTTTATCTGTTCTAAAAATTAAAAAAAATTGTTAAAAAATGTCTCCTCATCCATCTTCAAGAATAAAAATTATATAACTTTTTTTGCAAGAAAAAAAAAAAACAAATTTGTTTGAGGAGACCTTAGTGAGACTTGACTTGTGATCTCTGTTTGCTGCTGAAAATTCGCATTGGACATCACAAATCAAAGACAAGCAAATCATTTCTGAAAAAAAGGGGGAAAAAAACCGAAACAAAACTGTAAACCTAACCTGCACACAGCACCACTGACTCAGGAGCAAGAGGAAAAACTGCAATTAGCTGTTTTTAACAAATGCATCATACAAAATGGACAGCAGAAATGACCTGGTGCTGTTAAACTCAAAAGGGATTATTAAGAATACAGTTGTGACATTTCTGTTTAAAAAAAAATTATTTTTGTGGGTTTTGTGGCAAGTTATGTGGCGAGTGTTAGTTTTTTTTTAAATCTAGAAAATGTTGGTTGTATTGAAAAACAATAAAACAAACTGCTTGTAAAACCACCATGGAAAAATGAAAATACTTATTTTAAATAGTGTAGTCAGACTAACTTCAGAGAGTTCTATCTTTGTTTTATGGTATTTGAGCTGATTTTGTATCCTACAATAGCACATGCTCATAAGAAACAGATTGTCAGATATTAACCTGAAGGTTAGGATTTGACTTTGAGTTCAACATGATGATTTGGTTTTCTAATAAAGCAATTGATCAACATAATACAACCAGTAAGATGATTAAAAAAGAGTAAAGACCAGAAGTAACTATAATACTGAAGGTCCAAGTGACCATTGTGGCCTGCAAGTGCCACCAATCCCCCACCCCCATTTTTGCCTGCTCTCAGCTGCTAAATGCCCCTCACTCCGTCGTCTGCCCACCTAGCCTAATCAGATCTGGACATGGCAAAAAAAGAAAAAAAAACTTTTCCTTTTTTTTAATTTTTTTTATTTTTCTTAACTTGTCCTGTCCAACAGCTGAGCAGACAGATATGAGCTGAAAGCCTCTTGCATTAGACAGATTTTACTCTTACAATCGGGGTTATAAATCATTAGGAACACAAATTGTATGTTGGTATAAGCCCCTTTTGTAATTTAAACGAAACTTTATTAATATTAATTTTGTTTGTATTCTTTTTTGTTGGACCGGACGGGAAAAGAAAGGGGGAAAGAAGGGGGGGGGGGGGGGTGTGTGTAATAGATTGGGGCCTATACCCATTAAAATAGTGAATGTTGGTCTAAAATGGGCGGGGCCTGTCCACACACTCCAAGAGTGTTCGCAAACTTGTCCACATCCAGTTCACACACACACTTGTGCATACCAACCAACACATGCAAAGCACTACCTTCTGACACGCACACTATTTGAAGGTGCAAAGGTGAGCTGACGCCTCTGCTCAGGTGAATGTTATGTTAAGCTGAAGTGGATGAAGGAACGAAAAGAAAAGAGAAGAAAAAAAAAAAAAAAAAAGGAGGGAGAGCTCCCAGACATCCCCGCACCAACACCCCCGCCGAGGCCACAGCGCCGACCAGGGCCCGCTCCCGCACCCATACTGTGGGGTCAACGGAGGAGCACCCAGACCAGGGCTCGCAGGACCACCACATGGGCCCCCAACACCCGAGCGCAGAGAGGTACGGAAGCGCAGAGCGCAAGGCCCAGCCCAGCCAGGAGAGCAGCCCTCCCACGGCACCAGGCGGCCCAGCACGGGGACCCACCCCCAAGAGACCCACCACCCTAGACAAGCCGCCCACCACCACCCAGGAGTTCTGAGCATCCCCCCACCCCAGCCCCGGGTACGAGCCAGGGCCCCCCAAGGGAGACCCGCACCAAAGCTCCAGGCAGTTGCGGAGATCCAGAAGAGAGCACAGCGGGGGTCAGCTACCCCCATCTAGAAAAGGGATGACCAAGAGAAGTGGGGGTCCCCGAAGGAGTACATAGCCTGACCAGGCTATCCTAAGTTGTGACTTAGAAGGGGCCCGGCACCCGAGGGTAAGGACCAGAACCCGCACCACAAGGACACAGACACCCTCCAGGCTCAGGTGGAATATGATCCCCCGCTCATGGACTTGCCAGAGGACTGAGGGATCCCTCTCCGTGCGTGGGGAGGGGGCCACCGGGCCCAGGAGGCCGACACCCAAGAGACAAGGTCGCCGCTGCTGAAGGTCCTGTGCCCCCCACCGGGGATGGGGTAGGGGACAGAAGATCAGTAGTCCCACCTTCCTTGTGTAATGTATTTGTGTGTGTGTATGTTGAGGTGTGTTTCTTGTGGTTGAAGGGTGTGTGTAATAAAGGGTGCAGTTAAAATTGGTGAGCAGGGCACTGAGGACATCTCCTGATTGCTTACAGGGATGTCCAATCACCCTCTCACCAAGGAACCCTAAATGTCTACGGTGCAATTAAAATTGGAGGGTAGAGCACTATGAGGACATCTCCTGCTTGCTGGCAGTGATGTCCCAGCACCCCCCCACC
The DNA here is from genome assembly GCA_036245035.1 of Adrianichthys oophorus. Lineage (NCBI taxonomy): Eukaryota > Metazoa > Chordata > Actinopteri > Beloniformes > Adrianichthyidae > Adrianichthys > Adrianichthys oophorus. The sequence goes on along the minus strand of BSAI01003466.1, from coordinate 1,474 downwards.
AAGGGTCCTACGTGTCTAAGGTGCATTTAAAACCAAAAGAAGGGGGCGAAACTGTGCGGAGACCATGGGAGGGGGGACCACTGCCAAGTGGCTCGGCCCCTCGAGGTATTCTGCAAGCACGCCCCCCCTCCAACCTAATAGGTGTTCGTAAGAGGAAGGAGGGGAGGTCGGGGACAGCTACCAGACTGACCCCCGATGGTGAAACAACTGTCCCCCCGCCCCCCCCAAGCATGGGGCCCAGGCCCCCCAAGGCAAAAGCCCCCCCCGCCCAAAACCCGCCCCCCCAGGCCCCACACCCCCCACCCCACACAAAGAGAGAGGAGCCAAGAGGGGGCCAGCCCCCAGGCGCAAGCCCTAGCCCTCCCCCCCAAGCACCGCCCCTGTGGCTGCCTGGTCAGGTACCAGCGGGCCCGAGGAAGCCTCAAGGGTCCCATACTGGTGGTGGACCCCCCCCTCTTACCCACGGAAATCCCTCCCCCTGGCCCGCTCCCCCCAGACCCCGCCATGGTAGGCTTTTCCTGGAGCAATCGCAGGCCCCAAGAGGGTTGCCCCATCCCGTCCCAGGGCCAGAGAAGGAGTGATCCCAGCCCCCGGGTGTAGACGGGCCGCCCATCCAGCGCAGGCAGACCCCCCAGGACCAGGGCCCCGCGCAAGCCCCCCCAGCGCACGATAAAGGACCACCCCCCGAGCCAAGCCAGAACCCCATGCAATGCACCACCCACACCCCCCCCCGCCCAGGCCCGGGAGACCACGTGGTCCCCGCGCTTGCCCCACCCAGGCGCCAGACCAGATCCCCGACCAACAGAGTCTAATGTTTTGAACCATTTTAGTGGTGGTTGTGTGGGGATCATTGAGAACAGATAATTAACTTTGGGTAAAATGTTCATTTTTACTGTGGCTATCTTACCCATGAGTGACAGAGGCAAGTTGACCCAGCGGGTTAGATCATCCTGTATACTTTTCAGTAATGGGGTGTAGTTTAGTTGCACCAGTTCTGATAGTTTTGGGGAGAAATAAATACCTAGATATTTGATATTGCCTGATTTGACTGGGATTGAGATCGTTTGCTCGGCATTACCATTCAGTGACAATAAAACTGATAGTGGACAACCCTGTCTGGTCCCTCTACCAAGAAAAAAACTGTCAGAAGTCTGTTTGTTAGTTCTGACTGATGCATTTGGGTTGTGATATAATATTTTAATCCAATCAATGAAGGATTCCCCTAACCCAAACTTATGGAGGGCAGCAATGAGGTACTTCCAGTTTACTCTGTCAAATGCTTTTTCAGCATCCAATGAGAGTATGGTTGTTTCCTGGTTTTTAAAAGTAGCAAAATCTATTATGTTAACAAGTCTGCAGACGTTATCACTTGAGTGTCTACCTTTAATGAATCCACTTTGATCATGATGAATTAAACGAGGAGTGACTTTTTCTATTCTCTGCGCGAGTGCTTTGCAAATAATTTTTACGTCTG
>BSAI01003465.1:337-23443 GCA_036245035.1 Adrianichthys oophorus | reverse complement strand
GGCTGCTTCTCTTCAGCAGGAACAGGGAATCTGGTTAGAGTTGATGGAAAGATGGATGGAGCCAAATCCAGAGCAATATTGGAGGAAAACCTGTTGAAGTCTGAACAACACTTGAGACTGGGGCAGAGATTCACCTTCCAACAGGACAACCACCCTAAACATAAAGCCACAGCTACAATGGAATGACTTCAAGTGAAATGTATTAATGTGTTGGAACGGTCCAGTCAAAGTCCAGACCTAAATCCAATCCAGAATCTGTGGAGAGATCTGAAAACTGCTGTTCACAAACACTCTCCATCTAATCTGACTCAGATTGAACTCTTTTGTAAGGAAGAATGGACAAAGATTTCAGTCTGTAGATGTGTAAAGCTGGTAGAGACAAACCCCAAAGACTTGCAGCTGGAAATGCAGCAAAAGGGGGTTCTACAAAGTATTGATTCAGGAGGCTGAATACTTTAACACACTGCACTTTTCAGTTTTTTATGTATGTAAAAAAAAAAAAAAAAAGAACTCTTGTATAATTTTCTTTCCACTTCACAAGTGTGTGTCACTTTGTTTTGATCTTTCACATAAAATTCCAATAAAATATTTTTATGTTTGTGGTCATAATGTGAGAAAACGTGGAGAAGTTCAAGGGGTGTGAATACTTTTGCAAGACTTTGTATGTCCCTTGAGGTGGTAAAATGAGCTTCAAGGAAACTGCAAGGCACACTTACACTCCCCTTCAAATGCTCCCTCTACCAGCCTCTACGGGCCCCAACACGCACTGCACCCCATATGGGTGCATGTGACAAAGGCTTAAGGCTTCTTTTTGAACTAAACAAAACAGAGCAAACCAAGAACATTTCTAGTGTCTGAAGTAAAGCTGGTCACATGATCACAACGGTCCGGTGATTTGAGAGAGTTGGGGCTCAGTTGGGGCTGGTTACATAACCTGAGGAAATCAATGGTCACATTACCTGCCAGAGTTGGTGCGGGGTGGCATGACCTGGGAGAATCAGGGAGTTAACCACTTGAGTGAATTGAGGGTCACATGACAGCTGCCCTTTGACTAACTGTTTGACTTTAGGGAAATAAACCAGCCAATAAGCTGGCAGCTTACACTTGATTAACAGGTTAGTGCTCTTTGTGTATGTGTGTATTTTTGTGTGTGTTTGGTATGCAGCTGCTGTGTCCCCAAACTAAAGATAGCAGGGAAACCCTCCCACACTGACTGTTTGTGTGTCCAGAGAAACACTTTCTGCCTCCTGCACATGCTCAGTGACATCCCTTTTGGCCCTGCCCCCACTTACCTGAGTACACTCTTCACGTCATCTAGAACAAATCTGCAGAAGTCTAGAGCTGAACTCAGGATTAAGACCAGGTCAGAATTAGTTGGAACTTGGCCAAATTAAAGGAAGATGGCCGCAGAACTCAACACTACACAGCCATGCCCGCTCAGGAATGTGCTCCTCAGCCCTGGAGTCAATCCTAAATTTGGCCTCTGGTCTCATAGACCCACATGCTGCTCTGGGAACTCCCCCTGTCCATCTGCAGCCAGAGCTGAAACTGTTGCTCGTGCTCTACCTGCTTCTGGTCCTGTTCTCTTAGAGGTTAGCTGGGTGCTCAGAGGCAGCAGCTGTCAGTGTGATGCCGTTGCTCTTCTTCTCTGCATTTGTTCCTTTCTTTCTGACTCTAGTGCTTCTCTCTCTCTTCATTCTCATCCCTCGTTCAGGGGGAAAAAGTGGAAGCAACAAGAAGACTGATGGAGTGAAGGTAACTGACCCTCTGCTGGATCTGCATTGTGTGTGTTTGGACTGATGTATGTGCTAGTGCTGTCAATCGATTAACAAAGGAATCAGATTCATCACACTTTTGGGTTGGGATTAATCCCAATGCTTTACGAGTTACATTTTCTACAAAAATATGCAGCTTTCGAACAAAAAAAGACCAGAGAGAAAATGTTCCCTTCATTTTCATTGTCTTAAATGTTTTATTAATAAAGTGTTAACTCAGATATCTCAGAAGTGTAATGTGTGAGCACAAACACATCAACAGCGCGATAAGCAGAACTGTAAAGACTTTCATGTCTGCAGTTTTACTGCAAGAAAACAAGGATCCTGATATACAGACATAAGAAACTAACATTGTGTTTCTGCACTTTAAATGGTCCAGGTGAATACTCTATTCTGATTGGCTGCTGGGTGTTCTGGAAGAAGTTCCGGTCACAATGTTCTATATGTGCAGGCTTCTTCAAAACAAAGTTTCCCTTCATAATGGGAACAAAAACAAGCGGTCAGAGGTGAACTTTCTCTCTGAACCGATGCTTAAGTTAACCTATCATGACGATTAGCACATATATTGCTTTCCTTTGCTGCTGCAGTCAAGGTCTGCTGGCTCAGCGACACATTGTACTACCATGGCAACGGGCCGCATTACCTATCAAACAGTTCGCCTTTTGTGAAAAAGCGATCTAAACCTAAAAAATATCAAGAATAAAGTACTAAAAATCGATTGAATATTTATTTCTTTGGTAAGTGATCATGTTATAACCAGGATAGTGATGATGAAGGGTGTATTTAGAAACTGACGCACGCCACGGAAGCCTGAACTGGTGGGAGATGGTTGGTTCGTGGAGTCTAATTAGTCAGAATTAGAATGAATGCGTCCACTTTTTAAAATTTGTCGTGTTAACACATTAACGTTGACAGCCCTTGTCTGTGCACACACTAACACAGACGTACAACTGAAGGTCACCAAACATTTTCTGAACAAACATCAAGACTTCTGGAGCAAGTTTCCTCTTTGATCTCATGTTTCCAAAGAGGTGTGAAATAAAGTTCATCCAGTGCCAACAGACTGAAATATAACCTTAACTTCTTGTTTTAGTTGCTTTAGTCGATTTTCAGCACGTTTGAAAGGCTTTACTGTTACCATCAATTAGGTTTTTCCATTTCAGTCGTTCCATTTGAGAGCATTAGGAGTCGCACATATTACCTGAATGACACATTTTAAATCAGGCTTTTCAATTCTCATTGTTTAATTGTGTCACAAACACTATCAGACTTTGCAAAAATAAAAAATCCATGGGCTAAGGTCTATTTTTTTTGCAGTTAGTTTTTTATTTTTTCATACTTTTTGGAGTATTCTTTATTTCAGTTGTTATAATGTTATTGTTCATTGTAATCTAGATGTTCTAATATTTTTTCTCCTAATGTTAGTAATTTTAGGATTGTTCCACTGCACTAGAGGATGGTGTCAATGGTGTATATAGCGCTTTGCTACCTTTTCTTAAGGCCCAAAGTGCTATCCCGTTCCCTCATACACACACACTGATGGCAGGTCTGTTGTCAAACACTGGTGCCAACCTGTAACCACTAGGAGCAATGCGGGGTTCAGTGTCTCACCCAAGGACAGTTCAGTACATGAGTAAACAAAGCAGGGACCAAACCTGCAATCTTCCAATCAGAGGTTGACCGCTCTACCTCTGCCCCACAGCTGGCCCTGCTGTGTTTGCAGTGCCAAACATGATTTCATTATTCTGTGAATCACAATCATAATAGATGCTGTAATGCAGGCCCTCGCTGTTGGATGATACAGAATGGGTGCCATTGTTGTGATGTTTTATCAGAGGTTTTCTCATTCTTTTTGCAGGAGTCTTCTGAAAGCACAAACACTACAATTGAAGATGAAGACACTAGAGGTGAGTTCACTAAAACCTAAGAGGTTTCAAATGACGATGATGCATCTAGTGCTCTGAACATTTGTGTGTGCGTGTCTCAGTGAAGAAGCAGGACATCATCAAAGTGACTGAGCAGCTCATTGAGGCTATCAGCAATGGAGACTTTGAGAGCTACACGTATGTGACGAGTACATTCTGATGCCTGCTCTGAAAATCTCTGACAGCTTGTTACAGGTCTCTTCTTCTGTCTTCCATTCAGTTAAATCTTGTATTGGTTTGTCTTAACCTCATTGCCACAGTAAAATGTGTGACCCAGCGGTGACTGCGTTTGAGCCCGAAGCGTTGGGGAATCTCGTTGAAGGCCTGGACTTCCACCGCTTTTACTTTGAAAACTGTGAGCTGACTCAGACTTTCTGCCTGGTTGTGAATTGAAATGTTGTTGAATGTCGACCTAAGTATCTCTCTGTTTCTGTTACAGTATGGTCAAAGAACAGCAAGCCGGTGCATACCACCATTCTGAACCCCCACATCCACCTGGTGGGCGACGAGGCCGCCTGCATTGCATACATCAGGGTGACGCAGTATATCGACAGCAACGGCACGCCTCGCACCGCCCAGTCAGAGGAGACCAGGGTGTGGCATCGCCGGGATGGCAAGTGGCAGATTGTCCACTTCCATCGCTCCGGCTCTGCGTCCACACTCAGCAAGTAAATCATAGTTCAGTTGTGTCCGACAAGCATCTTGTTTCCATGGAAACGGTGCTGCCCCCTCCCCCCCCATACAGCAGGGGCACTGCAGCTTCCCACATTACATCTCTGTGTTCAGAATAGATACGTATCTTTCATGGTTTTTAGCTTGATATCTCTTTTATCCTTCCAGCTAAAGCCAGTCCAAAGTGGGCGGGTCTTTGATGGGCCACTGTTGCTTTGGCAACAGGCCAGACATCTGATACCAACAATTAAGGATTTTGTTTCAGCAGTTGGAGGAGGGGATGACTGGCCTGGAAATGACTCTTCCTGCTATGAACCACATCACATCCAATAAACCAATCAGCTTTCTCCTCTCAACAATAACCGTCTACACACAGTCAATCAGCTCCCTCGGTGTAGTTTAGCTGCATGGCACAGGTCATGTTTATGTTGGAAACCTCGTACAGGACTGGTGCTACACTGCAGCCCCCCACCCCACACCCCCGTGGTCCAAACCTGTACCGTCTTTGTGCCCAGCATGTTGGGGAGGTCACACAACTTGGAGGAGTTGACCTTCATGTTCTCACATCTTCATCTTTGATCCTGCTTCTCAGTTCACTTCCAACCACTGCATCGATAACATCCTGGTCGAGGTGACTCCAGGTTTCCTGCAGCTGAGGCTCATCACCAAGCAGTCACTCTACCATGTTAGTACGCTCTAACAACAACGGTTGTCATGGTAACCATTCGTCTTTGAGACCAGGGATGGGCAGCACGAGTCCTCGAGAGCCACTGACCTGCGTGTCATCCTTTTTTTCCTGCCCATTTGCTGCTGATTACCTGGATCAGGTGTGTCCAGCCAATCAGAAGCTACAATACTACAAGTGTTTGTAAAAAGAACTGGGAGGTGTAGAGCTGCCCACCCCTGGTTTGGACCATCACCATCCATTACTTCCACAAAGGTCAGCTAAGGGCTGAAGATTTGATGTCCTGCAGAGGAACAGTCCAAAATAAAGACCTGTTGGACCTCTGAGCTGCAGACCTCCTGACTTTCAGGAACCTGAACCTGCTCATTCTATGGATGTTCATGTTCAAACCAGAGTGAGGGATGGCAGACCTTTAGAGGGCCTAAAAAAACGCTGATCAGAAGAAGAGAGTCCGTATGCTTGGAGGAGAAATGATTTGATGTTCACTTCCAGAACTTTTGGTTGGCTAAATGAGCTGAAGATTGCATTTGAGAGCTCTGAAACCTGAGCTTTGATCAGTGCTTCTGAAAGGGTTCAGACAAAACATTGATCGTCTGGAACAGCAGTGTGATGACATCTGACAGTGATCCTGAGACCATACAGTCTAAAGGGGGACTGGCAGTCTGTGACATCACCACCACATCCTCACTCGACAAAACTCGTCTCTTCCATCAGAAGCTCCGGAAGCTTCCGCCTCTTTCCTGCTTGCGATCTTCCATGAACGGTTTCACCTTAGCTGACCCCTCCCACCACGCCAAGGTGTCATGACAACAATGTTGCCTAATGAGCTGAAATGCTTCTTCTTTATAACTGAAGGGGGATAAGAACACGGCGGCTCCCAGATCCACTGCTGGCTGTTTGGACAGCTCTAGCACCAAAAGACTCACTTCCTGTCTCAAATCAGCGACCCAAAGCAAATCCCTGCATCGCTTCTCCCTCTCACCTGTGATTGACCCCATCATCAAAAAGGCACAAAATTCCAGGGGAACCAACATTTCTTAAAAAATCAGCCTCTGCAAATCTCTGGAACACGTCAGCAGGACCTTTAGTAAACACACAAGAAGAAATGTGAATTAAATCCAACCCAAGAGCTCCGCCATCCAAGCACAACTGAGAACAGGGGTAAAACACTCAGCTCTACGAGTCAATATATCTACACAGATGTGTGCAGTCTGTCAGATGGTACAAATGAATCCATGGTTCTTCTGACAGCAGACTGTACAGGGGTGTTTGCGTAAAGAGGACTGCTCTGTTGTGAAACTCTTGCCGCCATTGGTCGCCATGCCTTTGTATGAACGAGGAGGCCTCTGCAGCTCTGGTACCTTGAGCTCTGCGCTCTCCCATCGAAAGCGACGAGCAAACATTTTTGTTATTTTCTTCCTTAGCAGGAGGACTACTTTGTGTGGGTATGCTGGTGTGTGAGCGGGGTGGGGGTGTAGCTTTCTGGAGCTTAAAGCGAAAGTTAGCAGGTGGTGTGGACTCGGGTGGGCGTGGTCGGCCTTCAACAGCTAGGCTCTCGTTTGGGTTTTCCTGGAGAGTTTGTTCTTCCTCTTCAGTGCCGTCTTTTGTACATATCGTAGGATTTGCTGCATGCCGACTTTGCGTGTCGTGTTTGGGTTCATGCTCGCCATATTTCGGGCCTTTGCCGCGCTTCTTTAGTTTTTGTTAGCTATCCCGCCTGGTGGACAATGGGTTGTGTTAGCAATCAGCTAACAAAGCGTAGGCTCCGCCCCCTTTGATATCTCCCCTCTTTGACCAGCTGTGTTTGTCTCTGAACCTTTAACGAGCTTTTTTACCGTCTGCAGAAACTTTGTACTCTGATATTAGTCTCTATATTCTGCGTTTGTATCTTCAGAGCTTTTGAATGTTGGGCTTCATGCAGAGTGTGATTGTAAGCTTTTTACTTCCTGCTGAATGTGTCTGCTAGTGCTGCCCTCTGCTAGTTTGGACGAGTCTGGAGCCCCCGCTCAGGAGCAGGCTGATGAAGAAGCTCAGACACAGACCAAGTTTGGGCTCTTGTCCCTAGAAGGGCTGCAGAGTGTCTATAATCAAGGAAGGTGCCAAATCTCGCTTCCTCTGGTGGAGCCAGATGCTTTGACCCCTTCAGGACAATCATCCCAAATACAGGGTTTTTCTGATGGGGTCAAATGAAACGTCTGTCATGAATAAACCAACCTGAGCCGGGGCTCGGACGACACCTCCAGATCAAACGGCTCTTTTTTACAGTACTTAGATTTTTACTACAGCAACTCAGACTTTATCGACACTTGAAAGTATTTGTTGGAGGGATGTTTAGACGCTCTGCTGCAGAGATGTCAGTTTTTTTTTTTTTACAATATCTTAGTGTTTTGCTTGAAAACTAAAGAACTACTGCTAGATTCACGTGTCTCAGAAAAAGCTCTGGTTTAAGAGAACCAGCCCACAGCTTGACGGACATCTGTGACCTGTTAGCTGGACTTATGGTTCTGATGCTGCCCACTCAGATGGGTGGGACTTCCTGTTTCTAAGCCTCATTACAGATCTGAAGTCAGCTCCACATCAGCAGGATGGACAGCAGGGCAGGTCGAACTTCACCTGCAGGATGAGGAACAGGAGGAGCGAGTTAGCTGCAAGCTAGAAGCTGATGGAGTGAACACATGTCAAACAGCACTCAATTTTCTCCCATGATGCTTTACTTTAATAAACAGATGTGCTGGTGAAGCTCCAAAGATCTCTCCTGCAAAAGCAACATAGCATGGACATAAATCAAGTGAGTTCTGAACTACAGACACACCCCAGTTTGATCCAATTGAAACCCTCACAGCTTATATTCATCTACAGTCAGGTCAAACTTAATAGTCCCATTAGTTGACACAATTAAGTAGTTGTCCAAATGTGACCCATTCCCTTGGGGAGGGGTGAGCTCCAGACACAGTTGGTAGTTTAACTCCCCAATCTAACCCCTTTATGAGGAGCTTGTTGAGTCTTTGGGATGACTCAACCATGGGTTTAAACTCATGACTTTCCAGCCTCAATGTGGACACTCTACCACAGGGCCACTGAGTTGGTCAGCTTATATTCAGTTGCACTTCAGCTTCAGCCATTTTTCAGCTTTGTTTCCGCCGATTCAGCTGGACTCTATTTTAGCTCAATCGGCTTCGTTAAGGCTTCAACTGAGATTCAGCTTCAGTTCCTTCTTTCAGCTCAAGCCTCAGTTCTAGTGACATATCATAGTTATTCTTAAACTGACTAAACACAAACCCTGCACTTAGTAGTAACCTCATCTTCCAGATGAAGGTTATTAACCCCTTGACGCCTGACTGTCTTTCAGCTATGCAAAAAAAGACCTTACTTTCGAGTAGGTGTTCAGTCAAGATATTTTTAGAGCTGAAGTGCTTTGATGCATTTCAGCAACAAAAGCTGGTAAAACATGCTGATCTCTTTTCCCGTCATACCTTGAGCAGCTGAAATCTGACTGCTGACTATTAATGCTAACCATAGTGGAATAATTGTATGCTTCATGGGCACCTTTAATCTGCTTCATTTGAAATGTTTTCAGATGGATTTTTTTGGCTTTTGCCCACTTTTTCTGGCAGTAGTTGAGTTGTGAAATAATTACCCTTCTTGCAACAGATTAAATCAGATCATTTGACACATTTTGTTAGGATCTTTGGTATATATCCAAAGCCCCGCCCACATTTCTTAGCACGTGTGTCTCAACGAGATAATGAATTATCCAGGTAAACAGGCAGAGCTCTAATATGTTTCTTCCAATAGAACTGCCTACAGCCTTCTTCTGCTCTTTTTAAAACAGCAATAAAATAAACCCAAAGACTGAGCAGCAGCAATATTATTCCCTTAATGGTCTCTATTGCTATGATGAGATTCACCAAAAGAAGTCTGCACACATGGGAAGATGTTCACTGAGATCAGGCTCATTGACCAAAACAAACCTGTGGTCTTTGAGGCTGGACTCTTCTATGAACGTCTACTCAAGCAGAGGATGGAAATGCACCTTCAGGTTCTTTTAGCTTCACTTGAGCTTCATTTAGATCCAGCCTGTGATCAGTTTCAGTTCCCTTTCAGCTGCAGCGGAGCTTCGGTTCAGCTTCAGGGTAATTTGTTCTTTGGGTGATCGAGTGCTGTTGACTGTTGGCCGCCTTCACTGCAGCCTGTCAGGAGTGGAGATCAGATTGTTTGGGTTTTTCTCCTCAGCCTCTGAACTCAGATTCTTGACACCGCATCAAGAAGATGGTGGACCTCCTCCTGTCAGGTGACAGTCAGACTTTGCTGCTCCTGCTTCATCCTGCTGACCAATAGTCAGCTTCTCTCTGCTGGATGTCTTTCTGTATTAAATTGACTTATGCTGCATGCTCAGTATGTAACTGGTTGAGTTTGTATGTATGTGAGGGTGTGAGAGTGTTTTTAATCTCTTTTGTAGTTCTTGAAGTAACCTCTTGTTCTGCATTGTGCTCAAAGTGTACCTGTTAATAAACTAAGGTGATCAAATGCTGCTTTCTTCTTTTTTATGACAGAAAGGAGCTGTGATTCACACACAAAACCGATGAATGTTCGATTTCACAACAGAAAGGCCTAAACTTCTATGGAGAGCTTTTAAACTTCCAGTTTCACCACATTTCCCCATCATGTAGTTTTCCAGATGCTAACCCTTTAACACCGAAATTGTCCCCAGCAACAGAACGAAGAACACAGTCTTTGAACTACCATAACTCTGATGGTTTTCACAATTAACATAAATCCAACAGCACATCATTGGTTTACATTGATTGTGTAAGCGTTTTGCTGCTACACAGTGCAGCATTTTAGTCTCCTATGACAGTCTCCCAGAACGCTTACAGAGAAAGGAACTCTGCCCATTCTTTTTCGGTTCACAGAGTTCAGAGCATAAACAGCTGGGAAAGCTTTTTGAGCAAAAGGAACCAAATGTATGTTTTCATCATCTGTTCAAACTTCATAGAAAATCCTCAAGACTCAACTGATTCAAAGCTTTTCACTGCTTACAGTGCTGCTTCACACCACTGACTATATATAGAGAACTGGACAGATGTTCCAGAGCTGCTTTCAGTTGTAGAAGTGTAGACTTTTGCTGCATTCACACCGGCCACGGCTGGCGTGGCAGGGGCATCAAGTTTCATACAAAGTCAATGTAAAGATGTGATCTGAGGTCTTGCGGTGCGATTTTGGCTTCCGGTACACCAAGATTGATGCAACACGTCAACAAATCAGGGACTCAGCTTTGGACTTTTTCAGTGACCAGTGCGAGGATGAACCTTCCATTTTCTTGACCCGCTGGGGTCGCAGGTTTACCAGAGACTGTGTCGGTTACGATTGGGTGAAGGCGGGATACACCCAAAACAGGTCACCAGCCAGTGAAGATTTTTCTTTTTCCCCTCTCGGATTAATGCTCAAACTGGGCCACAGACAGACGGAAACACCGTTTAAAATGGCAATCAGCTCTGCTGCAGGAGTGCAGCACACCACATCGGGAGAGACTCTGAGGGATCTGGTGAACATATAAACACCAGCTACTCGCTCAGGATTATCCATGTTTTCCAAGATGTAGTCAACAAATTAAGTTTATCGGCGGTTGCTCCACGGCTGGGGCGTCACTATATTTGACGCGGGTCAAAAGAGAGGCGGTAGACGCCTCGGCCGCATCCGGTATGAATGAAGAATTAGAACAAGCTCGCTTCTGATAGGCAACAGTAGTTGCCATAGAAACATTGACTCAGATGACTCGGACAATGTCGACTGGCTCCAACATTGTAATGTCCATATCGCGGGAAAATGGCCGCGATTGTTGTTTCTGGAGGTAAGGTATTTTTTATGGGTGATGTCACACCTGCTCTGTCCAGTTCTATATTTACAGTCAATGCTTCACAGTCTGAGGGTGCATTCCCACCGAACGCGATTCATGCGGTCAATTCCCGTGTCCCACCCCTCTCTCACCTCGCCGTGAATTTTCTGCTCGCCGTGTGGCCAAACATGTGTTCTCTAAGCTCTCCACATTGTTCGTGTTTGGGAGGAGCTAGCAGCTAATGCTGTTGATCTCTACATGAAGCTTTGTCTGGATTTCCTTTACAATGCATGGAAGACACGGTGATGTTTAGAGATCAGTTCAAAGAGCTCTAGAAAAATATCATTGATCACGTCTCTGAATAAATAAACCATCAACCCACAAAAAAAGTAAAAGTCAGTCACCTCAGTAACACTCCTTTAACAAACCTGTGCTTGTGGTGACGGTGGTTTGTTGTGCGCTTGTTCACTATCATTCTAGATCCATTCAGGTTCAGATCTCAGTTTTGTTGTGTTTTACTTTTTAAATATATATTTCCATTTTATTAAGCATAAAGAATACATCATTTTTTAAATACATTTCTATGAAAATCTTTTTCAAACCAACAAGAAATTTTAATTAAAGGTTTCATAGACTACATTTATTTGTGTTAACTATGTATTACTAAAAAAAACTCATGGCTATAAAAAACACATTCCAATGATGTTTTAAATCCAAAGAATTATCCTGATGTTTTGATTTAATATTCATAGTAATGTGTGTTAAGTCATTTAGCGGAAACAAGATTCAACGAACTTCAAAACCCGAGGGTGGGATTTGAACCCGGGTTCTTTTGATTATCATAACTTCCAGTGTATATGAACTAACCACATTCACCATGAGAACAGCTGATCTATGGAAGTGTTTGTATGGATTGGATTTGTTCATCCATGGACTTTTCATGGTTTTTAAACAGGAATCCTGTGTTTCTGTTGTAACAGCATGTTGGTTGTATGTTTGAACACTTCAACATGAAAACTTCACATTATTTCATGTGTTTTTAGTAGCTCACATGCCAAAAACAGTGAGTACCTCTGATTTAGAGGTTCTGTGGTACAGTGAGCTTCAGTCCTCTGTGTCTGGATGACGGCCGCTTCCACGGTGTTTCCGTCTCTCTCTGACCGTGTTTGAAGCAGACTGTCGCCCAACAATAGCGGGAAGGGGTCAGGAAACCCATCAGGTTAAGAAAATGAATGGAAGTTCAGGAGATCCGATCCACCATATTGGATGTGTATTCTTCCTGCTGTCACTGAAACCGTCACGTATCCAAAGTTGAGTCCCTAATTTATTTGACACGGACGTGTCGGCCTCTCCAGAGTTTTACACCACACCGCATCACATCGCGCTTTTTCCGCCGTGTCGGTGGCACAATTGGCGCAGCAGAACCTCAATTCGCATCTAAACCATTGACTTTACATTGGAACTGTCCGCCTCCGCTACGCGAATCGCGTTCGATGTGAAGGCTCCTTAACAACTCACCTAATAGGCCCAATACAAAAAGTCTGGACACCCCTAGTCTAAACGATCTGGTAGATGTGGATGTGAGGGTGTGGTTATTTTTCTTTGTGCAACCCTGTGATGGGCTGGGGAATTGAATAGGTTGTATACCCCTCCATTGGCTATCGGTAGCTTGATTGGCTTCAGCTACTGCATGACCCCCAAAAGGGAAAAAAAATTCCAAACATTCATGTTTTTCAACACGACCATCTATGATTAGCAGTTTTGAACAAAGAGGATCCAAACAGCAGCAGACAAAATGTTCTGATGGCAGAAGGAAGCAAATCTCTATTGACTTTAATGTTTTAAAAAAGTCAAATTTTACAGTACATCTACTGGTTCTCTGGGTTCTGAAACCATTTTGATAGGGAGGGGATGGGGTGGGTTGTTAAAATGAGTTGGCCTGAGTTTCAATGTTAAGTTGATTTACAGAAGCAATCAGAGGTCCTCTAATTTTCTTTATATTTTAATGCTTTCCCTCCTCAATGGAAAATGGAAATGACTAAAGTGAAAATGTTCTTTGAGAAGAGGCAGGGACATAGAGTGATCTATAAGAGTGGAGGAATAAGCACATGGAAAGACTACATCTTGTGTAGACTGGGTAATCTGAAGGAGATCAGTGACTGCAAAGTAGTGGTTGGTGAGAGTGTTTCCAGACAGCATAGGATGGTTGGTGATGAAGAAGATGAAGAAAGAAAGAACAAAGGCAGAGAAGAGGACAAACTGGTGGAAGCTGAAAAAGGAAGAATGTTGCAGGACTTTTCAGAAGGAGGTCAGGAGGAACTCTGGATGATTGGACAACTACAGCTCATGTGATCAGGCAGACGGGTAGGAGTGTACTCGGTGTGTCGTCGGGAAAGAAAATTGATAAGGAGACTTAGTGGTGGAATGAGGGGGTGCAGGAGTGTATACAGAGTATGAGGCTAGCTCAGAAGAAGTGGGACACTGACGGGACTGAGGAGAATAGACAGGAGTACAGGGAGATGCAGTGAAAGGTGAAAGTAGAGGGGTCAAAGGTCAAACAAGGGGCTTAAATGAGCTGGTATGTTAGGTTGGGTAGTAAATATGGACAGACTGACCTAAAGACATTATCGAGGCAGAAAGACCGAGATGGGAAGGACATGCAGCAGGTTAGAGTGATCAAGGATAGGGATGGTCATGTGTTGACAGGTGTCAGTAATGGAAAGATGGAAAGAATACTTTGAAGAGTTGATGAATGAAGAACATGAGAGAATACAAGAATAGAAGAGGTGACTGTTGTGGAGCAGGAAGTTACAAAGATTAGTAAGGGTGAAGTGAGGATGAAGAGGATGAAGAGTAGAAAGGCCCTTGGTCCTGATGATACACCTGTGGAGATAAAAAAGTGTCCAGCAGAGACGGCAGTGGAGTTTCAGACTGGGTTGTTCAACAGGAGAAGTGGGATGGTTCTATTTTTAAGAATAAGGGAGAGTTGTAGAAACTACAGAGGAATAAAGCTGATGAGCCATACAATGAAGGGATGGGAAAGAGCAGTTAAAGCTAAAGTAGAAGAAGAAAGAACTCTACAGATGTAAGCTTTGCTTTGAGGATGTTGATAGAGAAGTACAGAGAAGGTCAGAGAGAGAGACACTGTGTCTTTGTAGATCTGGAGAAAGTTTATGACAGAGAGGAAGTGTGGTATTGTATGAGTAAGTCTGGAGAGACAGAGAAGCATGTTAGAGCAGCGCAGGACATGGATGAGGGCTGTAAGACGGTGGTGAGGTGTGCTGTAGGGCTGACAGAGGAGTTCAAGGTGGAGGTGGATTACATCAGGGATCTGTTTGCAATGGTGATGGACAGATGAGGTCAAACAGGAATAACTATAAACTATGATGTTTGCAGACGATATTGTGACTTGGAGTGAGAGCAGAGAACAGGTGGAGGAGAAGCTAGAGAGGTGGAGGTTTGTCCCGGAAAGGAGAGGAATGAAGGTTAACTGCAGCAAGACGGAGTTCGTGTGTGAATGAGAGGAACCCAAGAGGAAGAGTGAGGTTACAGGGAGAAGAGAGAAAGAAGGATGATTTGAAGGATTACAGACGCTTTTCTAGAGCTCTTCAAAATAAATGAACCTGATATCTTGACATCATCTCTGTCTTCCATACATACATGAGATATACAGTCATTGCTTCCATTTAGCGCTTATGGTGCTAGCTCCTGCTGCATGTGTCTGGAGGATCAAATTTATGAACACAGTTTTGGACAAGCATTGGGCAGTGAACTTGATGCCTGCTGAAATGTGAGGAAAACTGTGTCCTAGAAAACAACTGTTTTTGGGTTTGGACTAAAAACAGCATAATCAATAAAAAAAACCACCGGGAACGCGTTGAAATAGATGAAAAGATGATCAGACTGGGTCTTTAACACTGAAACAGTGACACTCATAGAAAAGTAATAGACTGTCCAAAAACATTATTTGTTCAGGCAGTCGCCCCTAAAGAGAAGTGTTTGTAACTGCATTATTATTTGGCTTGCTTCCGTCATTGGTTCACTTCTCCTATGCCTCACAACAAGGCTAAGGTGTTAACTTAAAAAAATTCTGGTATAATCCTTAAAATGTCTTGTGTAAACTCTAAATGTTTAATTCATCCATTCCATTTTCTTTATCTGCAGTTTCTCTTCTAGGATCACAGGCCTGCTAGAACCTGGCCTGGTCACTGTTGGGGTACACCCTGGACAAGTTATCAGTTTGTCACAGACCACACATCTAAGAACAACTAAGAGTCCTCATGTTAGTGGACTGCAGGAGGAAGCCAGAGCGCCTTCAGAAAACCCACACATGCACAACTCCACAAAGAAAGGTCCCAGCCGGAATTTGAACCAGCACCTTCTCGCAGTGATGTGAAAGCGCTAGCCATTGTACCACCAATTCAATTCAATTTTATTTCTATAGCCCAAAATCACACCCATAGCCATCTCATTGGCCTTACACCGGTATTTACAAAGAACAAATAATCAAACATGTAAAAGTGAACAATAGCTGGTTGTTAAACACACTAAGCTGAACAAACATCTCTGTCTTTACACCCTCCTTCTCTGTGAGGGAAAACTCATAAAAAACCAAAGAAACCTCAGGGTTTCCCACATGAAAGAGAGATCCTCAACCCCGGACGGACAGGTGATGCACTAGAACTATTAAAGAACAGTGAGCTTCATTCATTCTATAACTACATGGTTGAATAACAAGTATATGTCTAATAAACAAACACGTCTAGATAAACAAACACATGTCTAGATAAACAAACACGTCTAGATAAACAAACACGTCTAGATAAACAAACACATGTCTAGATAAACAAACACGTCTAGATAAACAAACACATGTCTAGAAAAACAAACACACGTCTAGATAAACAAACACGTCTAGATAAACAACTACAAGTTAAGATAACAGCTAAATATTTAAATAAACAAAGACATGTTTGAATAGAGTAGCAGATGGACTTCATCCAGTAAGAGTTGTGGTAACAGCTGGGTTTGCTGGAAGAGCCAGAGGCGAGGTCACGGCCAAAGACGGGAGGGGGAGGGGCCAAAGGCGAGGTCACGGCCAAAGACAGGAGGGGGAGGGGCCAAAGGCAAGGTCACGGCCAAAGACAGGAGCACAGACGATCCACCCAGAATCAGGAATCTCTCCCACTCCCCCATAGAGGAGTGGGAAAGAGGGACAACATGTGAATTGCACTGCACCAAACGGAAGCATACAGGTGTTACAGGTCTGCACCATGCAGACCTGTAAGCTCCCATGCTAACTTAACAATGGCGTATACTTGTATAGCGCTTTTCTACCCTCCTTAAAGGCTCACAGTGCTTTACAGTCACAGTTCCATTCACATACTGTGATTTACTCATTCTAAAATATCTTCTTGTGACTTAAAAGGGTAAACAACAAGCCTTTATATCTCAAATACAAAACATCTTGTTCAACACTTCAATCTTCTCTTAATATTAACTTTCGAAGATCTTATGCCATCTTAAGACAGGTCACGGGTTTCTCCTGCTAGGCAGATCAGATTAAATCAAATCAAATCAAACTTTATTTATAAAAAGCGCTTCTCATACTTAGCGTAACACGAGCGCTTTACATTTAAAAACAAAACAAAAACACAATAAAACCCAACGCACCTTTTACCCTCCCCCCTCCGAACCAATAACACATCCAACCCATGACCGCAAACACAATGAAGAGGCTGCTAATAAAACCATTTCTAAAAGACACTTCCTGCTTGGCAAGGAAACGGTATTTGGGAATCTCTTCATGCCAGGAGCAGTTCAGTCACAGGAACATCGCCACAGTGCCCATCCAGACCAGGACAGCAGCGAAGTCCACTCCACAGCTGTGAGGTTGCAATGTAGAACTCCAACCGCCCCAGCAAGGGCGTCCACTGCGGTAATGACCCCAGACCAAGCCACCAAACCCAGGAACAAAAGATCCCCACAGGAAACACTAGGGCCGAAACCGTAGTAAAATAATAAAATGAAATACTTCAAATGAATTTAAAAACATAAAATAGAAAACAAGATTAAAAGCATACAATAAATCACATAAACTAAAATATATTAAAACTCATAGAATAACTAAGATCAACTCAAAGCTAAATTAAAAAGGTGGGTCTGGAGCCTCTTCTTAAAAACCTCTACACTCTCTGCGGCCCTGAACTTCTCCGGCAGGCTGTTCACAGGCGAGGACCGTAGTGGCAGAACCAAGCCTCACCTTAGGTTTAGTCCTCACCTTAGGGACAACTAAAAGGCCGGTGCCAGAGGACCTCAGGGTCCGCGAGGGTTTATACTTGAAAAGTAGATCACTTAAATCAGAAGATGTTGCAGTAATAACAAAATCCCAAACATATTTTAAAATCGCTCCCAAAAACTTTGAAATGCCCCTAAACTACAAAATGCTTCTTACTATTTTTAAATGACCTCTGAGAAGCTGTTAATAATCTCATGTTGTTGATCATGTTGTTGTTGTACTTCCTCTGTTCCCTTTACAGCTTTTGTGTAATATTATTGTAGGACTACGACTTAGTTCTGGTATAGTGTCTTTTTTTTTAGGCCATTGTCGTAATGCTCTGATAATTCTGTAGTTCATATTTTGTGTCTCCTGTAGTACTGTTGCAGTACTTCTATAACCAATACAGTTTCTTTGTGGTGTTTTTTTAACCTATTGTTGTACTACCCTAGAAGTACTATTTAGGCGCTTCTTTTGTACCACTGTAGTATTTTTGCTGTACTCAGTGTGGTACTGCTGTAGTATTGCAATTGGTGGTACCCCTTGTTTCTCTGAGGATGCAGTTTCCATGGTGACGCCTGTGTGTGTGTGTGTGTGTGTGTGTGTGTGTGGAGGGCTGTGATTGGCCGGGTGGGCTGTGGGCGGGCAGGTTGAGCCTCTGAAAGAGTCTCTCTCAGACTCGGAGCAGCAGATCGCCTGACAGAGATCTCTCCACATCCCTTCATCCTCCACCTCCTCCTTCTCTCCAGAGCCAAACTCCTTCGTTTCTGTGACTGGCACACAGCTCTTGGCCTTTCATCCGTATCTTCTGCGCCATCATCCTTCTCAGAGGAAGAAGACAGGAAGCCCCCTGACCCTCACCCTGCCAGGTCGCCATGGCAACGGTTATCTGCACCCGCTTCACTGAGGAGTATCAGCTGTATGAGGAGCTGGGAAAGTGAGTATGGCTTTGGTGGTCCTGTACATTCCCTCCCTTGCTCCAGAGCACTGCGTCAGACGTGAGTGTCAATCTGAAGGGGATTGATCCATAAATGTGTTTGTGATGGTCTGAAACAGCTTGAGAAGACAGAATTTGTTATGACTGAAATTAAGACTTTTTCATGTTTGTTTCTGCATAAATGAAGCTTTTATGGACTTTGTGGATGTTTGGTTTGAAGAAATAACCAATAAAAAACCGACATGGGGACAGCTTTGTACAAAGATGATTTCCTCTGCGCTCATGTGTGCCTGTCTGATCACATTTAAAAGTTGTGATTCTGCCGTACAAACTTCTGGTGAACGTATGCCTCTGCAGCCCACAGTCCCACCTGTGCGGAGGACCATCGCTCCTCATCAACTCTTGATCCTTCATCCACACTCCTACGTCTCTGTGAGCATCCTCCGGCTGCTCCAGTCCGTTTGTCCTTTTGCCTGCTGAGGCTCGGACCTCCAGAACCCTCTGCTGGGCTCACTGCCTTCTGTAGGTTATTGACAGCAGGTGATTGGTGATCAGGGTGGATGGATGGAGGAGTGCAGTTCCTCTCTGACCCTGGCCCACTCAACACCCACCCACACACAGACACACAATGGCAGGTCTCTTACATAATGTGAAGGTGGGTGGCAGAATGCAGCTTTCAGAAGAAACGGAATCTGCAGCGTCTCCTCAGCAGCAGCTCATTCTCAGTTTTTATCAGTCGTGGTTTCTGATCATCTTATTGATCAGGATAAGAAAGTTAAGACTGAAGCCTCAAATGTGCCTGACTCAGTGGGGTGAGCACGCTCAGTAGAGAAATACAAGCCACCAATCACAGTAGCTCGTTTTGTTCTGAAAGTTGTTCTGTCTGGTGATCCGTTGCCCCCCTGGTCCGTGTGTCTTTTGATGACTGTCTGACTGCCTCTTGCCTCCCATCATGCACCTGCTCTGTTGCAGGTCAACCTATCTACCCTCTGACCCAACAACACTGATGATGGCCTTGTTATTGTCAGAAAAACTGTAAAGAAAAGTCTGAATGTTGATTGTGGAGTGGAGTGCAGCATGTTTGTGGTCAGCAGAGCTGAAGTGGTTCACGGCATCTGAAAAAGAAGGATGTAAAGTTCAGTTGGAGCCTGCTGGCAACATGAAGACCTTCTGGCAAAAGACGAAGAGGAAGCTGTCAGAACAGACGATGCTGACTGGTTCCTCCTTTTGTGCTTCCAGGGGAGCGTTTTCAGTGGTGCGCCGATGCGTGAAGGTTGTGACGGGTCAGGAATACGCCGCCAAGATCATCAACACCAAGAAGTTGTCTGCCAGAGGTGATAACCAAACAACATGTCGTGTTAGCACACACCTGGTTTTCAGTTCCACATTGAGTTGAGATTTGTGTTTGATGCTCTGAGATACCACATCCCAACACTACACAGCAGCTCGTAACACTTTCTGTAGCTGGAGCTGACATAGCATGCCATCACTGAAGCCTTTGTGGTACAGCTGTGTCCTGTTGGGATGTCTGAGCGCAGGAACCTCAAACAGCAGCGCTAAGCGACTGAGGATTTCAGAACCAATCGATAATCTTCAGACCATCGCAGTCTCAAAAGGGTCAGACGATAAACTGAGAGGCTAACCAGTTGTCTGCTGCCCTCTGATCGCAGCCACGCTGCAGAAACTGCTGAAATGTTGGGGGCAGCTTCCTTGAAATGTCTCTATGTTGTCTATCGGAGTTGTGGACGGGACTATTGGCACGGAACAACCCCCCCATCACTGACATCCCTGAGCAAGCAGCCAGCGCCCCCCCCAGACCATCTTTTAGATATGATCTTCTTCAAATGGTTTTTTTCCTTCTGCTCCTGCTTCACAGAAATTTAAGTAAAAAAATCATCAGAAATCTGAAATGTAAAACAAACGTTCATCATTTCCAAAAATCTGCTGAGTGCAGCTGAAAGTTTTAGGACCACAGCCTGTCTGTGTGTTCAGGTAAAACAGGACCGCTTCTGCAATCTCTGAAACTGGTTAAAAATGGAGCCTTGTCTGCAAGAAACCTAACTACCCCCCCTCCGTCCCAAAACACACACACACACACGTACATTCACATACACACCCCTCCCACGCATTCGGACATGAGGAGGAAACAGAGAAATAGAGAAGCTGTAAATCTCTCTCTGTGGATTTTTCTGTCACATCACTATTCTGGTTTTCAGATTTTCTCTGGTTGCCGAGCAACAAACTGCAAAGTTTACAAAGAATGTGTGTATGAGAGAGAAATCTAGTATGTGCCTGTGCTCGTGAGTGTGCATGTGTGTTAGAGTGTGCACATCTGTATTCATTTGTGAGTTTCTGTGTGTGTGTGTCAATGCACATGTGTGTTTGTGCAAGAGTGTGTGTGTTTATTGGTGTGAGTTTAATGTGTGTGTTAGTGTTTGGCTGTTGTGTATTTTCTGTGCGTGCTTCTCCTTTGCTCGGTCAGACGTGTTCCTCCATGGACTCTGATTTTCTCCATCTTCTGTTTTCTGGCTGGAACTGAACGCTCCCTGTGTGATCGGTGAACTGGTCTGGCTATAGTGACCGAACATGGTTTGGAGTCACGGATCCAGACCAGGTTTCAGCTGAAGGAAAGGTCCTGCCGGTGACCACATCAGCTGAAGCCACGTTCTCCTCACAGGATCTTTGCAGATGTGTCCTGAAAGCAGACGGACTGGGTCATGTGGAGGTACCAGCACCTCATCAATCATGCTGGTCGGTAAAGGTTCTTTTTTGTGTGTCGTCAGATCATCAGAAGTTGGACCGGGAGGCCCGAATCTGTCGACTTCTGAAACACCCAAACATCGGTAAGAAACGGTGTCCCCACTGATGCACTCCTGATGTGAACCTGTATGAAGTCAGGAAATGTCTGGAGTAAAGCTCCCTCATAAACACGAAGATACTTCAACTTGGCATGACCATGCTGTGACCGCTGACCCCTGTGGGGGCGGAGTCTCTGCGACAGCATCTCAGGGCGGGGCCAGCAGTGGCCTGGTGGTTCCAGTGAGTCTCTGTTATAACAGTGAGGGAAATCTCTGGATTCTCCATTTGTAGCTATGTCAGAATCCACGCATTTCCCACTCTCACCTTTGGTGACAAGACTCTGGACGGTTTTGTTTTGCTATTCCTACTCAAGTCCAGGACCTCAGCCTCTGACCCTACCTCTGGTAAAGGCATTGGTTCGTTCATGCCCGGTCTCACCGTCCCGTAGGGCAGGCAGCTCCAGGGTGGCCCTGGTCACCTCTGGAGCTTGGTGGACCTGAACTTTTGGTGAACAGTGGCCCTCTCTCATCCTGGTGAGGCTTTCAAACTTGTGAAGTGCCTGTTATCTTGTCAGGCTGGAACTCTTGCTCTTCTCTTTCACTCTTAAATTAGTAGCAATCCCCCATATGGAGCTGTAGGCTAAACATGCTAAAAAGTTGAGTCAAAAGCTCTCTTTGATGTCTTAATAAACACTGTTGTCAAAACTTACAAATGCACAGCAAACACAGCACACTACACAACAAAAAACTGTACACAAAATGACTTAGAAAGAACGGTAAAGGCCCGCCAAAACAACCAACATGTGGGATTTTACCGTTTTATTTTGACTGTAAATTCAGGTCCACATTTATTGCACTTCACTTTGGGCCAATAGACTTTATCCACATCAAAGGCAAGGTCCTCTGGGAAAACCAGAATCCTTTCGTGTGTGTGATCCATCCTTCACAGGACTCAAATGAAATGTCATCATGTCCATGACCTACACAGGTTTTCCTGAGTGTCAGCTTGTCTCTCGTGCACTTTCCACAGCCAGCAGAAAAAGCCTTGAATTGGATTAAGGAATAGAGACTAAAGGTGGAAGGAAAACTGTAACTGGTTTGGATCTCATCAGAATTTTTTGGTCTAGGTTTGAGCATTGTGCAGGTCAGGTTTGGATCCTGGTGCAGATCTGGGTCAGCCTGATTTGCCTTACTCTGTAATCCATCTTTGAAAATCTTTATAACTTTGTGCATCTCATGTGTTGTAAATGCCAGCTGTGTTCTAAAAGTGAGAATGTGTCATGTGTTCTGCAAAGAGTGGACCCAGAGTTTAGTAAATTGTGTGTTCACTGCAAATTGTGCTTTCGGTTCAGACCAAAGAGTGATGTTTTTGAGACGAGTTATAGCATTGGATTGGCCGGTTTCGAGAATGGCAGTGTTGAAGCAATTAGAAACAGACAAAACATA
The DNA here is from genome assembly GCA_036245035.1 of Adrianichthys oophorus. Taxonomy (NCBI): domain Eukaryota; kingdom Metazoa; phylum Chordata; class Actinopteri; order Beloniformes; family Adrianichthyidae; genus Adrianichthys; species Adrianichthys oophorus. The sequence goes on along the minus strand of BSAI01003465.1, from coordinate 1,092 downwards.
GTATGGTATAGTATAGTATGTGCTTGTGTTTGCACTGAAGCTTCATTATTTGAATGTGCACAAAACTGTGTGGAGTCCTTTTTTCTTTGCTTCAGACTGAGTAAGCGTTTCGCTGTCATTCTCTAACCCAAATTGTCTCTGTCTATACACCCTTTATCTCTCCTTTATCTGGAGATGAGAAGATACTGAGCTCAGCCTTAAATACAAAAGAGTTTCTAACAATATTCACCTTGAATGTTCAAGCACTCGATTGCATCCCCTTATTCTAACACTAAGATCTATGTAACACAACAGGCTCTCAGCTTCTCTTTACTCAAGTTCTATTTTCTTTTTGCTCAATAGAGGTAAATGAATAAAACATGTAGATATATTCAATAACATTTAAAAATGTTCACAGCATTCATAAATGAGTAGAAACATTTGAATATTCAAAGAAATATGTCAAATCCTTCAAAAACATTCAGATTTGTTCAAAAACGTTCCTAAAGTCAAGAAAGGTAACCCGGCCTATTTGTACTCATTGAGTTTAGAGAATCAATTATAACAGAGCAACTGAGTACAGACTGATGTAAGCAGATAGAAAAATGCTCAAGGATTGAAATACTCTATCAACATACATTTACAGTGGCTTGCAAAAGTATTCAGCCTCCTGAATCAATACTTTGTGGAACCCCCTTTTGCTGCATTTCCAGCTGCAAGTCTTTGGGGTTTGTCTCTACCAGCTTTACACATCTACAGACTGAAATCTTTGTCCA
>BSAI01003453.1:0-14443 GCA_036245035.1 Adrianichthys oophorus | reverse complement strand
AAACTGCTGTTCACAAACGCTCTCCATCTAATCTGACTCAGATTGAACTGTTTTGTAAGGAAGAATGAACAAAGATTTCAGTCTGTAGATGTACAAAGCTGGTAGAGACAAACCCCAAAAGACATAGCTGTAAATGCAGCAAAAGGGGGTTCCACAAAGTATTGACTCAGGGGGGGTGAATACTTTTGCAAGACTGTATTTTCCACCATCATTTACAAATAAATTCTTTAAAAATCAGACTGTGGTTTTCTGGATTTTTTCTCATTTTAACTCTCATAGTTAAGGTAAACTTATAATGAAAATGACAGGCCTCTTACATCTTTTTAAGTGGGAGAATTTGCACAATTGGTGACTCACTTAATACTGTCTTTGCCACACGGTTTTGTCCCTCCATAGTAAGTTATCTGACATTTAATACAAAATAAATTAAAATATAACATTGTGAAGTTTTGTTTCCACTGTTATTGTTCTTTGAAGTGAGGAAGCTATTTGATATAAACTGCATTCTGGTTCTAAATTGCACTGTTTATTTAAGTTATCTTAAAATATATGTTATTATTTCAAAGACACATGATTATTTATTGATAATTGTATTTTACTGTTGCAAAAGATGTTAAATTAACATATTGTGTTTTAAATTGTCCTAAAAAAAAAAGCTTTTGACAAAATAGTTTGTTTTTTTTGTCTTCTCCCTCCTAGTTTTCACACAGAAAAGTATCATTAAGAATCCTGGACCGCTAAGCAGTAACCATGAGGGGTGTAGTATGGATACAATCTTAACGATTCCCATCTGAGTTCCATGTTAACGCAGCACAGATAAACTGCAGCTATGTTTTCCAGTGACCACATCGGTGGGTCTGCAACACTGCAAATGTGAGTATATGCAAGTCCCACAAACCACATCCAACAAACCAGCATCCTGATCAAGGAAGACGCATACATATGCTTCCCCTAAGATAATAACTGCAGTAAAGGAAAATCAAACATCAGAAAAGCGTCAAAATGTGGTTTATAGATGGAGACATCACTCATAAAGAAATAAGCATTCCAGCAAAAATGTTCAATGTTGTCCCAACAGTAAAAACCTGGAAAAGCTTCGGTTCAAATGTAACGAGACAATAAATCTACCATTGAAATGGTTTTGGAAGTGAACAACACCCTCCCTCACATGGACCAGAACCAAAACAACAGGTTTCAACATTTTAGATGGAAGTATTCCATCAGTCAGTCCGGATGACAGCAGCAGGCCGCTGGAATGTTCCAAACTACTTCCATTCAGATCTTTGTTGCATTTTTAAAAAGGTCAACTGTCGGCCTGTTGCTTAAAATCGCCTCAGGTTCGAGTTCTCCCTCTCCCGCCCGGCGTGAGCGGACGGCTGGACCCGAACCGGTTGGAGTTTCGGTGCTCCTCGTTCGGGTTCTGTCAAAGAGACGACGCCCCGCCGTAGTTTGGCTCAACCAACACCCGCCGCCATTACCGACCAGGCTAGCCGTTAGCGCCACCGTTAGCGGACGTGAAGGTTCGGCCAAATCCTCCCATTCCTTTGGCGGGTTTTTGCTTCGAGGGTTTAATGTTCACCGCTTCTTTACATCAAGCGCCCGTGTTTGTCCTCACGCCACCATTTTCACGCCAAAAGCAGTTTACCGCAAGCTAACGCCATGGTGGATGCTAGCTCTGCTAAGGAACGCCGTCGCCCGGGATGCTGGGAGACAGGCCACGAATGCGGGGTTGATGAAGACGGGAAACCCGAACTCAGCCGGGAGGGGACGCCTGGAGGACGCGTCCGTCTGCGAGCATCCCGACAGACCATCACACAGAGCTGGGATTTGGGATTCACCAAGAACTGTGTCCTGGTCTGCGGGCAGTTTTCCCGGATGAATATGGATACGGTGTGCGTGTGTGCGCCAACCTTTTTAATATTGTACACTCGTGTCAACATCCCGATCCCTCTGTCGTTGAGGATGGTGAGTTTTTCGGCCAGTTTCTGCTGGCTGGGCTGGATCAACCCCCGAGACATCTTCCCGCTGTTCCTTTAGATTTCCCGTCCGATCCCAAAAATCTAGAGAATCTCAACAGTCCGTTGTTCCAAATCTGGAAGAAGAGTAAAGGCCGTGATTTATGCAGGGATTACACGCGCTCCATGCTCAGGTGTTTGTGGACAACAGCTTCCTGAACTCCACCCGCCGTCCCCCCTTTTTTCTCTCGGTCAGGGACGAGGAGGAAGAGGAGGGGGAGGAGGAGCTGTCCTGGTTTTCCACGACAGGGTTAAGAGGCGTTCAGGTACCCTCGGACATCTTAATTCAAAATCGACGGCTCCCAACTTCCATATTCCTGCCGTAATTAAGAACGTTCTCCACATGGAACGACGACGTTTATCGAAGAGAAAATATAAATAAAATATAAAAAAATCAACGGAGAGTGAAATAACAAACAAAAGTCCAACCAAATCATTTATATGTAAACCACACAACAAGAAGCTTGTTTTCAACTGTACTGCTAACATGTTAAATGTTTGTAGAGAACTGTCTAGAATAATCGAACAGTAATACAATTGAAAGAGAACAACAATAGTAATTCAACATTTTTGTAGAAAAACCTTAGTGATTTACAACAGAGTATTAGGGTCAGTTTACAAACAAAAAATGTTGTTTTTTTTCTTACATTACCACTATAAAGTCGTAAATTTACAAGACAAAAGTCATAACTGTTGTATTACAAGAATAAAGTTTAATATTTCTGACATTTAAAGTTGTAGGCTAAATGTATGACTTTTTTCTTGTAAATTTACGTGTTTTAAAGCTGTTAATTTATGACCTTTTTTCTTGTAAATTTACATGTTTTAATCTCGTAAATAATGGAGACAGTAGACATACATTTATTAGAAAAATGTAATAAACTGTAATGTAATAAACTAATGAAAAAAAATTAAAAACTTACAAAAAAGTCATAAATTAATGAGAAAAAAACAAAGTTATCTTTTTATCAGAGCCATGAAACCTTTTGTGAAGCTTTATTTCCAGATAGAAAATAAATAGATAAACGCAAATAAATTCGGAACCCTTTGGTGACTGAAAATTGAATTATTATTAGTTTATCCGGCTTTTCCAGGTTCGGTGTTGGTAATGCAAAGTTTCATATGTAAAATAAGAAGCTCAGAGACACAGGTTAGGGTGTAGAGGACCGCCACTTGATTGTGCCCTTATCATTCACATACCCATAAGTTCATTTGTCACCTTATGTCATGTAGCTGTCATGCACACAAGGAACACCAAAGGGGAATGAAAATAGCGTTACATACTCCTCCAGGAAGGTCCCATTTCAACACAAAACATCGAAGAGGAGTGAAAGTAGTCTGATCCATTAGCACAAGAACATTGAAAAGAAAACGCCAAAAACGGAGCCTCTTCAGACAGAAGCATCACACTGACTTTGAGGAGATCTTGCCTTTCATGGAGAGAGAGAGAGAGAGGATGGGAGGTGGACAGCTACTTGTTCTGTATGCAGAACTCTATCTGTTTCACCGCTCACCTCGCATGCATACACCATACATCACTTCCGTCAAGACATTTGACAACAGTTTTGTTACGTAGAGGAATCAATGGCTTCATCAATGGGAACTGCAGAGATCCTGCAAGAATGCATGAATAAACCATAATCAAACAAAGGAGCTTCCAAACGCGTGTATGTTATCATTAAACATGCAGCTTACCTGTTCAAATCCAAGGTACTTTGACCAAACTGAGACTGCCGCACAATTTAGTTTGGATACGCCTGCAAAAGGTCCATAGCAAAAATGAAGCGCACCAAAATGTTACAACAAAAGTAAATAGTAATAAACACGTCATGTGCCCATGTTGCTTCCTTATTAAGGAGCAAGAAAACAAAAGAATTGGGTTTCCATCTCCATATTCATGCATTTTGTAAACCCATTTTTGGTTTTGGGTGGAGGTCACCGAGTGGCTGGAGCCGACCCAAGTTCCTTGGTTCACCCTGGATGATCACCAGCAGAGTCTGCATGGATACCGACAGATAAGCACATTTCAGTGCGGGAGACCCGGCAACCCCGCTGAACAGCCTAAAAGGTTAAATCGTATGTGATGATTTTTACAGGGAGTACTTGAACGCCTCACGCGAATGCAGCTTCCGCCTCCGCAGTCCAGATCGAAAACAAGCAGGCCTCGTTGCTGGCGCGCGCTCAGGCGTTGTCCGTCAGCGGTGGCCAGGAGAATGTCAGGTTTGAAAGCAGGATTTTGACGGCGCTGTCCCGTCAGCGTCATCGTTTATCCGGGTGGGTGGAGAAAAACAAATGATTGGATGAAACACTTCACAGAATCGTTCATTGTCAAATCTTTCCACACACATTTCCCGCAGATTGTGGTCTCAGGCGAGTTGCGTGATGCATTCACTGTCTCAGGAGATCCAGTGCTTTTCCCAGACACGCCTGAGGAAGCAATGCACACATGTGACCACAGTGACCGGCCGGAGGCTGCTGGAGAGGAGGAGTGCTGAAGGAGGGGGCCATGTAGAGCAGGTGGAGGAACTGGATCAGGGAGGTGGCTATGGATTTATTGAAGATAAAAGTTTGGACCTTCAAATCGGTGTTGTCCGAGCCTTCCTGCTGCTGGGTAAATATGATGCGGACACGCCTCCTGCCGTCCGGTTCAGGGCAGCCTTTTCTCTGATAGAGGGCTTCCCGTCTTCTTCATAGCTTCTCTTGGGGGAGCGATGGGTTCCAGCAGTTTGAGTATGGAGTTATTTTTGTGCCACCATAGTGCAAACCTATTTTTTGTTTGTTTTAAAACTACTTTTGCGTTTGCAACACAAATGTTTTCAGATGCGTTGTCGCTCATCGCCCTTTCGCCCTATCTTTGATTTTTATTTATTTATTTATTTTGCTTACACGTTTCTGTTTAGTGGTATTTGTGCCACCAAAATTCTATCAGTGTTGGGCAAGTTGCTTCTAAAAAGTAACTGATTACTTTACTGGATCAAAACTGTAATTAAATTACTTTACTCATTACCTATTTAAAAAGTAATTCACTACTCTACTTTTTTCACTCGTATACAAATTCCCAAAGGAAACAGCTTCACGCAAACAAGATCCTCTTGTTTTTCATTTCACAGGACTCCTTTGAAAAAGAGATTTTAATCTCAATAGGACTTCTCTGGTTAAATAAAGGTAAATAAATCCAAAATAAAATAAAACTTAATAATAAAAAACTAGATTTTGAAAGCAGTTTCCTTGTGCAAGGTCTGAACATGGTTAAAGACATAACCTGACTTCATTTGAATTCACACAACAGTGTGAAAAATAAGCGGTAAAATAAGTTATAACCTATGTGGTCTATGCTACTGCTCAGAGTCAGATGTGGAAACACTGTTCTATTCATATTCATATCTATATGTATCTCTATATTCATGTCTATATTCACCTCCATTTTCATCTCCGTATGTGCCATAAAAAATGAAGCACATTTCTACTGCTGCACAACAGTGTTTTGGATTAGATTAACAGTAGCAGTCAGTAAGGAAAAGAACAGCTCACCAAAGTAGACTTCATGTATAAACAGAAGAAATAGTATTTTTTACTTTTAATGTTCATTTTCTCCGAGAAAACTCATGTTTGCTTTTGTCCAAAGTCCAAAAACAAAATGATTCATGGAAAAAAAAACAATATTTCATTTATACAAATCATATCGTAACATAATGTAACGTCCTGCTGGAAAGAGGCAGGGCTGAGACAGTTTTTCTGTTGCAGACATTTCTACACTAACATCAATAAATACAGAACCCTGTTGGATATTTGGGCTTTTCTGCTCCTTCTGAGCTCTGCTCAAAGAGAAACGGGCCAGAATGGTTGAAGACTGCAGAATCCCGGGTGAACAGAACCGATACAAAGTCAATTTCTGCCTCCAAGCTCCGTTCAAGCGAGGCAGACACTTGATTGGATAGAATCTAGACCAATCAGCGTGAACCCTCCTGTCTGTGATTGGCTGTTTGGTGGCACAAATATCACATGAAACTGAAACTTAAGAACGAAAACGTGATGAGACACTACTTATCTAAAAAAAATGTGTGTTGCAAATGCTAAAATATATTTTGAAAGAAAAAAAAAGTTTTTGAAGGCAAATATTACACATTTTCATTTGCAAATTATGAAGTTGTATTCCTAAAACTTTATATTTTGTTTGCAGTTTAGAAAATGTTGATCTCCAAACTGTGACTTTTGCTTGCTATATGGTGACACAAATATCACTTCATACTGGGGAGGGCAGCAGGGCCATCAAAGCCACCAAATGAACCAACATTTGGGGCCAAATGGAGTCTGGTACGAGTCTGAGAGGCTTACAGGCCCATGCAGGAGCACACGCCACAGACTGGGGAGGCTCCAGCAAGGCTTTGGAATAGAGTAGAGCCTCCATTTTGGGGGTGGGTTGTAACCCTTTCAAGACCTGAGCTCAGCCACACACAGGATCTTTTGATGTCATCTGCTGCTAAAAGGAGAGGGAAATGTTTGGGGCTTTTTTCGGCGTAAGAGCTGCTTTGTCACTTCAAATCTTCTCCGTCTGCACTGATGGGATGTGTGGAACAGAGCTGGCTTATTTCCAAGCTCTCCCCCATTCCGCAGCTTTAGATTTGCCTCTCAACACCATGAATTGGCCTTCATGTCAGAGTGCTTTGGCTTATGCAAAGATAGCAAAGACTGTGGATTGGGGAGCAGTTGCAGAGGATTCAGCCAGGAAACTTGGAGGCAGAGCTGCCCCCACCCTGGACGCTGCCCCCGTCCCAATGAGCTGCTTGATAAATAGAGAAAGAGCTTTTTTCTGTCTGTGCTTTGCTGCTTAAGCAGTCTTTCAGGCTTTTCTTCGTGCATTAGGCCTTCCGAATGAGCCACATTCAAAGCTACGCGTTAAAACGCCCTTTCTAGGAGAACATGTTCCTTCTGTGCTGCTGAATGTTGGTTTCAGCACTTTCTTAAGCCATGTCTGCCTTAGTCACTCTGAGGATTTCATTTGCTTTGATTTCTTTTTTTGCTTCAGCTTTACTGCCTGTTTTTTTCTGATTCATATTTCCATCAGAGACTTTTGTATTTCCCAGTGAGGGACATCCTGAATCCTACAACACTTCTGTGTTTTCTCACCAGCTTCAGTACTTTTTGTGTTAAAGTCCAGATTTGTTCCTCCTCTGCCTTGAATAACTTTGCAGGATGGATGTTAATCCTGAGCTGAATTTGCTTTGATCGTTTTACAGCGGAGCATCCTTTTCTCCAGTCTGATCGAATTGTTTTCTGCCTTTTAGCCTCTCAGGATGCAGCCCACGACATCGAGACCCTGCAGAGATTTAAGGTCAGTATAACGGGATCGATGCGCCTTGCCTTGTGGTGAGACATGTGTAGTGACATGAGATGAGAGGCAGGCAGCCTCCCTACAGGCCTGCAGCAGCAGCAGCAGTGAGTTCCTGCAGACTCGTGCAGCTCAACAGAGGGAGCTCCTGGATTTCATAAAGCTGCTGCCTGCAGAGTCACTCCCTCTCTGTGGGATCAAACCTCTGCTCCAGGAAGACCTGAGGAGCAGCTTAATATCACCGACCAAAGTTCAGTTCAAATATTTATGTAAGGAGAGAAAAAAGACTCACTGGATTTGTGTGTGCGTAATTCCAGATTTGTAACTCATACAATACAATTTGTGCATAACTGTGTGCACTTGATATTGCATATTCACATGTACAAAAATTACAAGATACAATTTACACACGCAACACTTTAAATTACAACAACTTCAAACTTACTGTGCACACAAGTCTGTAAAAAGTACACACTGATTGCCTAATTCATACACACAACCAACTCTTTTCACCTCTCCAAGATAAGAAAACTCTGATGACCCAGCATTCTACCAGCATTTAAACACATCATTTACACACAAATCTGGGAGACATGGTTTTAAAGATGTGTAGTATGTTTTAAAGTTGTGCATGTGTACATTGCATTTTTCTCTTTTTTTATTTTTAAGCCTCCTTGTTGAGGAAGGGAGGTTCTCACTCAGGATTTGATGGTACATGGCTTAGTCCATCCTCCCCCAACCACAATGCTTCCACCTTCATGCTTGACAGTGGGGATGGTGTTCTTTAGGCAGCATTTCTCTTCTCCAGACACGATGGGTTAAGTTGATGCCAAAGAAATCACGTTTGGTCTCATCTGATCACAGCACCATCTCCCAATCACTCTCTACATCCTGAAGATGTTCATTGGCAAACTTCAGGTGGATCTGTGGCTTCTTATGCAGGGGTACTTTGGGAGCACCGCAAGATGTTAATCCATTATGGCTTAAAGTATTACCAATGGTTTACTTAACTGATCCCAGCTGCTTTGAGATCATCAACTACCTCCTGCTGGGATGTTTTAGGCCGTTTTCTCACTGTTCTCATGAGCATGGAAAACCCACCAGGTCAGATCTTGTTTGGGAGCCCCAGACCTAGAGGTGGATTGAAGGTCATGTTGTAATTCTCGTATCTTTGCGCAGTTGTACCAACAGTTGTTTAACCTGCAGCTTGTTGCTGATGGTTTTGTAGTCCATTCTGGTCTTGTGCAGGTCTACAATCTTCTCCCTTCAATCCACTAAAGCGCTTTAGTCTTTCCCATGATGGAGAGTTTGAAGTCTGGCTGATTGACGGGTTCTGTGGACAGGTGTCTTTTATGCAGGTGATCAGTGAGCAGGTGTCTTCAGTTCAGGTGAGAAGTTGATCAGGAGTGTCTAACTGGTCTGTGTGAGCCAGAACTCTTAATGTTTACTCAGAAATCTGTCAAGGTTATTCTGAAAACACAAGACAGTATTAATAAACAGGGTCAGGATCTGAGTACAATTTCTCACACGGAGAGCGAAAAACAAACGCTTAGCACGTCTGACAAAAGCAGCTCTGAGAATGTCTGCTTGACTTCCTATCTTTATTCAGAATTGGGTTGCCATGGTTACACAAAGAGAGAGATGCATCTAAGGCAGGGATGTCAAACTCTTTAGGTCACGGGCCGGACTGGATAAACATTGATTGAACACATTAAAACTAAATTTTGAAAACTGAACTTTTTTTAAACATAAAAATGAATAAAAACAGACAGGAATATTATTCCAGAATAAACCAATTCAGTTTGCCAAAGACAATGATGGTGCACTTCTACACAGCCATCATTGAGTCCATCCTCATCTCCTCTATCACCATCAGGCACGCCGCTGCCGCCGCCGCCAAAGTCTAGGGCAGTTTGCAGTGGGTCATTCGGTCAGCAGAGAAGGTGATTGGCCGCAATCTCCCGTCTCTTCAGGACCTGTATACCTCAGGTGCAGGAAAGATCGTGGCTGATCCCTCCCACTCTGGACACGAACTCTTTGAGTCACTCCCCTCTGGCAAGAGGCTGTGGTCCATCAGGACCAGAACCTCACGCTACAAGTACAGTTTCTTTCCGTCAGCTATCAGCCTTATCAATAAAACCCGTAACCTCCCGACACCCCACCTCTGACTCCAACTCTACTGTCAAATTGACAGATCCACAACACTATGCGTCAGATTAACGTTAGTCTAGAGGGACAGAATCCTCTCGTCCACTAGGGTGAACTCCAACACTTGGCGGCTGAGCTAGGGGCTCACACCAGCCTGCCACTTCTCACCATGCTCAACTCTAGAATGCTAGAAAGTCCAACCCTTCAAACTCAGACTTCTTACTTCCCAGCGAGGTGACATTCCAAGTCTCAAAAACCAAATCCTAGTGACCAAATTCAAAAGACCGTTGAGGCACCTGGCTTGAACTACCACCCAAACCACATTGCACTGGTCATATTTCAGCTGTCCTGCAGGTGGTGGACCTATGGGGTAGTGATCCCATGTAGCCTCAGCCACTAGTCGCTCACCTGCCAGCCCTAATCCCAGGAATCCCAGTGACGCAAATCCGGGTGACATAACTGGCTTCTTTTTCATTAAGGGTTTATGAAATGCTCTTTGTCTGGCTCATCATCTAGGACTTGTTTGCTATGGGAGACCCTACCCAGGGGCGTGGAGAGAACTTTATCACACAGAATACGGAAACCAAAAAGGGAATCGGAGCCAGCTGTCTACTTTTGAACTCACCTTGTTTAAATGACCCCCTCCCAGAGTCTGTCACATTCAGCTTCTTTCATGTCGAGAGACTCTTTTTCTGCTGCTGTGAAAACAAGACAATGCACAGAGGTAATTTGCCCACCCCGCTGTTTTTCTCAGGTGTCCCACGTGCTGAACGTGGCCTATGGAGTCTCAAACCTGTTCCCCCATCAGATGGTTTACAAGACAATTCAAATCCTGGACCTCCCAGACACAGACATCACATCCTACCTGGAGGAATGCAGCACCTTTATAGATCAGGCCAAAGAACAGGTACATGCATTTTCAATGCAGATCACTTTAATCAAAATTACATTATTAATGTAGTAAATGATCAAAGAATGACTAGCTGCAAATGTCAGGTTTTTGGTGCATTATCTAAATAGATGACAAGAGGTCCATTTCCAGCAACTATCACTCTAGTGTTCTAATGGTACAATGTGTTAGCTTATTGTGTCAGACGGCTAACAGATGATTAGAAAACCATATTAGCACAGCTGAACACAGTTTGGCTGGTTGGAGAAGCTAGAAAACTGACCTTCCTTTGAGGTTGAGTATCAGGAGCAGGGCCTGGTCCTCAAGAGCCACAATCTTGCCTGGATTGCAAATGTCCTTCTTAGTGCTGATTGGCTGACTCAAGTGATTCCACAGCCTGACTGCCATCAAGCAGTCCAGAGAGAGTTGGAAATTGGGCAGGGTTAATGCTCTTGAGGACCTGGAACATCACATTTTTAGGATCAATTAAACACTCAAAATGGCCGGAAAACAAGAACGTTCATGTGGAACTCGAAAGTCTATTGTTGTTCTTAGAAATGAAATAGAGAACAGCACAAACAGGCTCCGGAAAAAGAACCAGAGGGTAGAAATAGACATGGGAGGCCCCGCTGCAAAACTGAGCAAGAAGATAAAGACATTAGAGTCTCAACTTTGAGAAATAAACACAAAACAGGTCGTCAACTGTCAGCTTCATTAAATAATACCAGCAAAACGGCAATATCAACATCTACAGTGAAGAGACTTCAGGATGAAGAGCATGCCTGACACCATTGGTCAAGCAAGGTGGGGGTAACATGATGGTCTGGGGTTGCTGTGGTGCTGGTAAGGCGGGAGATTTGTTCATGGTAACTATGGTAACTAAAGAAGGCTTTGACTCCATTTGCAACACTTTACCATACTCTGTGAACAGCGTTTGATTGAAACCAGTTTCATCCTAGAACAGGACAATGACCCAAATCACATCAGAAGAAGCTGCTGCCAGCGCAGTCACCAGATCTGAACCCCATTGAGCTGTTGTGGGAGCAGCTTGATCGAAGTGCCCATCCAGCCAATCCAGGTTGTGGGAGGGGTTTCTAGAAGAGTAGGATTCTTTGTTTGAAGGAACACTTTATTACCAAAAGTATTGGCTCCCCCATCCAAATGATCAGAATCAGGTGTCCTAATCAGCAGATTGATTTACAAACATTTGTGAAAGAATGAACCGCTCTCAGGAGCTCAGTGAATTCCAGAGTGGAAGGGTTAGCCCAAGTACAGAACACAGAGAGCTTCATGGATGGGTTTCCATGGCCAAGCAGCTGCATCCAAGACACACATCACTAAGTGCAAAGCGTGGGATGCAGCGGTGTAAAGCACACCGCTGCTGGACTCTAGAGCAGTGGAGACGCCTTCTCTCGAGTCATGAATCACACTTTTTCATCTGGAAATCTGATGGATGAGTCTGGGTTTGGAGGTTGCAGGAGAACGGTACATTTGCCGAGTTTGCATTGTTTGAATTGTGCCGAGTGTGAAGTTTGGAGGAGGAATCATGGTGTGGGCTTGTTGTTCAGGACCCTTGGCCCCTTAATTCCAGAGAAAGGAACTCTGAATGCTTCAGGATACCAGAACATTCTGGACAATTCCATGCTCCCAACCTTGTGGGAACAAGGAGCGGGCCTTTCCTCTTCCAACATGACGGTGCACCAGAGCACAAAGCAAAGGTCCATAAAGACATGGAGGACAGAGTCTGGTGTGGAGGAACTGGACTGTTCTGCACAGGCAGATTGGAATGGGTGGAGAAAAGTGTCAGGTATGATAGAAGAGTTTCAGCTCAAATGAAAGGAAAGGTGAACTAAACTGTGGTGAGAGCAGCCATGTTGTTCATCCTAGAGACAGTGGTACTGAGGAGAAGACAGGAAGCAGAACTGAAGGTAGCAGAGATGAAGATGCTGAGGTTCTCTCTGGGAATGACCAGGATGGACAGGATCAGGAACGAGTCCATCAGTGGGAAAGCACATGTTGGAGGGGCGTCAAGTTTTAATGTTAAGTCAATGTAAAGATACGATCTGAGGCGGTGTGGCGTGATTTGTGCGTCAGGTGAGGCGAGGTTGACCAATCAGGGACTCAGCTTTGGGCATGTGCCGCGGGTGCTGTCGTAGTGGGGGCCATCCCCCCCAGCTCCATGGGCTTATGATGTTTTTCCTCTTTTCACTGAGACAATAATAAAAAGATCTCCAGTTTTATTTATATTTCTCCCTCTCAGGTTAATGCTCAAACTGGGCCACAAACAGACAGAAATACTCATCATAACCTGCACCAGGAGAGACTCTGGTGAACCCAGACATGGCGACATGCTTGCCGGCAGCTCTGTAGAACTCTCCAAAACATAAACACAAGCTATTCGCTCAAGATTCTCCATGTTTTCCATGAAGTGATCAACAAAGTTAAGTTTGTCTGCGCATCCGGTGTGAATGCAACATAATAGAAGTGGAACAAAATATTGGAATGGCAAACTATCGCAATATTTTAATGAATGAATGATTCCCGGTCCCCTCTTTCCCTTTATTGGATTTTAAAATAATACATAAGAAGTCCACCAGGGGGCGCCTTTTCATGAGCATGAGAATCGTGCTCATTTGTTCCAGTTTACTGAATTGTCAGAAATAAGAGCGTTCATCAATGATTGTGAATTTTGTAGAAAAAGCTACATGTCATCTGCATAAAGACTAATTTTATGATGGGTGTGTTTTGTTTTAATTCCTCTAATGCTCACATGCTGGGGTGCAACAGATCACCAATGACTAGCTGTGGCTTAGCTCATTCAGATCAACTGTCCGTTCACACTAAAAGCAATTCGTGCTTCAAGTTCATGTACACCGTCTTTGATTTAACATACGTCAAAGCTGTTTGATGCTGGTCCAAACGTTTGTTAACTTGAAGCCCCCACCGTGTGTGGGAGGAGCTTCCGTCAAAAGTTTTTCTGGAGCTCATCACAGAGGATGTGGATGATGAGAGATCAGGTTTGTTTTGAAGAGCTCTAGAAAAACATTGAGCAGTGCACGTGTCCATGAAAGTATTCAGAGATTGTCCCAGTGGCAGGACAAAGCCGCTGCTCTGTCTGTAACCAGTGGGCAGGGCATTGTAGCAGCAGGGGTCAGGAAAAGAATTAGAAGTTGTAAATTCTGACATCCCCTGTTTTTAAAAAATATTCATTTGCTTTTGTTTAAGATTCAATGTCTCGTAGCACACTTTTGTTTTTATGGCCGTCCTGAGTATTTTTTATTAATAGGAATATCCTTAAAGGGCCTATCCCATGTGTTTCTGTAGTCTTTTCTATTAAACAATACCCATTCATGTGATCATAGATTACCTTTGACACACTAAAGAACAAATCATTTATGAAATAGAAGTTCTTTTTGTGGACTCTTTTCACACCCGGAAGTAAAACGACTGGATCTCTGAGGCTCCGCCTTTTGCTCCTTGTGGGTGACGCCCAAATCACGACGTCATCCTAGAGCCGGCCTCGACAGCGTGTCTGCGCGTGTCCACTCATGAAAACAGACAACACTGAACTATTTTAAAGATGGATCTACATGTTGTGGAGCCTTACAGTCTGATCCAGAATTTCTATGCATGTGGAAATGCAGTGTTAGCTGGTGCATTATCTGCTCATACTGCGTCATTTCAGCTAGTTGGATGATTTCCTTACTGGTCTGGCATCTTCATCATTGATTGTAGGAATGGCGCCAGCTCTGAGGATCAGTCTTCTGGACAATCCTCTTTGGTCCAGGCCAAGCTTAACAAAACATCATCTGTGAAGTGGCGGTCACAGACTAAAAGTTGCTGGCCGGTCTGTCGAACGCTCCCAAAGATAAACTGCGACCATTTCTGATGAGCAGGCTCGTCTTTGGGAAGGCTGAACAAACACTGAAATCTCTCGCAGCCTAAAAACATATCCTCCACTTAAAAGACATTGCATTGCAAACAAAGCTAGCCGTAGTTTTCTCTGCAGATCAAGAGGAACCACTTCCTCTATGAGTTGTTTTTCTGATCACCTCTAGCTCC
>BSAI01003452.1:0-17501 GCA_036245035.1 Adrianichthys oophorus | reverse complement strand
ATTAGAGAGAGGGTAGTCTCCCCAAATAAGGCCTTTCCTTGGGTAAACAAGGATATCCGCAGCTCCAGAAGACTCTGTCGTAAAGTTGAACGTTCATGGAAATCAACCAAACTGGAAGTCCATTGACTCCACCTGAAAGAGCTGATCTTTGCTTTAAATGAGAGGATAAAACAGGCCAGATCAGCTTTCTTCCGTAATCTTATCTCAACAAATAAACGAAATCCAAAAATTATTTTTAATACATTGAACACACTTGTTTCTCTCTCTACCACTCAATTCCCCAAACAGTCTGAAGCTGATGGAAGCACATTTCTTCAGAGTTTTCTGACAAAGGTCCTGGATGTTGGAGCAAACATCCCTCCTTTAGTCAGTGTTCCGGCCTCCCTAGACTGTCAGTATTCCCCATCTTGGTCTAGTTTCTCGCCAGTAACTGTGGAGAATGTCCATTCTATACTGAAGAAGAGCAAACCCTCTTCCTGCCCTCTTGGTGTAATTCCCACTCCTGTTTTTATAAGAGCATTTCAAAGTATTGGTGTGACTATTGTCAAACTCATTAACCTCTCACTGGAGTCAGGATCTTCTTTTTTAAAGCATGCCCTCATCACTCCCATCTTAAAAAAAGCCTGACCTTGACCACTCCGATCCAAAACTTTACAGACCCATCTCAAAGCTCCCTTTTATCTAAAAAAAATTGGAGAAGGTAGTTTATTTGGAACAACAAAACATCTTAGATATCTTCCAGTCAGGTTTAAAGAAGATCCATTCCACAGAAACAGCTCTTTTAAAGGTCTCTAATGATGTGCTCATGGCAGCAGATTCTGGCCAGTTCTCTGTCTTGGTGCTTCTAGACCTCAAATCTGCATTTGACATTGTTGATCACAACATTATGATTGCACGTCTTCAAGATGATTTTGGTCTGTCTGTGTCTGTTTTGGATTGGTTTGTCACGTATCTCAGTGCAAGAACTTTCAACATCACTGTAGGTTCATTAACCTCTAAAATGCAAAAGGTTTCCTGTGGTGTTCCCCAGGGTTCAGTTCTAGGCCCTATTTTATTCACTCTAAACATGATCCCTCGACAAACTAATGAGTAAATTTAGTCACATGTCTTACCATCTGTATGCAGACGACATTCAACTATATTGCTCCTTCCCTGAAACAGACTTTAATATCTTGACCAATTTACTGGATAGTTTATCTGAGATTAAGTCATCGTTATCTAATAGCCATCTACACCTGAATGCTCAGAAGACAGTGATTTTCGCCCCAGACAACAAAATCCCTTCCATCAAACATCACCTTGGTTCCCTAAGCTCCTCTGTCCAGTTGAGTGTCAGGAATCTTGGAGTGTTGTTTGACAAATCTCTGTCTTTGGAAGGACATGCAAAACAAACTGTCAAAAACTGCATGTATCACCTGAGAGATGTGATAATAGTCAAACACATCGTATCTAGGAGAGAATGAGGTAAGTGCAAACAGGTGTGCCAATTAAGGAGGGAGGGAACACACACTAGGAGGGAAGTGTCAAGAGACCTGAAAGAGAGTAGTGAAACACAGGAAGTACAACCAACAACAAAATAAAACAGGAAGTGAATACCAAACACAACAAACAACCAATGTCCTGGGTCCATAACCCCACATGCGCATGACAGAATTAAGCAGGTTTTAGAGAGCTTTAGAGAGCTTGGCTGAACACTCTGCTGTCACAGACACCAATGTGAACGAAGTTGTCTTGGCCAACTTGCTCTCAGTCCTTCAGCAGCTGGAGGGGGTCGCGCATGGAGGGGGACGGCCAGTCATCCATATCACTTTCCATGCGATTGAAAGATATTTGTTGCATGGCCTCAACGTCCAGGAAATAGCGGATGTGTTTGGCGCAAGTCACCAGACCATACATCAGAGGATGAACGATAATGGATTAAACTGCGTATTATTATATCATCCAGATGTTTGCATAACGACTGTGTGTGCTAACTATGAAGGTTTAAATGGAAGTTATTCTGTGTTTCCGGATAATAAACTATTATGCGCCAAACACCCCCGCTATTTCCTGGACGTTCTCTAAACGCTATTAATTAATATAAATATATTATAGACATGATCTGAGCTCCTTCTTTCTTATTACATATTATGATGCATAGAAAAAAAAGACGTTTTTTTTTTAATTGATCAAATTTTACATTCAAGATTCTCTGCATTTTATGTTTCGACATCCATAAAAGAGAGTACTGCCACTTCTTGTTGTCCACTTAAAGCACTGGTTATGACCCAGCTTTTAGTTGTAATTTCTATTTATTAAAAAACTGTAAAAATCTAAAGAAAACTACATAACCAAGAATCCAGGTGAGCGATCATCTTAAAAAACTAGCAACTTTGACTGTTGTCTACTTAACAGAGCTTCATTCTGCTTTTCTGGATCTTTATTTCTTTTTTAGTCCACTAAAGGACAAGGTTCATCTAGAGTCTTCATCAGTGTTTGAAGGTGACCGTTGGTCATCTGGACCCACAGCTGCACTGAATGTTTGACTTTTTGTTTTTGCAATATACTGATGTCAGTCCAGTTAGACGGCTATGGCTGTGATATTGGGCTTCAGAGATAAAATTGAATTGCCTCTTGAAATTTTGACTTTTTTCCTTTTATTGCAGCATCTTCTAACTCTGTATAAAATCCTTTGCACTAATCTATCGAAGATCAGTGTTTTTGATTTGGAAAAGTAACAAAGGAAGCAGCAGACTTTCTTCACAGAGTTGTTCTTTTTTAACCAATTGAAGAACTTGTCTAAAGTTTTGATATCATCTTATCTGACTTGGTTCCAGTTTGTTAAAAAAAAAACTGCTATGCAGGTCTGAATTTCTGCTGTCTGCCAGTTCTCAGCTATCTGATAAAAATATTTTGAAAAAAAGTAGCTGTCATTTCCTCATTAGACTACTTGATGCTTTGAGAGGAAGAGATTACAGACAGACATTCAGAAAAAACATGATTTGCAAAAATTACTTGATGCTGAATTAGGAATTACATTTGATAAGTGGATGGAGATCACAGACAATTTGTATTGTAAATTCTTCTTTCAGGTTAAACTTTTTTACAAAGTAAAACCTAAAATAACCTTAGAAGGATCTTAAAATTTGTTATGGCTATACAGGTTTTCATCTGAACCAACCAACACAAACCGCAGATGCACAAGTGTTGATGGACTTTCCAAGACAGAATCACTTTTCTCCCAACACTTCTAGCATAGACAGAAAATACATAAAACAGCGTTATACAGGGTGCAATAGCCTGTTGGAACAAGTAAACAAAGGAAACAATGAGCAGACTTGACTGATACTGGTATGAAGCATTTGAGGAGGACTCAGTAAACTTGTAATAAAGACCTGGTACTGCAGACTTGTTTGATTGAATTCTGATTTAACTTGTCAACCTATCACCCATCAACTTTATCCCAAACTCATTTGTTTTTCCAATTTAAATCAATACACTTGACATTGGATCCAAAAATAAAGACTCCTGCCCTTTGTGCTCTGAAACTGAACGTTATTGATTCATTTTCTTCACCTGCTGTATCCATTTTGGCTTTGCCGTTGGGTTAAGTCAGGGTACACCCTAGACAGATCACCAGCGTGTTGCAGGGCCACACATTCAGACATTCATACACACACAGCCAAACTTTCTTCATGCTCATGCAGTGAAGGGGGACTCTGCTGTCCCAGGAGCTTTTATTAACCCTTCCTGTATTCTTGTTATCGTCTTCCTTTAAACTCCATTAAGCAGCATCAGCTATTTTCTCAAGGGACTAATTAAATTAGAAACTGTTGACAAGTTTCTAGTTGCTGGAACAAGATCTCACTGGGATCAGGTGTTGTTTCAAAAACAGTAACCAGTATTACTGGTTTCAGCATTAACTTAAACAACAAAACTGGTGACCAGAAGGGGGCGTTGTAATTCCCCCAGGTCTCAGATTTGTCTTTAAAAGGTCTATACCAGGGGTGTCAAACTCATTTTGGTTCAGGGGTCACATTCAACCTGTCTCAAGTGCGCCGGACCAGTAACATAATAGCAAAATAAACAATGGTCAGCTTGTTACCTTTAGCATTGTTTATGTTTTGATTTTTTCTCAGTTGAAAAAAAATACCTCAACCAACATGGTAGCCTAATCACTTATTACACATTTATTCATTTGATGAATTTCAAATAAAAAAATTCAAATTCGTGTCAAATTCAAATTTAAAAATGGTTTATTTAATTTTGAATATTTTACATCTGATTGAAGTAATCCTGATAGTAAACTCATGAAGGGGCTACAGGAAAAAAAAACGAAACACCCAGCCTAAAATAGACGTGCAAATCAATGATAAATGAAACTTACAAACATTTGTGAACACAAGGATTTGGAGTTAACTTCATTTCTCTCCTGAAACTTGGCATGGTTTGGCCTTCACCAGGCCTTCTGCTCACCTATCACACACACATATTCACACACTGATGGTGGCAAACCAGACCACTAGGAGCAATGAGGGGTTCAGTGTCTTCCCAAGGATATTTTGACACATAAGTAGGCAAATCAGGACCCAAACCTATGACCTTCCAAACAGACCGCTCTTCCTCTGCTCCACAGCTATCCCATAAATCAGAGTTTCAGTCAGCTGTCTGTACTTTTTAGTATCTGCCTCTACATGCCTGAATTTGTCTATTAGTGGGTGTTAACCATTTATACATTATTTATTTATTTATTTTTCATTTATACATGTTCACCAACAGGTGAACATGTATAAATGAATAAAAAAGGAAATTACAGTGTGAGAAGATGTCCACAAGCCCTTCTAGTTTGAGGGTTAGGGATCACAAGAACACCTGAAATGGAGCACACCACAATCTAACACTTCAATAGTTTTAATGCCAAGTGAAAATTCTATAGAGTTTAAAAATTGAAACTGTAAAAATGGCAAAGATAAAAGCCACAATGGTTAAAAACAAATCACACTTAAAATGGCCACAATAAAAAATGAATGGTTTGAAAAAAAACACTAAAAATGACAACAATTAAAACCACACTGGTTTAAAAATACTTTGCATTCCCAGCAAAAAAAAAGGAACAAGATACAGTATCCCACAAATGTGTCCTTTTAGCCAGCAAAGACAATAAAAAACATTAAAAGACAAAGATCATGAAGGGGGGTTTTAAGAGCCCCACTCGCTGCTCCTCCTCCTCCTTTTAAACCCTTGAAATTTTTTCTGGAATATTTTAAACCTTTAACTACTAACCTCTAACTCTGCTGTTCTTAGTCACACTACAGGGTCGAATATTAGACCAGATGTTTTAATCTCTGAGGTCAAGCCTTATCTGAGTAATAAATATGTTTGCATTTTTTAGGGAGCAGAGGCAAGGCAGTTCAGGCACCAGACCAGAAAGAACATCTGTTCAGATGGAAATGACACCGTAAACTTTAACAGAACAGTGTTTTAATTAAATTAAACCTTTTTGTGTTGGTAGTTTATCTGTAGGTGAGCAAATATTACCATATATTGTAACTGTAATTTATAAACTTTAATGATTTAATGTTGATTTAATACATGGAGTAGTAGAACATAAATTGCATCAGAGGTCTTCTTCATTGTAATGTAAAATTATTTTTTAAACAAATGATTGCCACCAATTTTGCATACCAAATTAGTCCAATTTAAGGTTATGGACAACTGAGAATATTCTGTTATGTGTGTTAACATTTGTATGCTTTTGACTCGCCTTGTCTTGTTTTGACTTGCCTAATTACACCATCACTAAGGTTTAAGTTGTTCATCTGCATCATGTCAGTCTTCAAATAAAATTTTCATTATAGTGTGTTTTATAATAGAATAATAGAATAGATAAAATAATATTTGGGTAATTATAATACACATCTTTGTACTTTTGTTTTTTACAGGTCCTTTCCAGGTATGTTTGCCTGTGGAAGAGGAAAGCGGCGCTTTCCTGCAGCAATGACAATAAAGACTTACCATAAGTTTTTACTTGTCAAGATTCTGTGGTTTGCTGTTTATGGCATCTAGAGTTTATTACATTTCTCTATCATTTTTGAAACGTTTCTGTTTGTTTACAGATCATTGGGCGTGTCACAAGGCAAATTAAACAGCTGAGACGAGGACTTAAGGAGACTCAAGTGTGGACAGTGCTTACCAAGCGACCGGGAACCGTGGCTTTGATTTTTCCAACTGAAGGCACAGGCGGCATTTGTCCTGAGGTACGTGTTTACCAGTGACCTCAGTTAGGATTTGTACTCCTTCTATTTTCTTTAAAAAATACACCTTGTTGAGAATTGTCATGCATTTTACAAAAAAAAGCTGTGGTGAAAACAGACTGAGGGCAGAAGTGATACACAATATACTGAAATTAAAACCTGTTAAATTAAAACATGTTTCATGCTTCTATCCTAATACAGATATTTCTTCATCGCATCAATTGGCCAAAGGAAGAGGAAGATGAAGATGATGATTGGTGTGCTAAAACCAAACTTGCATTTTAGGGTATCTTCGGGAGTTCATTGAAAATGGTAAGTTTACCTTTCACATATGGAAGTGCTATAACATATGTATTTGGCTGTTACTGAATTGAATTTCTAATAAAATCTCAATTCCAGTTAGAAAAAATGAATTTCAATGATTGTTACTATTATCAGTTCAGTGTTGTTACATCTGTAAAATGCACAGTTGTCCTATAGCCTTGAATCTACACTGTCTTTCAGATGAAGTTACATAGCTTTTTTTTTACTAAAACTGAAAAGTAGTTCTTTTTTCTGGATTTTGCATTATTAATCCTCACAGCAACAGCAGTGGAACTGACGAGCCAAGCAAATTTTGGACTGGATGGGAGATTTGGCCGAACAGCCTGTCTGTGGAGATTGTCAGAAGCAGCTTTCCCACAGCCTCCACTTGCTATGAGATCTTGAAAATTCCAGGTCATTACAAAGACTACACAACTTTCAGACGTGATCTCCTTGCCTGTATCAGGACATGTCATCCAGGAATTGGGGTCCTGTGTATTCGTTGTTTAGTGTTTTTGGAAAATATCCATCCATCCATCTTCTTCCGCTTATCCGGGACCGGGTCGCGGGGGCAGCAGTCTAAGTAAAGATGCCCAGACTTCCCGCTCCCCGGCCACTTTCTCCAGCTCCTCTGGGGGGACCCCGAGTCGTTCCCAGGCCAGCCGAGAGACATAGTCTCTCCAGCGTGTCCTGGGTCTTCCCCGGGGCCTCCTCCCAGTAGGACATGCCCGGAACACCTCCCTAGGGAGGCGTCCAGGGGGCATCCGAACCAAATGCCCGAGCCACCTCAACTGGCTCCTCTCGATGTGGAGGAGAAGCGGCTCTACTCCAAGCTCCTCCCTGGTGACCTCCTATCTCTAAGTGAGCGCCCAGCCACCCTACGGAGGAAGCTCATTTCAGCCGCTTGGATCCGGGACCTTGTTCTTTCGGTCATAACCCAAAGCTCATGACCATAGGTGAGTATTGGGGCGTAGATCGACCGGTAAATTGAGAGCTTTGCTTTCTGGCTTAGCTCTCTCTTCAGAATGACGGACCGGTACAGCGACCGCATGACGGTGGACGCAGCACCAATCCGCCTGCCGATCTCACGTTCCGATCTTCCCTCACTCGTGAACAAGACCCCAAGATACTTAAACTCCTCCACTTGGGGAAGGAGCACTCCACCCACCCAGAGAGGACAAACCACCTTTCTC
The DNA here is from genome assembly GCA_036245035.1 of Adrianichthys oophorus. Lineage (NCBI taxonomy): Eukaryota > Metazoa > Chordata > Actinopteri > Beloniformes > Adrianichthyidae > Adrianichthys > Adrianichthys oophorus. Next base: position 9,772 of record BSAI01003452.1, on the reverse strand, counting down.
CAGTCGAGAACCATGGCCTCAGACTTAGCGGTGCTGACCCTCATCCCAGCCGCTTCACACTTGGCTGCAAACCGTTCCAATGCATGCTGGAGGTCCTGGCTCGATGAAGCCAACAGGACAACATCATCTGCAAAGAGCAGAGAGGAAATCCTGTGGTTCCCAAACCAGACCCCCTCCGGACCCTGGCTGCACCTAGAAATTCTGTCCATAAAGACTATGAACAGAACCGGTGACAAAGGGCAGCCCTGCCGGAGTCCAACATGCACTGGGAACAGGTCTGACTTACTGCTGGCTATGTGGACCAAGCTCCTGCTCTGGTCATACAGAGACCGGACAGCCCTGAGTAAGGCTCCCCGGACCCCATACTCCCAAAGTACCCTCCACAGGACACCTCGGGGCACACGGTCGAACGCCTTCTCCAAATCCACAAAACACATATGGACAGGATGAGCAAACTCCCACGAACCCTCCAGTACCCTAGACAGGGTGTAGAGCTGATCCACAGTTCCACGGCCAGGACGGAAACCGCATTGCTGTTCTTGAATCTGAGGTTCGACTATTGGCCGGACTCTCCTCTCCAGTGACCTGGCATAGACTTTCCCAGGGAGGCTGAGGAGTGTGATTCCCTGGTAGTTGGAACACACCCTCCGGTCCCCCTTCTTGAAAAGGGGGACCACCACCCCTGTCTGCCAGTCCAGTGGTACTGTTCCTGACTGCCACGCAATGCTGCAGAGACGTGTCAGCCAAGACACTCCCACAGCATCCAGAGACTTGAGGTACTCAGGGTGGACCTCGTCCACCCCGGTCCCTTGCCACAGAGGAGCTTGTTAACTACCTCTGTGACTTCAGCTTGGGTAATGGACAACCCCACCCCAAGGCTCTCAGCCTCTGCTTCCTCAAGAGAAGACATGTCAGCAGGATTGAGGAGATCCTCGAAGTATTCCTTCCACTGCCCGACAATGTCCCCAGTTGAAGTCAGCAGCTCCCCACGTGCACTGAAAACGGTGTCTGCAGAAAACTGCAAGAACCGTCCCTCTCCTGAGGCGCCGGACGGTTTGCCAGAACCTCTTCGAGGCCAACCGATAGTCCTTCTCCATGGCCTCACCGAACTCCTCCCAGGACCGAGTTTTTGCCTCTACTACAGCCTGAGCCGCAGCTCGCTTAGACTGCCGATACCTGTCAGCTGCCTCTGGAGTCCCACAAGTCAGCCAGACCTGATAGGACTCCTTCTTCAGCTTGACGGCATCCCTTACTTCCGGTGTCCACCAACGGGTTTGAGGGTTGCCGCCATGACAGGCACCAGAGACCTTGCGACCACAGCTCCGAACAGCAGCAGAGACAATGGAGGTGGAGAACATGGTCCATTCAGACTCAATGTTACCAGCCTCCCTCGGTACCTGTTTGAAGCTCTCCCAGATGTGGGAGTTAATGACTTCCCTGACGGAGGGCTCAGCCAGACGTTCCCAGCAGACCCTCACAGTACGTTTGGGTCTACCAAGTCTTTCCGGCCTCCTTCCCCGCCAACGAATCCAACTCACCACCAGGTAGTGGTCAGTGGACAGCTCTGCCCCTCTCTTTACCCGAGTGTCCAAAACACACGGCCGAAGGTCGCCTGAAACGACTACAAAGTCGATAATTGATCTCCTGCCGAGGGTGTCCTGATGCCACGTGTATTGATGGACACCCTTGTGCTGGGACATGGTGTTTGTTATGGACAAACTATGACTAGCACAGAAGTCCAACAACAAAACACAGCTCGGGTTCAGATAACACCCCTCCAGGTGCTACTGTGATTGCCCACGTGGGCATTGAAGTCGCCCAGGAGGACAATGGAGTCCCCCGTCGGGGCGCTTTCCAGTACCCCTCCGAGAGACACCAAGAAAGCTGGGTACTCTGAACTGCTGTTCGGCCCGTAAGCTGAAACCACAGTCAGAGACCTGCCCCCCACCCAAAGGCGGAGGGACGCAACTCTCTCGTCCACCGGTGTGAACTCCAACACTTCGCGGCTAAGCTGGGGGCTCACGAGTAAGCCCACCCCAGCCGGTCGCATCTCACCATGTGCAACTCCAGAATGGTAGAGAGTCCAACCCCTCTCGGGTGACTGAGTTTCAGAGCCCAGACTGTGCGTAGAGGTGAGCCCAACTATGTCTAGCCGGTACCTCTCAACCTCTCGTACAAGCTCAGGCTCCTTCCCTCCCAGAGAGGTGACGTTCCATGTCCCAAAAGCCATGACCGGGGTTTAGGCCGCCAAGGCACTCGCCCTCGACTGCCACCCAAACCACATTGCACCGGCCCCTTCTGAGCTCTCCTGCAGGTGGTGGGCCCACTGGGGAGTGATCCCACGTCAACCGTTCGGGTTTTATCCGACCGAGGCCCGTGGGAGGAGCCCCGGCCACCAGGCGCTCGCCTGCGAGCCCCAACCCCAGGCCTGGCCCCAGGGTGAGGCCCCGGTAACGCCAATCCGGGCGACGTAACTAGATCAGTGATGTACTTTCTCATAAAGGAGTTTGTGAATTTTTGGAAATTGTGAATATTTTAGGAAAATAGCTTTTGTTATATCAGGAAGTTTGTTGTGGTGTTAGATTTGGACTGTGATTTATTTTACTGCTTTTGTTAAATATGTTAAGTTCAAATGAAAGTTTTCTGCTCTCAAATAAGCCACGGATTTCTCTTTTTTAATGTTTTGATGACAGCATGTTTTTAAAGTAAAAATGTGGTGCATAGACATTTTTTGTGTGTAAAAAAATTTGCCCACATTAGTGTTCACTTAAAACATTTTGGTTCATGACAAAACTTTCTGGATACTGAAATAAAACAATAATAACCACTTAATTTGTTTGCCGGGCAGTCGGCCTGTGATCAGAGGATCGCAGGTTCAATTCCCGCCTTGCACGCCCATGTGTCGAAGTGTCCTTGGGCAAGACGCTGAACCCCACATTGCCTCTGATGGAAGGTTGGCGCCAGTGTTCGGCAGCGGAGCCACCATCAGTGTGTGAATGGGACCGTGACTGTAAAGCACTTTGGGCCTACTATCTACTATGAATCGTATTTTAAAATAAAACTTCTGATTTTAATCGAAACCTTGTTAAGACGAACCATTACACCCCAAATGAATATAAATGCAGCTGGGAATAAATATTGACTGTAAATAAAACTGTAGACGGGGCTTTGTGTAAAAAATATTTTCTTGATTGCTGAATTAAAGAACTTGATAAATGCAGGAAATGCACCTCCTTTCTCATTTTCTTCTCTTTTAATTTTAGCTTGTACATTTTTATCCTCACTTGCAATCTTCCTCTTGAATAATGTTCCCTGCCTTGTTTTTTTCATTGAATTTCTCAAATAAAAAAAAGCTGTGTGTTTCACTTCCTACCACTGCGTTAGGTTTTATCTTGAACTACTACTACTACTACTCATAGTTTTCATAAAACTGTAGGAATAAATTATTTAAATTTCTCCACAACTTTCTCCCTGACCTGTCTGGTGTGTTCCTTACACTTTATGATGCTGTTTTCTCCCCAATATTCTCTTGACAAACCACAGAGACTGTCACTAAACAGCTGGATTTGTATACTGAGATGAAATGACACAAAGGTGGACTCTATGAAGTCATGAAGTCAATATTTGATCAGTCACCAATCATCAAGCAACTTCTGAAGGTAATTGATGCTCTCAGAGAAAAGGAGGATGAATACTTGTACACACTTTACGCACTTTTCATGAGTGTCAGTCTGTCTGTGCTGTAAAACCAGGAGCATGTGCTTCCTCCTTCATCAGTTAAGTGCGAGAGGGCATCTTCTTCCAGAATTTTCCAGTTTCATCCATAATAAACACCTGCTCTGGATGATAATTATCCCCTGCGATTATCAGCATATTCTCGAACCACTTCTAAAGGCACTTGCACTAAAGGCAATTCGCGCGGCGGAGACCGCCAGTTTCAATGTTAAGTCAATGATTTAGATGCGAATTGAGGATCTGCAGCATGAATTAAGTGGCCAGCGCTGAGCAAAAGTCTGGAAACAGCGTGAATTCAGCAGTGTGCGCGTTGAGTCAGAGTAAAAAAAATCTAAACTCTGAGGAGGTCGCCTTGTCTGTGTCAACCAATCAAGGACTCAGCTTTGGACACGTGACGGTTTTAGTGACAGCAGGAAGAATGCACATCAGATATGGTGGGTCGGATCTCCTGAACTTTCATTCATTTTCTTTTTTGTTTTTTTTTTTCTTAAACTTGTCCTGTCCAACAGCTGAGCAAGCAGATGTGAGCTGAGAGCCTCTTGTGTTAGACAGATTTTACTGTTACAATCGAGGGTTATAAATCATCGGACACACAAGGTGTATATTCGTATAAACCCCTTTTGTAACTTAAACTAAACATTATTTATATTAATTTTGTTTGTGTTCTTTCTGTTGGACCGGACGGAAAAAGAAAGGGGGAAAAAGAGAGCGAGAGTTGTCGGGGAGGGGGAGGCTTATTATCATTACAATCATGTGTGAGTTTTAGTCTAAAATAGGCGGGGCTTGTCCACACTCTCAGTTGTTACAAACATACCTGCTGGCTCCAAAAGTGTTCACAAAGTTATCCACATCCAGTTCACACGCACATTTGTGCATACCAACAAACTCGTGTAGTGTTCCATTCTGTCCCGTAAACCTTTTGAAGGTGCAAAGGTGAGCCGACGCCTGTGCTCAGGTGAATGTTTATATTAAGCTGAAGTGGGTGATGGAATGTAAAAAAAAAGGAGGGCGAACTCCCAGCCATCCCCACACCAAGACCCCCGCCAAGGCAGCAGCGCCGACCAGAGAACTAAGGGATCCCTCTCCCTGCGTGGGGAGGGGGCCGCCGGGCCCAGGAGGCAGACACCCAAGAGACAAGAACTGCTGAAAGCCCTGTTCCCCCCGCCAGGGATGGGGTAGGGGACAGAAGATCAGTAGTCCCACCTATCTCGTGTAATGTATTTGTGTGTGTGTGTGTTGGGGTGTGTTTGTTGAGGTTTAAAGGGTGTGTGTAATAAAAGGTGCAGTTAAAATTGGCAAGTAGGGCACTGAGGACATCTCCTGATTGCTTACAGGGATGTCCAATGACCCTCTTACCAAGGGCCCTAGTGAGATGCTGTGAGTATCGCGAGAATCGACGAGACGTGGGTGGTGAGTCAACTTGGCGGCGCGAAAGTGGTTGAACAAACATTTCCATCTGCTTTTCTCTTTCCGCCATATAAGTCATAATTATAACAATATTCACTAAACCTCTAAAAAGATTATTAAGTCCTTGACAGCCTGGAGGACCTGGAGAGCTTCATAGACGAGTGTTACAATACCTTCGTCATGGGGAAGACAAACACCACCACTCCTTCCTCCAAACGCGGCCGTCCTGAAGACTCTCCCGGGGCCGCCTCTTCTCCAGGCAGCGGCATCAGTGAAATCCTGGAATCGATTGATAAAAAGCTCTCCAGCCTTGATTGCCGCCTGAACCTGCTGGAGATTCTCCATAAAGAGTTCCAAGGCCTGCGAGAGTCCCTGGAGTTCAGCCAGCAGCAGGTGCAGGAGCTCGCAGCGGAGAACCAGGCCCTCAGAGAGACCGTCCAGACTCTGAGCAGCGACACCGCTCGTCTCTCTGAGGAGAACCGCTCCATCAAGGAAACCCTCCTGGATCTTCAGGCGAGGAGCATGAGGGACAACCTGGTCATCTCTGGGATTCCAGAGGAGGCGGGAGAAGACCCGGAGGCCACAGTGAAGTCCTTCATGGAGGTCCAACTGAAGCTCCCCAAGGAGGAGGTCCAGAAGATCTCCTTCCATAGAGTGCACCGACTCGGAGGAAGGAGGTCTGATAACCAGCGTCCGAGACCCATAGTGGCTAAGTTCGAGCATTACAAACAGAAGGAGCTGGTGAGGAGCCGCGGCCGGGAGCTGAAGGGAACACACTTCAGCGTCAACGACCAGTTCCCGGCGGAGATCCTCCGGCGCAGGAAGATCCTTTTCCCGCTGAGGAGGAAGCACCTCACCGCCGGGTCTCGAGCTGTAGTTTCTGTAGACAAACTCTTCATTGATGGACGGCTCTTTCGGGACCCCGAGATCACCCCGTGGCTGCGCTGAAGACCCGCAGATGCTGCGATCAGAACCTACATAATGCGCTGACGAAACCGACTAAACTGATTTAAATTAATGGAAAATCAGCTCGGGCTGCACGGTGGCGCAGTGGTTAGCGCTCCTGCCTCACAGCAAGAAGGTTCCCGGTTCAAGTCCTGGCTGGGGGACCTTTCTGTGTGGAGTTTGCATGTTCTCCCCGTGCATGCGTGGGTTTTCTCCGGGGACTCCGGCTTCCTCCCACCGTCCAAAAACATGCTTCACAGGTTAATTGGTTACTTCAAAATTGTCCCTAGGTGTGAATGTGAGTGTGTATGGGTGTGTGATTGTGGCCCCTGCGACAGACTGGCGACCAGTCCAGGGGTGTACCCTGCCTTCGCCCATGAGTAGCTGGGTTAGGCTCCAGCAACCCCGTGACCCCGAAAGGGATAAAGCGGATTGGAAAATGAATGAATGAATCAGCTCATCAATCATCCACCCCTCCATCTCGTCATATCAGTTATTTCTACTTTACTTTTTTTTTCTAAACAATTCACATTCCATTAGTGAAACAACAACAATTATTAATGAATTTTCCTCTATCTCAGACTACTCAATTAACTGGAACAAATCAGTTTTATTGTCACTGAATGGTAATGCCGAGGAAACGACCTCAATCCCAGTCAAATCAGGCAATATCAAATATCTAGGTATTTATTTCTCCCAGAAACTCAGAACTGGTGCAACTAAACTACACCCCATTACTGAAAAGTATACAGGACGATCTAACCCGCTGGGTCAACCTGCCTCTGTCACTCATGGGTAAGATAGCCACAATAAAAATGAACATTTTACCCAAAGTTAATTATCTCTTCTCAATGATCCCCACACAACCACCACTAAAATGGTTCAAAACATTAGACTCAGCCATATCCAGCTTCTTATGGAACAATAAACCTGCAAGAATTAGTCTAAAAAACTTTAAAATCTAGAAAAAGCTGTGGAGGCTTAGAATTACCTAACTTCCATAACTATTTTCTTGCCAACAGACTGCAGTACCTCTTAAGATGGATAAAAAACAATCCAGAAACCAACCCATGGATGGATCTGGAACAGGCATTTTGTGGAAAGATCAACTTGTCAGATCTACCATTTATAAGCCCAACAATAAAAAAAACTTGACTGCTACCAAAGTAGTAATATAAGTACTACTTTAATAGCCTGGTGGGAATTTCTTAAAATGTCAAACTCTTCACTACTACCATGCAAAATGACACCCATCTGGAATAATCCAGACATCCTGATAAATAAAAAAAATGTTGCACTTCCCTGCTTGGCAAGCAGGGGGCGTAAGACTACTAGAGCACTTAATTACAGACGGAAGATTCATAACACACCAAGAACTACAAGAAAAACATGGAATAAATAAATTCTTGGAATATCAGCAACTTAAATCTGTAATTACTAAAACATTTAAATCCAGTGACAATGACCTAAAATTACCAGAACTAGTTACCTCTATGATTAATTTTTCATTGAATAAAACTCTCTCCAAAATATACAAACTCTTATGCAACTTAGATAACGAAGTCTCAATCCCAACAACAAAATGGGATGCAGACTTAGGCAGAAGTACAGACACAAGCTTCTGGTCAGAAATTTGTCTAAACATTTTTAAATTAACAAAAAGTCCAAACCTACAACTAATCCAATTTAAAACTCTTCACAGAATTTACTATACTGGACAGAGGATGTTCAAGATGGGTCTCAAAAACTCAGACATTTGTGAGCATTGTGATAGTAATTTACCTGACAATTACTTGCATGCTCTGTGGTTCTGTACACCTGTCCAGGCTCTCTGGCAACAGGTATGTGCTGATTTATCAGTCTGGCTTAAGGTTTCAATCAAAGCCTCACCTTCACTTTGTGTGCTGGGTGACATGAGTGCCATCGACACAGAGGGAAGTTTAGCATCTATAATCTTCATAACTCTTTGTATAGCAAAAAAGACAATTTTATTAAACTGGAAAAACAAGAAAAATATTAGTGTAAGTCATTACAGGAATCTGCTATTGGATCATATCAGCTTAGAAAAAATGTCAACTAAAAGTTCAAATAACCTGGAAGGAATTCGGGGTCTCTGGTCTCCCATAGCTAACGCCATAACTTAGGGGGCGGGATTCTTGGGTGTCGCTGCGCCCTGGCCGTCTCCCGGGGTTTTGGTGCCGGGGTCGGGGCCTCCTTGGCACCTGGTGGGGGCGGCGGAGGGGGTGCATTGCGTGGGGATCAGGGGGGGTCCACCACCAGTATGGGACCCTTGAGGCTTCCTCGGGCCCGCTGGTACCTGACCAGGCAGCCACAGGGGCGGTGCTTGGGGGGGAGGGCTGGGGCTGGCGCCTGGGGGCTGGCGCCTGGGGGCTGGCCCCCTCTTGGCTCCTCTCTCTTTGTGTGGGGTGGGGGGTGTGGGGCCTGGGGGGTCGGCTTTCGGGCGGTGGGGCCTCTGCCCTGGGGAGACTTGGGCCCAATGCTGGGGGGGGCGGGGGGACAGTTGTTTCACCATCGGGGGTCAGTCTGGTAGCTGTCCCCGACCTCCCCTCCTTCCTCATACGAACACTTATTAGGTTGGAGGGGGGGCGTGCTTGCGAAATACCTCGAGGGGCCGACCCACTTGGCAGTGGTCCCCCCTCCCATGGTCTCCGCACAGTTTCGCCTCCTTCTCTTGGTTTTAAATGCATCTTAGACACGTAGGACCCTTGGTGGGGGGGTGCTGGGACATCACTGCCAACAAGCAGGAGATGTCCTCATAGTGCTCTACCCTCCAATTTTAATTGCACCCTTTATTACACACACCCTTCAACCACAAGAAACACACCTCAACATACACACACACACACACACAAATACATTACACAAGGAAGGTGGGACTACTGATCTTCTGTCCCCTACCCCATCCCCGGTGGGGGGAACAGGACCTTCAGCAGCGGCGGCCTTGTCTCTTGGGTGTCGGCCTCCTGGGCCCGACGGCCCCCTCCCCACGCAGGGAGAGGGATCCCTCAGTCCTCTGGCAAGTCCATGAGCGGGGGATCATATTCCACCTGAGCCTGGAGGGTGTCTGTGTCCTTGTGGTGCGGGTTCTGGTCCTTACCCTCGGGTACCGGGCCTCTTCTAAGTCACAACATAGGATAGCCTGGTCGGGCTATGTACTCCTTCGGGGACCCCCATTTCTCTTGGTCATCCCTCCTCTAGGTGGGGGTAGCTGACCCCCGCTGTGCTCTCTTCTGGATCTCCGCAACTGCCGGGAGCTTCGGTGCGGGTCTCCCTTGGGGGGCCCTGGCTCGTACCCTGGGCTGGGGTGGGGGGATGCTCAGAACTCCTGGGTGGTGGTGGGCGGCTTGTCTAGGGTGGTGGGGCTCTCGGGGGTGGGTCCCCGTGCTGGGCCGCCTGGCGCGGTGGGAGGGCTGCTCTCCTGGATGGGCTGGGCCTTGCGCTCTGCGCTTCCGTAGCTTACTGCGCTCGGGTGTTGGGGGCCCATGTGGTGGTCCTGTGGGCCCCTTGTCTGGGTGCTTGGCCGGGCTGCCTGGCGGGCGGATCTCCTCCGTTGACCCCACAGTATGGGTGTGGGGGCAGGCCCTGGTCGGCGCTGTGGCCTCGGCGGGGGTCTTGGTGCGGGGATGTCTGGGAGCTCTCCCTCCTTTTTTTTTTTTTTTTTTTT
>BSAI01003448.1:0-16575 GCA_036245035.1 Adrianichthys oophorus | reverse complement strand
GATGGATGGATACAGATGGATGGATGGATGGATGGATGGATGGATGGATGGATGAATGAAAGGATGGATGGATGGATGGATGGATGGTCTGACAGATACTTGGCCTTCAGCTGCTTAGAGAGAAAACTAAAGAAAAGCAGAATCCATGTCTTCTCTTCATGACTTTCCTCAGTTTAGCAGCAGATCAGAGATTCTCTCCTGATTTAAGGTGACAGATGATCAGAAATATTCATGGAACTCCAGAGGAAGGAGTTTTCCAAACTGTTGTTCTCACTGCATCTGAACAGAAGGATCTGGAAGGTGAAGAAGTGAACCTGAATCTGGGAGTCTCTTCTTTTCCCTGGAGACCAGTTCTGTGGGAAAAACGCGGTGATGGCGCCCTTCCCGCCAACGATGGCGGCTCTGCTCTGCAGGTTACTGAAGCAGACGTTGATGAGGGTCAGGTGGAAGGCGGCGCTGCCGTCCACCATCTTATGGAAGAGCTTCATGGCCAAAGAGACGAGTGGGACGACGGCGTCCTCGGCGCTCCCTGAGGAGGAAGGATTAGACTTTTAAGAAGGAAAAATTCAGGAAGAATTCCAGTTTGAGTAAAACTCCAAACCTTCAGAGAAACAACAGAAACTGTAATAAAACCCAAATGTTCATTTCAGAACTAAAAGCTTGTTGGTGATAGATATCCAGCAGTGTTTTCGTTTTAAGGGATCCTTTTTTTTAACTATTTGGTTTTTTGTCACTAAATCAGCCGAGAGACTTCAACACAACGTTATGTAACAACAATTTCAAAATAAAAGTCACAAGCACGTATTTTTGATGTGTTTCAATAAGAGTCCTTATTTTCATGAATATTTTCTACACTGAGAATTTTTTAAAATCTGTTTTTCCAGAATCATCTGATCCTGTTGGGACTTTGAAGAACAACAAAAACAATAAATCTAAAGACAAGAGCATGAAATTAGACCGAGCAGTAAAGATTTACTTTTATCTCAGAAAGAAATGGTGCTACCCTGGAAAACGCCGACCAGAACCCTAACATTTCAGGTTATTTCCATGATTAATATTTGTAATACATAAGTTATGTTTCTTCTGTTAAAGTTGTGTGACCGCTTTTACTTTGAAAAACACTCATCAGAAGAATTCTTTCTAGGATTTTAGCAGATTCTTTTTGTTCGTCATCTTTGAGAGAAGTTTTTCTACACTTTTTTTCACATTATCAACGTTTTGGCTTCAAAGGTTTCAGAAAAAAACTTTATTATTGCAGAATCTTTCTAAAGTGTGGGCCCACCAGAGGAGATCTTCTGCCCCAGGTGACCCGGGATGGGGCACTGCCGGCTCTCCCGACTGAACCATTTGTTGGCTGGCGTGTATCTGCGGATGGTGAGCCTGAAGGTTTGAGGCCGCCTGCCATCCTTCTGCATTCTGTTTCACCAACATAAAACCCAAAATGTGAGGAGAAGTAACATCTGATGGGGGAGAAGCTGCTCTGACCTTTCCACCAGACTGCTGAGGAGCTGCTGGATCTTCTCCAACACTTCGGCGGTGGAGCTCATCTTTTTGAATGAATCTTCATCGCTGAGAGACTGAAACACCAAACACAACGAGAGATGAACACATGTGACAGAAAAAAAACAGAGGTCAAATTTGACCGGCGGGTAAAAGAGAAACTCATTTCTGGACTTGAATGTGAAACAGTTTAAACATCTGGACCGGTTCTGTTCCCTTCATTCTGCTGCAGAACTTCAGCATGCATTGAAACCATTTGTGTTCACACATACAAAGACAAAGGGATTGGAACTCTGAGAGCCGAAATATAACGCACAACGCTCCTCAGTTACTAATGAAATGTTTTCAGTATCAGAACCACAGAACCTACTGCAAATGCAGAACTGAGATCCAATAAAACTAGGACTGACATATTTCCATTGTCTGGTGTGATTTTAAAGTCAATCATAAAATAAAACAGAAAACTTTTTTTTCTCTGTGTTTCCTATTTTACTCATGACTCATGTCCCAGCTCACCTGGGGAGCCCCGCTGGGGGTGACAGGTGAGTCATCAACACCCAGGGAAAGGTTCTTCAAGCGCCGACCAACGGCGCCTCCAAACTCCTTCACCAAGTCAGAGAGTGGGAGGAGCTGCAGCTCCTTCACACTGACCACGCCCAGTTTTTGGAGTCTTTTAGCCGTTTGATGCCCCACACCTGAGAACAGCATCCAGGCTGAAGAGTTTCTGCAGGTTTGCTTTTAGGAAGTTTGGTTTTTGGATACCTGGTACTTTTCTCACTCCGCTCAGTGAATCCATGATGTGGCCGACGTCCTCCTGCAGCAGGACGGTCTGCTGGTTGGGCTTGTAGATGCCAGAAACCAGTTTGGCCAGCAGCTTGTTGGTGGCGATGCCGGCACAGCCCGTCAGGCCCAGTTGGCTGTGGACGGCGTCCCTCAGCTCGGCTGCGATGTGGGAGCCCAACGCCAGCCGGGGATGATCGCGTGCGCTGATCTCGGTGTCTGTGCAGAAACACGGGTTTCAATTTCTGCAAAAACCCCTCCTGAGCATCAGCAGCAAAGAAACTGAGATTCTCATGCAAATATGGAACAGCTCACGGCTCCTGCGACACTTTTGCAAGTTCCTCTCAGTTCCTGTGACGGTTTGCTGCAGCCATCGAAGCGAGGCAAACTCACTGGAGGAATTGTAGACGTGTCCAGAAAAGGACAATTCTTCAGGTGGCAGCTTCTCTTCCATCTGCTTTTCCACCATTTCTGTGACATCCATGAAGTTTTCATCAAAGCCAAGTCTCTCCACCAGAGGAGAGAAGGACGACAGCAGCTCTGAGCAGGACAACAGAAGGTAAAGTCAATCAGAAACTGTCTGACAGCGTAGATCTGTTTTTACTTAGAAAACTCTCCTTCTCTAGATTCTAACATAATGATGCGGTTTTCCAGAACGTAAAGACGCCGCTGACTTTCAGAGTCTGTGGTTAACGGCGTCTGTCTGACAGGCTGACAAATGCTCCGGCTTCCTGCCTGTCACTTGATGGGAAACCTCCCTGTAGAGCGTCAGGTCTTCTCCTCGGACCAGAACCAGCTCCGGACATTTTTCTTTGGCATCGGTAATGGACATCAGCTTGGTGACACCTCGCTCCCTCGCCACGTAGTTACAGGTGACAATGATGTATTTCTGCTGGATGCCTGAAGACACAGATCTTATCATTTAAAAGACTTCAAGTGTTGAGTTCTAAAACTCTTTTTTATCCCTGAAACAGAAGATCTGTCAGAAAACATCGGCTGGAAGCTTTATGATGAAAGGATAAGCCTTTTGGTGATTGATTTTTACTCTTAGATTTCACATCTTTTAAATTCAAAGATTTAGATTAGATTGAAAAGCTTCACGATAAATGTAATTGATAGATTTATGTTTCATACCGTTTAATTCCTGTTTTTTTGTTTTAATCCAGTTTCTTTCAGATCATTTTAACACATTTAATCTGACGTTTAGGAAATTGAAAATTACAAAAGCAAAAACAAACAAAACCCCTAAATAAGACAAACAAAATAAATATATATCAATACATAAATATTTCAAATTTAGTTTGGATAATTTGTCATGAAATTATTGGACATTAAATACACACATATATTAGTAAACATGCATGACATGTATACATAAACGATTATATGGCCATATACATACATTACATACAAATACATACATTCAAATAAGCGATGCATTAGAATGACTTTAATAAACAAACACATTTGCATTTATTTATCTATACAGTAAGAGGAAATGACCGGAAGTGACCCCCAAACAGGAGCCGGTTTACCTAAAGGAACGGCCCTCAGAGAAGGATCTCTGATCATCTCCACCTGAGCGTAAAAACAGTCCAGGTCAAAGTGTAGAATGACTCTGTGAGCTCCGGAGGATTGATTTACGCTCCTTCCTGAAAAAAAAGGACATAAACCTTTGTACGTTCATGACAGCCGCGAACTCCTTTAGCTTGAAGCTTCAATCTTTACCGGAAGTGGCGGGTTCTTCGGAATCCACGAAGCGGCTTCTCCACTGACCATCATCTCCGTCCACCTCCTCGTCGCTGCTGTCCATTTGTACCGTCAGGTGTGTAGAAGTGACAGACTCACATGTGTGTAAAAGATCCCGCAAACATTCTTCTTCGGTGGTTTAAATGGCGGCACGTAAACAACTCAGTGGCGCATTACCGCCACCACCAGTGTGGAGTCGGAATTTCCTCTCCTTAAGCCTGGTCTTTAACAACAAAACAAATAAAATAAACAAACAAATTACTAAAACTAGCATTTTGTACTCATTTAAAAACATTCTTTTTTATGCTATTTTATGTTTCTAATTTTTTGTAATAACTAAATAAGCAAATATCTCCAAGCAGGCTGCTGCACTGACCTCATGTGCTAATTAACAGTCTTTCAAAAACAATTTCTTGTTCAAATTATTTTTTTCAGTGATTCTTGAGATCATTTTCTCAAATATTCTGTTTTCAGGGGTTAATTTTCAGAGTGGGTTTATTACAAATCAACACAAGAAAAAAAACAAAAAAACAATTAAACTGCCCAAAGACCATGTCCTTGTCCAGGAAAAACTTTTTGTTTGTTTGTTTGTTTGTTTGCAGGGATGGAAATGTATGATGTACGATCTTTTTTTTTTTTTTTTTCCATTTGCTTTCTTCCAAAATCGAAGAGTGTTTTGTTTCATTTTATTGTTTTGCTTCTGTGTACATTTAAGTGAATACAATTTTTATTTTTGATTATTTGTTTCAGTGAATATAAGCTATATTACAACAACATTAGTAAAATTTGGTAAATGGCGTATACTTGTATGGTGCTTTTCTACCGTCATTGCAGGCCAAAGCGCTTTACAGTCACGGTCCCATTCACACATTCACCCACTGAAAATATTAAATAATTCTCTATTATGAAGGGTTTTTGATTTAATTAAAGATGAATTCGAAATTCAGATGAAGAGCAGAAATAAAAAGTCTTCAAAAGAAAACACATTTATTAAACTAAATGGTCAAATTGTTTGACATTTGTTTTTCTCCAAACCAAAAATCTTAAGTCCCAGTAATTTATAATAATAATTGATAAGTGAGTTTATTTGTCTTTAGGAGTCCACATAAAGTCTAAATAATGTTAAACGTCTAAAATGTAATATTAACCATTGGCTTTTGTTCTAATAAACTAAACCAAGTAAAATAAAGAGACCAATGAAAGTTGTTGAGAAACATTTGATGTTTTCCTTTGCAGTGAAGTCTTTCAATTAAACCACGTGGGCCAAATGTAAACTAATATACAAGTGTTGAGAATATTTCTGTCTTGTCATGTTTATAGTAATCAAAACGGTCCCCTTCACTGTTCATTCTTCAGACATAAAAGGTGAACAGCGCCCCCTAGCGGGGTGTTTACGTTCAAAAGAGATTTCAATGTTTTCAGATCAAAACTAAAATAAATCTATAATCTATAAATTGAGTGTTTTCTTTAAGTTATGAAACAAACATGTTAAAAAACAGGTGAAATGTGGGGGGGTCTGGAGGAAAGGCTATAAAAGGAGGACTGACGTCAGCTGAAGACTTCAGGTGGATCCTCACCTGTCTGTCTGATTGGTTCATTAACTCAGGTGTCTGCGCCTTTGCTCGGTTCTGTTCAGGGTTCGCTCATGTTCCCATCGGCCGGACTCTTCGCTGGGATCACGTGTCCTGTCGCGCGGCGTGGACTCTGTGAGCGGCCTCACTGTTTCTACGGTCATGCGGCGGACGCGCGCGGCGTTCACGGCGCGTCCAACGTGGATTTAACGGGTCAGTGATGGAGAGCCGCTGGTTTGAAATGGAATTGGTAATTAAACGGATAAAAGAAGACGGTATCATTGGGTTTAATGAGAGGGTTTGTTTTTTGTCTGTCAGGTGTTTACTCACAGGTCAGGTGGTCAATTCCTTTCATACAGTATAAAATAAGAAACAATTTAAACCTAAATTCACTTGTTAGTTAAATTTTTTTTAATTTGAAGATTATATTCTTGAGTTTAATTGGAACAGCATAAAACATTGTAATTTTATAAAGTATAGTTTCTCCCATATTCTTTAAATTAAGGTCACTTTAAAAAAAAAGAAGAACAAAAATCTTATTTTTTGTCCTGTTGAAAAAGTATTCATCTTTTTTTTTAATTGACGTATTTTTTGATCCTATAAAAAGGTCCTGGCATTCATTGTAAAGTGCCGATTCTCCTCGTTTTTGATTGAAGAATCTTTAACGGAAGCTTCAAATCTGAATTTACTGGATACATATTTAACAATTCCCTCGCTGACTGAAGGTTTTGTTGATTTCTGGTTATCAGGGGATGATTCTGCCGGTCCTCTTGCAGCCGGTGGAGTTCCTGTGAACCAGGAGGTTTCAGACCACTGCCTCCACGAGCTGGAGAGGCTCAACAAGGAGATCGAGAACGTGAAACATGAGGTGGAGCAGGAGCAGAGGCGGCTGTCCAGCTACACGTCGAGCACGGCCACCGGCAGCAGCTCACCAGTGTTTGAGAACCAGGGCTTTTATGGACCGCCGTCATCTGCGGACCAGAAGAACCCCATCCAAACTAGGAAGTACTTGGTGGACAACTCCAGACCAAGAACCGATTTAGAATATGACCCTTTGTCCAACTTCTCTGCTGCCTTACGCTCTTACAGCTCTGCTGGAAAGAAAAGTAAAAAGCAGCACGAGTGGAGAAGATCCAAACCCGAAGAAAAAGAATTAACTCCTCGACAAGCAAAGACTTCTGGATCAGAATTCCCGGAGCTTCTGGAGGACTCCAGAGAAGACGGCGTTCTGATTATTGACGAGGTTTTGGTGCCTGAAAAACCGAGCGGTCGGGTTCAGAACCATGTTGGTTCTGATGGAAGTAAACATCTGCTGTGTGTGCAGGAAAATGTGAAGAAGCTCCAGATGATGACCACAACGCTCGATTCTTCTCTCACCAGCCTCAAAACCCCCCAGGGGAACAATGAAGGTCTCATCTGTGGAGCCTCTGCTTCCAGCTGTGCCAAGACAAGCCTCTCAGCTGATGGCCCAGCAGGTCTGTGGTCCTCAGACCAGAATGTTCTGAGCAGGAACCATCCAGCGTCTGCGCAGCCGGGCAGTGCTGAGAAAACCGACCTGCAGCAGCTTCAGACTCCAGCTGCTCACTCAGCTCTCCCTTCAGGTCACAGCAAGACTCCTGGACGAAGCTCAGCACCTCCTGCTCCACCACAGAAAGCATCACCCGTGGAGCCTGCAGCTCCGCTCGGGGGACAACCTCCCACTGCCACCGCTTCAGTGTCTGAAGGTTTGAGGAGCAAGACATCTGGACCTGTTGAGCTGAGAGACAAAGCGGTCATCGAGATCAACTCCAGCCCTGATGAAGAAGAAGAAGAAGAAGAAGAAGAAGAAGAAGAAGAGGAGGAAGACGACCGCAGCTATCTGGACGTAGAGCTGTCGGACAGCGACCCAATGGAGGAGTGCTACAGGATCTTCATGGAGGCGAACAATCAGGATGGGAAGAAGCACGAGTGTCCTGATGTGTCTGTGAGTTTGCTTTCAACTCAAAGAACAAATGAAATGAAATGAAATGAAATCGTTTGTATTCATTAAAACAATCACTTTCAGCTGGAAGATGATGCTGAGAAGCTGCAGACGAATGCCGGACTTCAGACGCCTGCAGGAAAAAAGAGGGTTGCCCATGACGCCAAGAACACAGAGGTAGACGTCACAGGTGACTCCTATGCTGAGCTTGTTCGGTGGATGAAATGTCCTCCTCTGACGTCCTCAGCAGCCGCAGGCGAAGAGCAGGCCGCAGCCGCAGGTGGTGGTTCCTCTCAGGGAGCAGACGGCGCCGGGGTTCGGCTCGCGGGCCTCTGTCTCAAAGATCCGGCAGGCGCAGCAGAAAGCCTCCATGCTGACGGCTTCTGTGAAAGCTGGTCAAGCTTTTGTGTCTGCCATGAGTCAGAGGAACCAGGAGGAGGTCAGGGCGGCTTCGGCGTTGACTCCGCCTCCTGCACACCTGCAGTCTGCAACTCTGAAAAACAGTAAGAATCTAATGACGCAAACCTTTGTCTTCTTATACGAACGTAGTCTTTTTGAGCGTTAAATCAGGGGTCCCCAAACTCTTAGTATTTTTTTGGCCCTGGGCCGGTCCGAAAGGGGCTGAAGTTTAATTTTTTTAAGTTTCCAAAAAATCTTTTTTTCAAAGTAAAATGTTACTGCTTGAAATGTGTTTTGAAAATTTCTGTAAACATTTTACAAATGACAAGATTCAAGGAAACAAAGTTAATTATTCTAAAGGAAACGGTTTTTATTTTTCCTAGAATACCATTTTAACAATGAGAACTCTATCATCTTTCAAGGCAAGATGCTTCATATTCTGTTTTTAAATTGATCTAAACGTTTCTGTGTATTTCTCTTCAACACAATCTATTCTGTGCAAAAGTTTCTAAACCAATGTCTGCATAGTTTAGCTTTGCTGTAGGACAATTCTTAAATGTCTCTCTTACAACTTTTCACAAATCAGAAACTTTACTTTTTGCAGCCGATTTATTGAAACTTTCAACCCTTTTAAATGGGATGCAGCCCCTCCCATACCCATGTAAACGTCCTCACTGTGTGACGTAGACCGGTGAGAACACCCCTTACCAGGAAGAGTCTGCGCTGCAAGCCCCGCCCCCCTGGCTTCCACAAACGCACGCTTCGGGAGCGCGGCACAAACCGGCCAGCGACTTTTTGTCTGTGACCAAAGTGACGATCCATGTCCTTCAGAATCTGAAAATAAAACAAAATACTGTAAGTTAGAATAAAGCTAGTTAGTTGGCCGGAGACCAACTGCATTGAAATGTTTCTCCCACAGCTTATGTGAACTACATACCCGTCGGGACTGCAGTGATTGAAGTGGGCAACAACCTGCACCTGATCCTCCCTCAGGGGGCTTTTCCTCTTCCTGTTGCCTCCACTTCCACCCCAGTCTCCTCCGTTCTTACTCCAGTCAGTCAGGTGCATCGAAACGCAGTCAAGCAGACGTGCCATCCCACTGCTGTGATCCCTGTGCTGAGGAAGTGTTCGGCGGCGCCCGCCGCTGTCGTGGCTCCTCCGGCACGCCGGCCCTCTGCAGCTCCTCAGACGGCTGCAAAGACGGCCTCTAAGGTAGAAACAGACTTACCTTCATGTTTAGATCCAGCAGAGCTCACCCGAATGATCTATTTTCAGCCCACTAAACGTAAACTGAAGCAGCAAAGTGAAGCGTCCAAAGAGAAAGTACCGCACAACGTTCGCCAGCGTTACGTCAACATGTTCACGGAGGAGTTCCTCAAGTCCACAGACGACGTTAACGAAGCCTTTCAGAAGGTGAGCCTGCTGCGTCTGAAGATCGCTGCTCCCTGACCAACACCTGAACACGTTCTGGTGTGAACAGGCCCTGAGTGAAGAGAAGACCGTGTTCAACCGCAGTGCTACCAAACTCAAGTACTTGAGTGTGGCTGTGAACGCCCTGAAGAGGCTGAAGAACCAAAGCGCTGCTGCTTCCAAGAGTGAGATCCTCCATTTACTCCACAGCTAAAGATGTTGGAGGACTGTAATATTTCTCTCTTACAGATGAGAAAGACGTAAGCAGTCAAAGATCGAAGGGAAGCATCCCGCTCACACCCAGGAATGTCAAAGGAAAAGGTGGAAGTCTCTTTGAGAAATACTTCCTGCTCAGGTTGGTTTTGTTTGCCTCATGTTCTCATCTTTCAGCAGATGACACAGCTTTCTATGAAAGTTTGAAGGATTACCTTCTGAGCGATGAAAGAATGATAGAGAATAACTATCCCGTCCAACACCCTGAGAAACGTGGATGTGCGGTTCTATTCAGTAAGAAGGCAAACCCAGACCGTAAGTGAAGATTTCACACAAGACATCCCCTGCTGTTCCCCAGTTCCACCACTAGAGGGCAGATTTAGCTGCCTTATTTGCAGACACTTTGGTTCTCCTGTTTGATGGTTTCAGCCCTGAAACGGATCTGCTGTCGCTGCGGATCCACCTACTCTGTGAGCCAATCAGGCAAACACGTCCGCAAGGAGGAGTGCAACTATCACTACGGCAAAGGAGTCAAAAACAGAGGTCAGCATCAGCAGAGAGCAGCAAATGGTTTAGATCAGACGTGTTTCATGGACGTAAGTTGTTTTTTCTGGATTGCAGTACCAGGTGGAGTAGAGACCCGCTACAGCTGCTGTCAGGGCGTCATAGGAGCTCCAGCATGTCAGCTGTTTAAGGTGGAGGTTCAGTGTAGAAATGTGGAGCCCTTCTTTAGAGCTCTCGTACAGAAAAGACTTGTGACCACTGTGCGTCTCGCTCTGACCAGCTGCACGTCCACGATTCCCTGAGCATGGAAGGGTTTGTGTCCACAGCTGCCGGGAGTCCCTCGGACGCGGCGTGTCCTGGAGTTTACGCTTTGGACTGTGAAATGGTAATTTCACATTTCTGACTCACTGCTTGTAGTTGATTCATTTATGATCAGGTTTTTACCAGTAACTGTTCACTTATACTGCTAAATGTGCATCAGCGGAAACTCTGAGGTTTCTTTCAGCACAAATGCTTTCTGGTGGTCCCTTGTTGAGCGTGGAAATTCAGTTCTAAAAAACCGCCCTCGATCAAGGAAGTAAGAACTCTAGAGATGGAACGCATTCTGTCCTGGAGATGCAGCACGGAGGAGACAGACGCTGGCCTCCAGCCAATCGGGACGCAGAACGCAGTTAAAAAAAAAAAAAAAAGACGTGCTGAACAATACCGCCCAAAGGTGAACCATGAAATACTGAGGGGCCATTGTATGACGTACTGGTCTTAAATCGACAGGATGGAGTCTGTTCCTGAAAATGATTTGTCTGAAGGTTTTCCTAAAACCGCTGTGATTGATGAGGACCTGTTGTTTCAAGGAGAACTTTAGTTGTTGGTTTTTCTGTTGCTGTGACTGTTCGCTTCGCATCCATTCATCCGTCCGTCTTCAGAACCAGCTGAATCCCTTTCGGGCCACAGGGCTGCTGTAGCCAATCCCAGCTACTTTTGGGTGATGGCGGGGCACACCCTGAACAGGTCCCCAGGCTGCAGGGCCTCAAACGCGCTCGCGTTCACACTTGAGGGCAATTTGGAGACACAATCAGCCTGTGAAGCGTTTTTGTCTTTTTATTTGGGACTGTGAGAGGAAACTGGAGAAAACCACAACCACCAGGAACAATGTGGGGTTCAAGCTCTTGCCCAAGGACACTTCAGCACACGGGTGAGAGGCAGGAACTAAACATGGGGGGCTCGTGTGCTGCCCCATGTTCTACATTTGTCTTTTAAAAAAATGTTTAGCTGATGTGATCAGACTCCAAACTAATTTAGGTAGTGTAGTGGCCAAGTGGTGCAGTGTCCACCTTGAGATGGGGAGATTGAGGGTTCATGTTTGGGTCAAACCAAAGACTCTGTGACAAGGGGACCCAATACCTCCTTTCTCTCAGAAACCCTGACCACAGTACGATCAAAAGACATTGACCGTTTGTGTGTTTGTTAAAGCACCCAAAGGTTCCTGGTTGTGATTGCAGCTCATAAGTGAAAAGCTGAAGAACAAATCTCGCCGTTTGGCTGTGTGACATCACTGAGACTTTAACATCATAAGCTCAATTTACTGGTCAATCTTGGCTCTAATACTTATCTATGGTCATGACCGAAGGAACAAGGTCAGTCAGCCGGAGCAACTCGGAGTAGAGCCGCTGCTCCTCCTCACTGAGAGGAACCAGGAGACACTAGCTGGCCTGGGAACGTCTCGGGGGGGTCATTTGACCAAACTTTGATCCCCTTTAGAGAAAAGGCTTTGTTCTGTGAATGTCGTCTTCGTAGTGTTACACCGTCCACGGCCTGGAACTGTCCAGAGTCACCGTGATTGGCTCAGATCTCCAAGTCGTCTACGACACTTTCGTCAAACCCGACAGCGAGGTCGTCGACTATAACACCAGGTAACTGCGCCCCTCCTTCGTTTCCGCCGGTCTTCTTACTGATGTTTGTTGCTGTGATGCATTGTGGCCCCCCTTGCAGGTTTTCAGGCATCAGTGAGAAGGATGTGATGGGGACCAGCACCTCACTGAAGGAGGTCCAACAAACTCTGTTAAGTTTCATCAACGCAGACACGATTCTGATTGGACACGGCTTGGAAACGGACCTCTGTCTGCTGAAGGTGACCACCATCACTGATTTTCAGCTTTCTGTTGGACGCTTGTCTAAAATGTTTCTTCACTTTGGTCTTTGTATAAAACAGTCTAAAAAATACCCACAATGAGGGATTTGTACCAAACCCGCTTCACATATTGAAATAGTTTGTTTTTTATGACTTTTACTCATCCTTGTTTGAACAACTCAAGCTTTGCATTTCATGTTTTTTGTTTTTATGCTGATAAAAGCTATTTTACCACCAGTTTTATTTGGTAACAAACTGTTGTCAAGGCAAATTGATCATTGTCATGTTTAATGTTTCGTTTTTCTCAAGCTTCTGGTTTTGCAAAAATAAGAGACAAAAGGTCATGAAAATTCACTTCCTTCCTTTAGAGTAAAAATTCACAGAAATTGCTTTAAGTTGAACATTTATAACTAGTATGAAAACTCAAATCTACATGCATGTATATTTCATCATTTTTCCCACAATGCAATGCAAGCGATTGAACTGGTGCTTTTCTGGTCATTCTGTAAAAGAAAAATGAAACTGGTTCACGTTTGGGGTTTGAGCAGTGAGGGAGTTTCTACTGTGCTTTAGTTGCTTCACGGGAGGGTTGTGGACACGTCGGTGGTCTTCCCACACCGCCTGGGCCCCCCCCACGAGCTCAGCCTCAAACACCTGACGGCCGAACACCTCAGGAGGATCATCCAGGAAAGCGGTGGGTGTGCTGCCTACAGGAGGAGGTTCCTCGCGTCTTTCGGTTGAATAAAGACCTTTTGTCCTTGAAAATCATTTAAAAACAGTTCAGCAGGTGAAACTCAGACACTGTTTGCTGTTTCTCTCAGTTTGTGGCCACGACACTGCAGAAGATGCAGCTGCCTGCATGGAGCTGATGCTGTGGAGGGTCAAAGAAGACGGAAAAATGAAAAGATGAAGCTCTCCGTGCCTGAGTCATAGCTAATGTTTCTGATGCTAAAATATGGAATTTTGTTTAAATTTCTCACTTGTTTTGTTGTCAGTCTGTTCTGTATGCAGAGGGATTTGAAGC
Source organism: Adrianichthys oophorus (assembly GCA_036245035.1). Lineage (NCBI taxonomy): Eukaryota > Metazoa > Chordata > Actinopteri > Beloniformes > Adrianichthyidae > Adrianichthys > Adrianichthys oophorus. The sequence goes on along the minus strand of BSAI01003448.1, from coordinate 3,337 downwards.
TTAGTTTTCTTTCAAATGTGAACTTGTGAAAATGGTGGGTTGATTCTATTTCAACTAAAAGCAAAGAATAAAATCAGTCTGGTTTGTTTTTTTTTGTCTCCAAATCTTCCATCAGCCAATGAGACGTCTGTCATGTCAATGTAAATGAGCTGCCGATGGCCAAACCTGCTCACAGTTCCAGTGATTACAGACCCCCCCCATCCCAGTTAGTTTCTTGAACTGAGGGTTTTCTATCGGTGTCTCAGTGGAATCCATCACTCAGCTTTACTCTTTTTTGCTTTGCTGCTGCAGCATCTCCTGAAACAGAACCTGCAGGTTCTGATGAGAAGGAAAATGAGCAAGAGGTCTAAGCAGAGGAAGGCGGCCAGGACATCCAGGCTGTGATACTGGTACCAGGTCAGCTCGTGGGAATGGACCCGTAAATGTTTGGCTCCTTTGTTTCTCATGGTGAACTCGATCCAGAATACGGCCTCGTCCCGAGCATTCATGGGTCTGTCGTGATGGATCCCTGACAGCCGCATGGCGTTTTCTTTATAACTGTGAATGAGTACATGAGTTCAAATGTTTTGTCTTCTTCAGATTCACAAATGAAAAGGAAGACGGCTTTGATCTGTGGTTTAAGGTTCTGTGTTTTAGTGAGACCGTCTTACTTCTGTTTGAACGCGACACAGAGAAGATGTTACCAAGTGTGGACGTGTGGATGTGCTTACGATTGATCATTGATGACTGTGTTGATGGCGTCCCTGAGCTCCTCGGTTGTCATGAAGTTCAGGTTGAGGATCACTGCAGCTCCTTTAGCTTTCATGTGATTCATGTTGTCGGGCTGGTCACCAAACATGGGGATGCCCACCATGGGAACGCCGTGGTAGATGGCCTCATAGATGCCATTGGTGCCACCATGGGTGATGAAAGCTCTGGTCTTTGGATGACCTGTTGAGGTTATTTAGGCAGGAATCTCTGAGGTTTGCTTTAATTCTGATCTCCCATTTCCTCCTAGATGTGGAATTGCTCAACTTTACTCACCCAGTAGATCATTCTGAGGAATCCAGTCAAAGAGTTTGGTGTTGGGACCCAAAGTTTCTGGTTTTTCACCGCTGTATCTCCACACCACCTGCAGGTAGAAAACCATTTCATGCATTTAAAAATGGGAGGAATCCTTTGCTTTTGAGTTTCCTAAATATCTAGTTTAACTCTTTAAGTCTCAGTATTTTATGGAAAGATCACCAAAGTGCTTTTCTTACCTTCTGAGGAATCTGGGCGAGGGCTGAGGCGATCATGTTGGCCTTTGATGTTGTGATGTTCTTGATCATGGATCCCAGCGTAAAGACCACGATGCCGGCATCTCCGGAACTCTGGACAAATTCTTCCATGTCCTGCAGGAGAACAATTCAATTATTCCCGTCTTGAATTTAAGATTTTCTTGATTTGTAAAGAAGCTGTAAGACATCAGAAAAAGCCCACCTTTGGTAAAGGTTTGGCAGGTCGGCAGTGGATCCCACCAACAAACTTGAAGTTGGGAAGAAATGGACGCGGGAACTCAAAGTCCCAGTATGTTCGTATCAACCAAATGTCTGCTTTCCCCATCATCTGGCAGGCGTTGGTGGGTGTTCCTGGAACACACAGAGCATTAAGATTGAGACTGTTGAGAATAGATCTTCTTCTTTCTAACCTAAAGAGCCTGCGAGAACATCTGGGAATCCAGAGGTTGATGTGCTGCATGTCTGCAGAAGCTGGGGCTAACAGAGAATCGGGGTTTCTATCAATGATTGGGTTTGAGATGCTGAGAAGATCTTCTGTTTTATCCTTGAATAAACAGACTTTGAGCAGACGTCAGATTCCAGCTTCATCTTTGTTTCGAGTTAATCTTTTCCTCAACAAAACTTGAAAAGAGAAACAGGTAAAATGACCTTTGCTAAAACCACTAAGGGAGTCTTCGGGTGGTGTGTTCGTGCTTACCTCTGACCTCAGAGTAATATTTATCTATCTGGGTCCAGATATATTGTTCTTGGACGGCGTCATTTAAAGCATAGAAGAGGAAGTTCCAAACTCTGTCAGAGAAGTCCATCTTGTCCGTCAGTTTGCTCATACTGCCGGGGACAAAAGAAGGGGGAGCTGGAAGCTGACCGCAGTATCTTTCCCAGTTATTGACCAAGCTAAAACGCAAGGAAAAGACGACAGGAATTCCTAACATGTCAGCGACCAAGTCACTGCCCAGATAGATGGGGTCAGACAGGAGAAGGTCAAAGTTTCCCTGCTTCAGCTTCTTCATTACCGTTTCTGATTTTACCACACCGTCCAAAAGATTGAGGGACACCTTGATGTTAAACTTTAAAAGATCAATAAATTTCTGGTAGATCTGGAAGGAGTTCATGTAATCCATCTCATACATGGTGAAGTGTAAAACGTCTTGTAAAAACTTCTCTATGACCTCCAGTGAAACGGAGACGTTAAAAGGTAGGTAGTGGAAGAGGGCCGGTTCCTTGCTGCTCATGAACATGGATGAGCTCGGGATCAGGACGGTCACGTTGTGTCCTCTCTCAACCAGCGTCTCCAGGAGCGGCTTCATGTTGATCCAGTGGCTGGCTTCAGTGTACCACACCAAGATGTTTCCTCCAGAAACGCTGGACGTCAAACAGAGAAGCAGCAGGGAGAGGCGCAGCTCCATGGTGGCTGGATGTTTGCGGGAGACCCTGCAGGGCCTTTTTAACAGGCGCACCATCACAGAGAATGATTAACCACAAGAGGCTGAACTTTGACATGCTCCTCTTTGTGCCGTATGATCTAAGATGCATCAGGCCCATCCTGAAAGAGGTAAGAGGTTATGACTGCACGGGTTACAGTCGTAGTGTAAAAATTCTTCCAGTAGATAAGATTTTTGTATTTAAACAAGAAATTACACAAAGACAGTAATGCTTTAGGCTTCAACATGTTTGCTCTTGGTAATCCAAAAAAAAAAAGTTTTCAGATTTTTTTTCAGATTTTCATGAACTGCTACCATATGATGGTGGAAGGGTTTGAGATGCCTGGGATTTCTGCTGCATGGTTCTATTCCTCTGGTTTGGTCCTAAAAGTGGTTTTGAACGATAAACCAAACTCCAGTTGTTTTGCTCCTTATGGGAAAAAAAAACAAGATCTGCTATGATGACACAAGATAAATGGAGTATACTTATTTTATTGCCAAAAGAGCTTTACAGTCCCATTCACCCGCACACACACTGACACACTGACTGCTTCTGTGATCTGTGCTCAGACTGCTGTCTCACAAACCGATGGATGGATGGATGGATGGATGGATGGGTGGATGGATGGATGGAAGCATTGATGGATGGATGGATGG
>BSAI01003445.1:823-16477 GCA_036245035.1 Adrianichthys oophorus | reverse complement strand
AGATAAAATAGACCAGGCAGATATCCATCTTATTTTTCTCCTTGGATCTTCTGTAACAGGTCACCTAATTTCCTTAGTCCAACGTTATCTTTTGTTGTTATTTTGGGAAAGCCGTCTAATCTCTGAAATAGTGAATTTTCAATCATTTCAGGAGCAGCGTAACACTCATGGAGTCACTCCCATGCTTTCTGTAAGGCCATTCTGGGATTGTTGACATACACAGAGCGAATGCGCTTGACTTGACTGTTTTCCCAACCGTTTTGTCATCAAATCGAGCTCTTGAGTTGGAGAGGTGGGCCTCAGCTGTAGCACCAGTAAATTAGGAGTACCATGCTCTGAAATTCTCAATTGTTATATTGGTAAAGACCAGAAATGATGAGGTCACGGCGTGCCATGTATTGTGCAAATGGCTCAGCTGGATATGGCATACCTGAAGGTGTGTTGTATTGAGGCATGAAAGGGCTGGAGAAAGGACTGAGATTGTTCTTTGTTGGCTGAACTTAGGGTTAGGGTTAGGGTCAAACGCGACGTGAGCGGTCTGACATCAGTAGCAATGTAAAATGCAATGGCAAAGTGGCGCAGTGTTCTGCTGCATGTTCTTACCTCTGAAAAAACAACTCCCAGTTGTCATCGCTCCCACTCCGGACAGGCACGCTAGCCGTCAATGCGGGGGAACAGATCATTTACAGGACAAAGTTGTGTTGATCGCTGCCGTGATCCAGGCACGGCCCCCAGGGCAAACAAGGAAATGGAGCAGCTGCCTGTGATAGACAACGGACAATACACAGAGGCCTTCAGTGAGTTTTCCAAAAAAATGTACTGGGTGGGCAAAATCCACAGCTTCTACAGAAGACCAATAATGAACCAGCAGCCGTGTTTTCACAAAGAGCACCGGAATCCACAGATTAACCTTGTTTAAGCAATCAGCTCCTTTCAGAATTAAAAAAAAACACGCTCAGCACAAATGATTTCCGGTTGAAATACCTTTGTGTTTGATATTACTGCGCGCCGCGGGAATGATTCCCGGTTTAAATACCTTTTCGTGTTTGATATCACTGCGCGCCGCGCAAATGCTATCTGGTCTTAATCACCTTGTTGGAAATAATTACTGATCCTTGTGGATGCTATCAGGTTTAGATACACTTTCATGTTTGCAAATATTGTGCTTTTGACAGTCTTTCCTAAAGACTAAATCCTTTCCCTCACATCGTGTTTGGTCTGGCCATAGAATTCCTTCATATAGTTGTGCCACTTGCATAAACAGCACTTCCCTTTTGAATCTTCCAGTCTACATTAAAGTGGCTAACTAGCTAAACACTTTTTGTCCAATCAAAATCCATGGATTCATAATAAAATAGTTATACATTACATTTACCTGTCTTAATAGTGACTATATCAATTGGTATGAAAAACACATTAAAAGTTCTCACCTTTTGATTTTTTTTCCTGCTTTGCTAGGTGTCGAACTACAGCTGGCCATGTCGTGAATTACACAAAAATGAAAATGGCAGCTATTCAGATCCTTAATGGGGACCTAAAAAAGTGGGCAGGACTGGCCATATTTGGAAGTATTGTTTGAGCGCTGGAGTGGCTACAATATCCTGGGCTACCATTAGGGCTGCGATCGAGAGCTTAAGTCTGACTGTTTTTTAAAAATGGTGATATGTGGGCCAAAAAAGCGCGCGCACACACCCGACGCTGTGCCCATCCGTTTGGTGAGCCACCGACAGTGTCTCTTTGGATTGACAAGGTTTACAACTTCTACGCATCCAAGCTTTAAAGGTCACAATTCAATGTGCCCCGCTTGCAGTCCGTCAGACTTCAGCACTACTAATAAAACTGTCACTCTCAAGAAATAAAACAGACAACCCTGGGGTGGGTCATTTGGCCAATAAAACTCCTGTAACCTCTGCTTTACTTTAGCAGGAAAAGTTTCAGAACAACTGCGCGTACACTTAACATTCTGGGTTTCTAATCTCCTTTCCTCCGTAGTCGGGGGGGCTTCTCTTTGTGGCCATTGTATCTTCTTAATGTTCAATTACTTGACTTCTGATTCATGTTTCACAAATTAAAATTGTACTCATTTGTTAGCATCTTCTACCCTTTAAGCACCACAGACTTCCAGACTTGGTTCGGAGCAAGAGGCTGTGCTTTCTCTGCAAAAAAAAAAAAAGAAAAAAAAAAAAAAACTCATTAAGAGAACAGTTATCTTGTCTCTTAATCTCGTGTTGCAGCTTTTTGCCATCTGCAGATGAAGCCCAGCAACCGCATTGAAGAAAGTGAACTCTGAATTAAGAAAAAACTGGAATCTGCCGTCTGTTCAAAGGGTCTCTATTCAAGAATAAATTCACAAGATCTTCATTTCAGAACTAATCATCGATCTGAGCCCAAATGCAGTTAACCCAGTCAGATGGAAGAAGCCCCCCGATCTCTGTTCAGCACCCTTATAGACCAGAGGGTGTATCCAAGACGTTGCTTAACTCTCATTGCACTAACATGTTATTCCTGGCACATCCTGCCTGGTCAGAAAATCAGGAGTTCCAACAGCACTTTGTTCATAGTCTATTCTGGGACACTTGGAAAATACGTTTCTGATTTGACTGGTCAGTATGACCCAGGTCAATATGAACTCACAGGGAACATTATGCAGACAATTTTCTAGAAGGGCTAGCGAAAACATTGATCATGACATTCATTTGTGTTATGAACTTCAGCTGTTTCAGGCTCCCTAGGTGAAAAGGAGCCTCTATATTCTCAACAGTGCAAAGATGCATGAGGAATGGAGAAGTGTGACCTGTCCATGTTTAAGAATAAGGGAGATGTACAGAGTTGTGGCAACTAGAGGAATAAAGCTAATAAGCCATACAATGAAGGTATGGGAAAGAGTAGTTGAAGCTAGACTAAGCAGAAGTGAACATTTGTGAGCAGCAGTATGGTTCCATGCCCGGAAAGAGCTCTACAGATGTAATCTTTGAGGATGTTAAGGTCAGAGAAAACTACTCTTTATAAATCTGGACAAAGTTTATGACAGAGGTGGTAACTGTGGTATTGTATGAGAAAGTCTGGAGTGACAAAAGTATGGTAGAACAGTGCAGGACATGTATGAGGGCTGTAGGAGTGGTGAGGTGTGACAGGAGTGCAAGGTGGGATTACAGCAGCGCTGAGCCCCTTGCTGTGTGCAATGGTGAAGGAAAGGCGTACAGATTAGGTTGGACAGGAATCACAATGGACTGACGTTTGCAGACGATAGTGATTTGTAGTGAAAGCAGGAAACAGGTGGAGGAGAAGCTGAAGGTTTGCACTGTTCTGGTCACCAGTTCACATAAAAGGTGTGTCAGGAAAAGGCATCTGACATAGAAGTCTGCCAAATCAGATTTGTGAGTCAGTGAAAACTTGATCGCTGTGGGAAGTATCGAAAGGCGAAGAACTTTAAAGTTGCATTCTTCCATTCCAGAAGAGAAAATAAAGTCTCAAAGTACAAGGTATTTTCATAGTACAAGTTTTATTGTTTAAACAGTTTTTAAAGGTTCTTCACCTGGGAGGTCTTTTACCACAATTGGGCCAACAAGTGCATTATGTCTTAACTGAGTACCTAAGAGGAAGAAAAAGACAAGTTTCTCCTTCAAGCCAAATCTTAATACAAAAGATTCAGAACTAATTAGGACCAGTTCTAGGCCCTGAACCTAGTGACAACTCAATTTGAAAAAAGTATTAACATGCAGTCATTTGAATGGTTTGTGCTACATAATTCTCATTCAAGTGTCACCATGAGGAACCTACTGGTTTTGCTAAGGATGCCATCTGCCTGCCCACAGTCTGTGTCACAGCAGGAGCAGGTACGGTGGTTGCCACTAGCTTCCCTCCACCTGTCAAACTTAATGTAAGCCTCATGCATGCAGATGTTAATCCCCCTTAAACTCCAAGCTTTATAAATGTTGTCTCACCCATTGGAGAATGAACAGGCCTTGTCTGTGGCACTAATGGGAGCAGTAGCAGCTACAGCCCTAAGGCTGCAGGTAATGTAAAGCTAAGGAAATTGGACATTTACAGGAGGGAAAAATTACATTTAAAAGCAAACAAGTCTCACAGTATGCCTAAAGCAATCTTCACTTCACTACTCACCATGCCACCTTCATCCTGCTCAAACCTGAGAGCCTCCACCTCAAACTGCAGTTTGTCATCATGAGTCCGAGGCAGGAAGCGTGAGTTGGATCCAGTTAGCTTGCTGTCAAAGAGACATCTGAACAAAAAATATATATATTTAGTGTAGATGTGTGCATTTACCAACTGTTGTGGGAGCAAACATTACAGCTTCGGGGGGGGGGGGGTCCCAAAATTACTAAAAGTAATTCAGTTCTTACAAGAGTTGCTGTTGCTTGACAAGCTTTAATCTTTAGACTTGTCGACAAGTGTTTTGACTAGACCTACTAAACATAACCCAAATGTAGAGTGGATGCAGAACTAACCATGGTAGATTCTTTAACCAAGACTGATTTGTAGGTTGGCAGGCTTTTACAGTCGATTAATCTTAAGAATTTGCCTTTTCCACAGGCAATTGGTTATTTAAAAAAAAAATAAAAATAAATAAAATAAAAAAAAAAAATACACCCACACACAACCCAATTCTGATGACCTTAGATTGTTTTAGCTCTATAAATGTCTTCAGTCAAAATCTGCAGAATTATGTTTGATATATTTAAAGAAATTACTGACCCACTGTTAAACATGAAACCATAACGTGGAGCGGCATCTGCATTTGGAACCACAGTTGCTACACAGCTGTCCACATTCACTCTGAGGGGGGTGTGGCGCAACCGTTTGACTGATGCCTCAAACTTCATGACGTCACCAAGGAGAAACTCAGGAACTGGGCGAGGGAATTGCCAGTCATCCGCCAATACAAAGAGGAATTGTAAATGTCAGCGGTGTGGAAAATTCTTACAGCGCATGAAGACAAACCCACCAGACATCAGCTGAAGGGACAGGGACAGACTATTCTCTGACTCTTTGCTGTCAATGTATGAAGTCCATTCTGGCTTCAGTAGCCCACTGCTCACATCATGTTTTCTGAAAGTAGACCCATTTCCTGAAAAAACACAAAATCTGAAAACTGGGAGGAAATGAAGAAACTCACCTCTGGTAGTGACACTGGATTTTGATGGACAGATCTCTTGCCCGACTGATTGAACCATCACCCAAGGGACTGGGAGTGTAGAACAGTGTGAAAATGTAGATGAACGTGTCTTCAAACATCTTTTAATTTAAAAAAAAGGGGGATGCTTCTTTCATCTTGATTAAGAGTGTCAACGATAGCACCAATTTAAAGACAGGCTTGTAGTCAGATTGATAGATTCAGTAATGCAAATGAGATTAGCTTTAAAAAGCACAAACAGCCACAGTCAGTAGAAGCATGCATTTGCTGAACCATTATTCAAAAGCATACAATAAACTTTCAGAACTTTGTCACTGATGCAGCACATTTCTTCTACATATGAAGACACCATTTTCTGGAATTGAAGCCATTTCTACAACCTAGAAACAATTCAAAAGGGTTTCAAAAGACCACTTATAGTGCAACTGGACTGCATTTTGCTCAACCAGCCTTCGATCTCATTCCTGCAGATGACAGATCAGATAGCATAGAAAATGTGTTTGATTCAAGTTTAAAGGCCCCATGTCCCACCCCCCATTCAACTCTTACCTGCAGTCTGCTGCCACAGCCATGCAGCTCTGATTCAAAGATCAGGACTTGAGCCTCAGAGTCTTCCCCTGTAGCAGCACACCCTCCTAGAGTCACATCTGAAGCCAGGACAGGTTTACCAATTCCCATCAAGTCTTTCTTGGCCTCCACCCGGACGGTATTCTCCCCACATAAGACACTCACACTCTCAGCTGGTGTGGGAACCCTGATCTCAAAGTTTGGGGGAAAGTGAGGCATCTCCTCAGCTGGTGGGTTAGGGTATCTCCAGTTTAAAGGCTCACTGAAAGTTTGTTTCTCTTGATGGAAGGCTGGAAGAGCATTGGCTTTTAATTGTAACAGCAAATAACACAGCAAGGCCTTAACATAAAAAAAGGCTGAAATTATGAAGGCAAAAAGCTTAAGAGACAGTTAAAATGTTCAACATGGCATTCACTTTCATTGATTAATTTTGTGTTTTAACATCAGGGGCAATAATGATCCCATTTAAAATATCAAAGATTGCAGCAACAGTTTCCTTTATAGCAAAGCTTCACTAAACAGGAGCATACAAATGATTACACTCACTAGCTAACAGAGCTCAAGCTGCCAGGCAGATTAACCATAAAAAAAAAGCAAAGGCAGGTTGCATAGACCACTTGTGGTCACTTCTCAATACAACACCTGAAAAGGTCATTTCTAGTGGTGCCTTGAATTGGTTATCAAAGATTAAACCAAATTAAGCTTAAAGATTTAAAGAAGGTAATATAAACTTGGTTCACTTCTAGAAAAGTCAACAACACTTAAAAGAGTAAATGCATTAAATGAGTTACAGAGAAAGTATAAAATGTTGCATTAACCTCCACATTAGTATGCACACATACCTTGTGGCTGTAACGCTTCCAGCTGGTATCTTCTCTGAGGTTGCATCCTGCTGTGGACAGCTCCAGAAAACATGTTCTCATTAACCAGCTGAGCAGTAGCTACAGTTTTAAACACAGCCCAAACCAGACCCACAGTAAACCACATCATGTTCGCCATCTGTACTGTCTGAAACAATCTGCCCTGTTCAAGTTGTGGTTTTGTAGAGCCACCCACACCTGACGAGTCTGATGCAGTTCCACCTGTGCATCACTGAGCCGCCTCCTCCAGGTTCAGCTTATCTTCATTCAAAACATCTGAAGTTTTGCTTGAATTTTCTTCCCTCAGAAGCTCAAAACCAAATTAGGTTGGGATAGTTTTATCATTCACTTCAAAGCAGATGAAGGTCTTAGGAGCACATTTCATTAAATCTGCACATCAACACTCAAACATGAAACTAAACAAGTGACAATGATCACGTTGGTGGTCACCATTTGAGCTAAATGAAAACAATCTTCTTCCGATGGTGATGTAAACATGGTTCAGACGTACTTTATGAGATTGAAACAAATTTATATGTATAAAGATCAGAAGGGAAAATGTGGGATAACAAGCAGCAGGACTTCCATTGATGGGAGATCAATCAGGAATGGCTTCTGCCATTAGTTTTTTGTTCTCTTCTGTTTGTTTGAAGAAGAGTCACTGGTGGAGTGGCCATGGTCAGCGGTGGTGTGGTCGACCTCTGACCAGAATATTGCAGGTTCGATTCCCGCCTTGCCCGTCCATGTATCGAAGTGTCCTTGGGCAAGACACTGAACCCCACATTGCCTCTGATGGAAGGTTGACGCCAGTGTTTGGCAGTGGAGCCACCATCAGTGTGTGAATGGGACTGTGACTTTAAAGCTCTATGGGCCTTCAAGGAAGGTAGAAAAGGGCTATATAAGTATACATCATTTTACATTTTTGTTTTTACTGTTTGATTCATGATCAGCCTGCCATTGTTTGGGGTGACAGCAGAACTCAATTTTTCCAATGAGCACAATTTTATCCTGCAATGTTCATTTCACATTGGAGGCTCCCCTGACTGCTCACTGCTGCTGGTGATTTGATCTTAATCAAGATAAAACAGCATTAGATACATGCCATGCTTTTGGTGACATCCACAGTGATTAGTCCGCATGGGAGTCTATGTAGACCTGAAAGCAGAGCAAGAAAAAGGACGCGGTGAGGAAACGCAACATCCTGCAACAGCACCTCCAGTGTAGCTCAACTGTCTTGTCTGAAAGGGAACTGAAAGCAAACCTTCTGGTTTCAGATAAAAATGAACACACTTCTGAACCAGGCACTTGCATCAGCTGCTGCGGCCAGCCACCCTTACACACCATGATGCACTTACATAGGAGAAAAATTACCTTTCCAGCCAGCATCTGTGGTTTGAAGAGCACAAGCCAATCTAGAGAAAGACTCTTGAGGGATCAGGAACACCTCCCAGTGGATTCTATGGAATTCAATTCTCCAGGTATCGTCGCAGAGTGCGGGCCTCCATGCAGCTACTCCAACTGATCTCAGATCTGAGCGCCGCATCTCTGCTGTCTTTACGCTCAGATCAATCAGATCTCCACCAGAAGATCCAATGGGAAGGTACGGCTTTTAGGGGGGTTCTGAGAAGGAACGTCCAGAACTTTAAAGTGGAGCCAAAAGAAACCTACTATCTTACATGGCTTTCTCTGTTGTGCGTTTGTCCAGGAAGAATCGTTCAAAAGTTCTCCTTTTTTTTTATATTATAAAACCGAACTCCGTAATGGTCCAGTTACTTTTTAAACCCTGACAAACTCCTGGATTTTACTGTGAATGAAACTCCTGGCATCATGTTTGATTTAGAATCTACTCATGACTGTCATACAATAGCGGACCACAGTCACACAAAGGCCGCATCAGCATCATTGAAAGAAAGTCTAGCAGTCAGAACTGATGGAAGTGATGGATCCAATCCGGGAAATAAGTTTGACGTGGACCTGCTCTGGAATCGACTTAATGACCTGGATGATAGAGCAGTCCCGAAGGGTACAATCCAAAAACATTCATCCACCCATCTTCTGCGCGAGCAGGGTCACAGGATCCTGGTGCCTATTCTGTTTAAAACATGACACCAATTAAAAAAAAAACACAAATGTAAAGTTTACATACACATGTATGTAAACTTTCTTACCATTTCAAATAGCTAGGGCAAAGCCAGCTGCTGACCTCCTCTCGGCCGTTACCACAGAGACTGAAAGGAATGCCACGAACAAACAGAAAGCAGCACAACCACCAAATTAAGTCTTCACCCAAAACTTTCTCAAATAACAACAAAACAAAGATAACAAAGGAGATTTTGGTGACATTAACAAAACAAAGACCACATGGGCAACACAAGCCACCTTGGTGACAACAAAACAGTGCATTGAGGGAAGCAGTGTCCTGACAGTTTTTGTAGTTTAACGTGATGTTAATCAGAAATGAGTGGCGCTCAATGAAGGAAATCTGTGTATTTTGTAACTCTTTCTTCAAATATTGAATCACTGATGAAAAAATAAAAAAGATTCCTTTTTATTTATCGTTGTAGTCATGGACATCAACATCACTCAGATTACTTTATCATTGAAAAATATCTTACTTGAAACATTTCACTCTATTTTTTCTACTGAATCATTTTGGTTTTTTTGCAAAACACCAGCCATACATTTGCATTTATGCAACAAAATGAACTCACAAGTAAAGGAATCACAAATCATCTGTTGTTTTGTGTTCATTGTTGTCTTTAAAATTTCACTTCCATTTCAATTGTATTTATTTTTCTCTGACAGTGGACATTAAATGATCCCAGTGACTGTTTTTCATCTGCTGTCCCCGGACAGATGTTAAAATTGTCTACATGCAAAGCAAAGAATATAAATAAAAACACAAATGTGAGATGAAGAATGAAAATACCTGTTGACTATAATACGTCCCAAAATATTAAAAGTAATACAAAATACTTAATAGCACAGATCATACTAAGTGGGAGAGACATTAAAATTAAACAGAATGTTAAGGACATCTCCAACTTCCAGGACGAGATTGGCCAAGATGTTGGAGGGAGCGGTTGCATAACATTTTCTCCAAGCAGCAAAACCCAAATTCTTACTTATTCACAAACTTCAACTCACTACACATGAAAAATATTTGGGAAGACGATTACAAGCCATAATACCAAGTCTGGTTTCTTGTAAATGACAACATCTAAAGGAAAAGCTCTTCAGACGCATGACTACTGCAGCTCTGACAACATGGAGACAGACATCAGAGGTATGAAAAATGTCCTTACTTCACCGGCAAAACAAGTCGCTCATCTGAAAAGGCAGAAACAAGGAGATAAAAGGGAAATTGTTGCGCACCTTGAAACTTCTAACGTGACAATATTAGCAGCCATAGACTTTCTGAAAATGCTAATGGAAGAATTTAAGGTGGAGTTGAAACATATCTCGCTAACTATTGCCAATAGCCAATGATATTGCCGATAAAGCACTGGAGTTAAATTCCGAAGAATTCAAAGCCTGCAAGGAAGTAAACCAGAAGTTGTCTAGTGAGGTGGGAGAGCTGAAATCGCAAAAGCTGTCAAAGAAAGTTTCTGAAACTGAAACAAAGGCTGTGGAGTTGGAACGAAAGAAAGACTATGGAACCTGAGACTTCATGAACTGAAAGAGGAAAATGTAGAAAACACCTGGAGAGTGGTTGCTGACATCATTCTAAAAATTATTCCACACTGGAAAGAAAAAATAGACATTTTCCTAGACTCTGTTCATCACCTGGGTCCCGCCAACAACAGCCGTCCACGCCAGATCATCCTGCAGTTAACCAGCCGTCGCTTCAGAGACGAGCTCTGGAGGACAACCAAACTTCACCACATCTGTAAAGACCTGAACATTCGCTTTGTTGAAGATCTGACCAAGGAGGACCGAGAGGCATGAATGGATGTATGGCCCAAAGTGGAGAGAGCCAGAAAAGATGGTATGAAGACTATGTTTAGGGGCCCAAACACCTTTATTAATGGACATGGGGTTTTGCCCTGAATGTGAAAGGGAACCAAATCTTTCAAAATGACAGTGAAGTTCACATTAAAACACTGTTAAAGGTTATGCTGCTAGTTTGACAGTTTGTTGGCTCAAAAAAAATTTTTTTTAACTGTTTTTATTTATTTTTTACATTTTAACTTTTTAACCCCTAATCTAACTAATTCGTGGTTAATTAGAAAAAGAGCATTTCACTTCTTTCAGTTAATGTGAGGGGCTTAAGGGATTTGGTTAAAAGAAAAAGGTTTTTTTTTTATTCTGCGAAGGGAAGACATCCAATATCATATTTCTCAAAGAAACACATGACTGTTGACAATGTAGTGTTTTGGTTCAAACAATAGGGAGATGGAATTTACCTGAGCACAACAAGATCAGGTGGTGTTGCTATTCTACTTAAAAGCTTTAAAGGCTATATTATTTCTCATATGATTGACATGTTAGGACACTGGGTCATTCTTATTGTGGTCATTGTGGTCAAAAATTAATTCTGTTTAACATATATGGGTATAACAATAGACAATAAAAAACAAAGTTTTTACAAGAAATTGGCCTGAATATAGAAGAACTTCAAAATAAATACTCAACCAACAATATCATAGTTGATGGTGATTTAAACCTTGCCCATGATGGTTTCTTTGACACATTTCCCACAAAATAACATTTTAGTCACCCAAACAAAATTTTTGAACAATTTTGCAATAAGCATAATCTCATTAATGTGTGGAGACACCTAAACCCCAATAAAATGCAGTTTTCCTGGTTTAGTTCTAACAGTTCTATGAAATCTAGGATGGATCACTAATTGGTTACTTGTCATATATTTAACTATGCCGTTAACTCTGAGATTACTGCTGTGTCACTGACTGACCATACTATTGTTCTGGAGATTAAGCCTGCAGTCAGAACTGAGTCCACAGAGGTTTTGGAACTTTAATTCAAGTTTTCTAGAGAGTGAAATTTATTGTGAGGAAATTAAAAAGTTGATTAAAAAGATAATACATTCCTATGAGCTAACAGATCCTGGTCAAAAATGGAAATTTCTAATACAAAATCTATCATATTACCATTACATCTAGTAAACTATCAATAAGGACAGAGAAAAACAAGAATGGGAAATTGTTTCATTATTAAATAGGTATTGTAGTAACCCGACCGAAATTATGACAGGAAATATCCAATCTACAGACACAGCCGGATAACATGTTTACTCAAAAAGCTTAACGAGCCTTTGTAAGGTCCAGAGCTAAATTCATAGAAGAAGGAGAAAAGAACTTTTCCTATTTTTGTTATTTGGAAAAAAGAAGAAAGGAAAAAATAGTTTCTACTCTCTTGTTGTTGACAACTTAGAAATCACAGGTGAAAGTCAAATTTCTGCGCAGATTTACCAATTCTACTGAGAGGTTTATGTGGTGCACCGAAATATGTGCATCCACATTTGATATTTGTTTTTAGATTAAAATCCATTATTTTACAACAATGAAAATAATTTTTGAATATACATTTGTTGAATGTAACCTGCAAAAAAAAAAGAAGAAAAAAATTGGAATTGTATTATGAGTCTGGGGCGGAACCTTTGGCACTCCAGCAGCGCCTCCAGAGGGCTGAAGACGAAGCAACTTCCTGTTTCCGTTAGAAGTCTTTGGAAAGCAAAGTGAGTGCTCGTGTCGTTCCTGCTCTGAGACTCATCTTTATTTTACAGGTCAGTATTCGGTTTAAAAACCCAGAAGATGAAAGCCTTAAGCTTTGGTTAAGTTCCCAGATGATTGGCAGTGTTATTCGATTTATGTTTTTTTTTAAGTAAATTGGGAAGGTTTCTTTCATTTTCGGCGAGAAACGGCGGGAAAAGTTGAATCGGAAGTATCGCGATATTTGGTGTTTGTGTGACGAGATGTTGTTAGCTCGCGCTAAATGAGCCGGCGTGGCCATAGCAGCTGTGCCATTATTTGTATCTATACTCCGCATATGTTTTGAATGGTTTTTAAAGCTCCTGGTGTTATTTTTAATATGTTAAGAAGCAACCCAAGCATAAATAGTTCTTGTAGCAGTTAAAAAAAGGATGGTTTACATATCAAGTGTTCTTTGGTTTTTTATTTTGAAATATGTTTCTAAATGTGCAATGTCCATTCGTCATAAGCTTAAAGTGCTAAAATAGCTGCACAAAACAGTATTTATGTTGTTTGCACAACACTTCTAAAAGCAATATTGAGATAAATGTTATTTAAGTATTGAATGTTTCTTTTGAAATTGAGATGCACTGTGATTATAAAGGAAAGATAGAACAAATAACTAGAGCAGTTAGTAATTTTATGTCTTAATCAGATATTTAATTTAGACTTTTCATGTCAAACTGTATATTGGACAACAAAATATACTGAATGGAAATTGTATTTGTGTTGAAAGAATGTAATAGAAGTCTTTTGGAAAGCGAAGTGAGTGTTCGTGTCGTTCCTGCTCTGAGACTCCTCTTTATTTTACAGACACAATTCTTTTTGTTATTGTGGTTGCCACACTCGGGACCCGTAACATTTACACTTCAAAAACTTTCAATGAAAACTGTTATATGTTTTTAGAGGATATTTCAAAAAACATTCCAAAAATGAATGAAACTTTCATGCAAAGCTGTGAACGCCAAAATAACATAGGGAAACTTGATTCTGCTACCAGCAGCTTATCTCCTAATAAAGCTCCCGGGTCAGATGATCTGACAGGAGACTTTCAGAAACAATTTTGGGATGACTAAAAGAGTTTAATTTTACAAGTTTTCCAGGAAATCTTTGAATCATGTTTACCTTTACCTACTAGAAGACATGGAGTGATAGTTTTAATTCCAAAACCAGGAAAAGATCCTAGACTTATTGAAAACCGCCGACCCATAACCCTCAGAAACTCTGACTATGAGCTTTTAAAATACAGTATATTTCACTGCTCGACTACAGGCAGGACTCAGAAATAAAAACGGAAAAAGAAAAAGGGGGAAGAAAAGAGGGAGATGTCAGGGGAGCACAAAAGAAAAGGGGAAAAGGGTGGGTTACAGAGGTTAGAAGATAACTGCAAAGGAGGGAGGATAGAATCATAAAACAACAGGCAACAAGATGCTGGAAGCTTAAAATCGTTACGTTCAGCTGTGAGTATTAATCTAAAGTCGGCGGGGCCTGTCCAGACACCCAGTTGTTACAAATATACCTGTTGGTTCCAAGAGTCTTCACAAACCAATCAACATAAGTTCACACGCACCCTTATGCATACAAACCAACACATGTAAAGTGTTCCATTCTGTCATGTAAACTAATTGTGCAAATGTGAGCAGACACCTGTGCTCAGGTGAATGTTCATGTTAAGCTGACGTGGATGATGGAATGTAAAAAGAAAAGGGGGGAGAATTCACAGTCATCCCCACACCAAGACCCCCCCCAGGCAGCAGCAGCAACCAGGGCACCCCCCGCACCCATACTGTGAGGCCAGCTGAGGAGATCCGACCGGCAGTTTGGCCAGGCACCCAGACTAGGGCTCGCAGGATCACCACATGGGCCCCCAAAACCCAAGCGCAGTAAGGAACAGAAGCACAAAGTGCAAGCCCTAGCCCAGCCAGAAGAGCAACCCTACTACCGCACCATGGGGCCCAGCACGGGGGCCCCACCCCAGAGAGCCCCACCACCCAGGAGTCCCGAGCATCCTCCCACCCCAGTCCCAGATACGAGCCAGGGCCCCCCCATGGGAGACCTGCCCCAAAGCTCCAGGCAACTGCAGGAGATCCAGGAGAGAGCACGGCAGGGGTCAGCCACCCCCATCTAGAGAAGGGACGACCAAGGCAAGTGGGGGGTCCCCGAAAGGTGTTGAGAACATAGCCCAACCAGGCTCTCCCAATGTTGGAATCTAGAAGGGGCCCGGCACCTGAGAGCAAGAACCAGAACCCGCACCATAAAAACATGGACACCCTCCAGGCTCAGATGGAATGTGATCCCTGGTCATGGCCTTGCCAGAGAACTAAGGGATCCCTCTACCTGCGTGGGGAGGAGGCCGCCCGGCCCAGGAGGCTGACATCTAAGAGACAAGGGCCGCTGCTGAAGGCCTTGTTCCCTCCGCCAGGTATGAGGTAGGGGACAGAAGATCAGTGGTCCCACCTTCCTTGTATGGTGGATTTGTGTGTGTGTTGGGGGTGTGTTTGTTGAAGTTTAAAGGGTGTGTGTAATAAAGGGTGCAGTTAAAATGGTGAGCACGGCACTGAGGACATCTCCTGATTGCTCACAGTGATGTCCAATCCCCCTCTCACCGAGGGGCCCTAATTGTCTACGGTGCAGTTAAAATTGGAGGGCACTGGGAAGGACATCTCAGCTTTCTGGCGAAGATGTCCAAGTACTCCCCCACCAAGGGTCCTACGTGTCTAAGGTGCACTTAAAACCGAGAGAACGGGGTGAAACTATGCGGAGGGGGGGGCACTGCCAAGTGGCTCAGCCCCCGAGGTACATCGCAAACTGACCCCCCCATTCCACCCTAATAAGTGGTCGCAGAGAGTTAGAGGAAGGAGGGTAGCTCAGGAACAGCTGCCAAACTGACCCCCGATGGTGAAACAACAACACCCCCCACCCCCCACAGCATTGGGCCCAAGTCTCCCCAGGGCAGAGGCCCCACCGCATGAAAGCCAACTCCCCAGGCCCTGCACCCCTCACCCCATACAGAGGAGCCTAGAGGGGACCAGCTCTAAGGGAAAGCTCCCACCCCTGCCCTCAAGCACCACCCCTGGTCAGGCAGCCCAACAGGCTGCCAAGCCTCTAGGGACCCCTACTGGTGGTGGACTCCCATCCCCCTTCCGACAGACATCCCCTCTCGTCTGGCCCGCTCCCCCAAACCCTGTAGTGGTAGGCGTCGCCTGGAGCAAATGCAGGCTCCAAGAGGGTTGCCCCACCCCATCATAGGGCCAGAGAAGGAATGATCCTGGCCCCCAGGTGCAGACGGGCAGACCATTCGGTGCAGGCGGACCCCCGGGGCCCCACACCAGCCCCCCAGCACAGGCAAAAAGACCACCCC
>BSAI01003435.1:12142-22146 GCA_036245035.1 Adrianichthys oophorus | reverse complement strand
TCCGGTTCTGGTCTGGTCTAGGTTCTGGTCTGGTCCAGGTTTGGTCCAGATCCGGTTCTGGTCTGGTCTAGGTTCTGGTCTGGTCCAGGTTTGGTCCAGATCCGGTTCTGGTCTGGTCCAGGTCTGGTCCAGGTCCGGTTCTGGTCTGGTCCGGTTCTGGTGTGGTCCAGGTTAAGCAGCTGAAGCAGCTGGTCAGATGTTGGCGTCGCCGGCCTCGTGCCTCCTCTGATGTGCCGTTTTGTGCAGAAATGACATCACCATACCCGTTGTCCCCAGACGTCGGTCACATGCCGGATCTGCAGATGATTCCTGGTCTGCTGTGGTTCTGCAGACATTCACAGAATCTAACGGTCTCCTTTCTGTCCAGCTCGTCTGTCTCTGTCCAGCCCCGAGCTTCTGACAGAACTGAAAGAGTCCCGGACACGCCCCCTTCGACATGTCCCCGCCCACAGAGGCATGACCGTCGTGTTCTCTGGACGAGGTCGTGGAGCTCCAGGACAGGTAACCACACCTTCTGGTTAAACCCTGACGGCTACCTTCACTGATGGCTGAACCTGCTCCACCGCTGCAGGTGTCAAACTCCGCCCCCACCGCCAAAGCAGCCAATCCGAGGATCAGTCACTGACGTTCAGACGGTTTGAAACATCTCAAAGGCTCCACCCTCTCCGGAGGCCACGCCCTCTCCCCTCTCCTGAGGCCCCGCCCTGCTGCAGGGCTTCCTGTCCAGACGGACGACTTGATCAAAAGTTCTTCGGTGGCTTCAGTCTGCTGGTCCTCAGACTGTTCAGAAATCCTTTTAGCCGTTTTTCTGTTTCCGGTGCGTTTTTGTTAAACCGGACGACGACGATGAAATCCACCAAACAGAACAACCCTGAACCAGCGCCGGGTTTTATTTGGTTTGTCAGCCATGATGACAACAACTGTGTTGTTTACAGTCCAAAACTGTTAAAAATAAAAGTCAGTAATGATAAACAGAAACGCTGTAAAAACGTATTGAAATAAAGTTGATCTCTGAATAATGTGTGATGTTCCTTTCTGAGTGAAACAGGTGAGACAGACGCTTCACTGCAGCTGCACTGATGCTTTGAATGAGAAGGTGAGACAGTAATGCTTGACCTGATGGACGTTACACCCACGGGTCAAAGAAATGTGCAACTCTCACCTGACAAGTCAACGTGCACTTCAGGCTTTTTCAGATTGAATTCAGTGGAACAAATGGAGAATATTTTGATTTTTAAAGGATCAATTCTGCCAAACGTTATAAACGTCCACATCCAGTTTGGTTTCTACAACAGACGTGTTTGGAGCTGAGAGGAGGAACGTTCTCATCTGTGTCCTGAAGAGAGTGCAGCCCGCCTCAGCAACTACAGGCCCATGTGACTGATCATCACGATTTAAAATTCAACTTTTTTGCTTCAGAATTGTCATTTTTCCTATAAAATTCTAAATAAAAAATGCATTTTTAAATTGCATGATCAAATTGGATATTGAATTGTCAATTTGATTGGTTCCAAATACTGTGAAAAATGCTCCTGATGCTCCAAACTGACAAAACCATCTCCTCCACATTCCTGTAAGGTATTTTTACTGGACTTTGACCGGAAATATAATAAAACTAAAAACATTTTAACAGAACCCAGAGTTTTCATGTTTTCATCTTCTTGTTCTGAGAACCACCAGAACAAGAACCGAATGTTTCCTGAGATGAAAATGACTGGGTTGACTTCTCCGCCAGGACGGAAGAGGGCGATCTTCATGCAGCAAAACCCGGACGTGACGTCAGGAGCGTCGTTGGTTGTCGGTGCTCTTGGACCCACGGCGGGATTCGGCGTCGGTTGTTCGGGCTCGGTTCTCAGTGTCGAACCCTCTTCGTTTCAGGTACACAAACGGAGCGCGCGCGTGCCGTCTGCTGCAACTTGACCGTGGTGGACATGGCTGCGTGCACGCGCGTCTGTGTCTGCACGTTTAGCTCGTTGCTAATTAGCCTGCTAGCTTCCAGGCAGCGCTACTGTGATGCTAGCAGCCTGCGGAGGGTTAGCTTTGATCTTTGTCGGTTTGTTTACGGTAAATAAACTATGACGAAAGCGAGTTTTCTGGCTGTTAGCAGAAGCTAACAGGCTAACCACGTGTCCGAGTCACAGAGAACTGTTAGGAAGAACCGAAGAACAGCACGAATTAATCCGGATCGGATCCAGATTAACGTTGAAGTCCATTTCAGGAGAACCACCGAAACACCTGAGTTCTGCAGAAATCCCGCTGCTTTTTATTGGATCCTCAGAAATCGATACCTGTTGTAATCATTAACTAGGCCAGAAAATCAAAGAACCCCGCTTTTAAAAAAAATAACCACATTTTTATCTTTAATTTACTCGCGCTGTTGCACCCCCTTCTGGATTGTTGACTATTTCTGATTAAAAAGCAACAATCAGATTGTTCACAGACATCCGATCATCGTGGAAATCTCCAGAAGCTTCGTCAGGTGGAGGTCATCAGGGTGGAGCTGCTGCAGAACCCTGCTGTCAGTGACTGTGCTGGTCCACAGGTGACCGGTCTCCATCACTCTGACCCCAGATCAGCCGCCTGACAGAAAACATCTCCTCCACTTCCCAGCATGCACTTCTGTCCTCTGCAGCACGGAGTCATTGATCCTCCATCAGGAAGAGCAGCTGCAGATGGAGCGCTGCATGTGGGTTCTCTGTGTTCTCCTGGTCTCCAGACTCTGACCTGATACTTCTGCCCCTGCAGGTGGCGCTCTGTGTTTGAATGGGGGACAGCGATGACGAGTTCGACAGGAGGAGGCGGGACAAGTTCAGGAGAGAGAGGAGCGACATGGAGAGGTCGAGAGAGCGTGAGGAGAGAAGGAGGGATGACTGGCCCGACAGGTGAGCTCACCTGGAGCCTGCACACATGCTTTGAAACATGTTTCCATGGAAACTGACATCCTCAGTCTGTGGACATCCAGAAAACGTTCATCAGGCCGTGCATGACGGTTCAGATCAATAAAAAGGTAAAAAAAAAAAAGCTAAAAATATATTTTACATCAATATTTTTACTTATATTTCCAATAAAACATAAATACACATATATGACATTAAAACATTCTCATTGAGATGTATTTATAAAAACACTAATAACATCTTTGATCTCATGAATATTCAGATGTAAACTAAAGTGTCTCACCGGGAGCTGCATGTTTAATAAACAGGATGATGGATGGAATCATTTACAACTTTAAATTCTTCTCCTCCACTGACCACGCGCAGCAGCATCCCTCTCTATCAGACAGACACACATCCACAAGAAAAACTCCCACATGCAGCGGTGTGTGCGTGTGCGTGCATGCGCGTGCGCGTCAGGTCTGTCAAACACACTTTTGAACGAGCATCAGGCAGTGACTTTGGTGCTCATTAAAATAAAGATGGTGGACGTGAATTTGAGGCGTGATTTGCGTGCTGTTTCATCAGAAAATGGATTTGAATGATGCCCGCCAGGGGGTGGGGAGTGATCCGTATGTTACACCCCTAACACACACACTCACATGTAATGTGTAAAGATTTTCTCCGTATTTCCCAACTCAGATGTAGACCTTCTGGGGTTCTTGGAGACCTTCTGCTGCCCTTGTTGTTCTAAGTTCCTGGATTGGGGGTGTGTGGTTCCTGGTGAAGAACGTGTATCCCTCTGTTTCAGGGAGTGGGATCGCAGCAGAGAACGGAGGAGGGACTACGACCGGGGCCGCAGAGAGAGGTTCTCCCCCCCCAGGCACATGAGCCCCCAGCATAAGCGCATGAGGAGAGACTGGTGGGTTCTTCTGTTCAGGAAGTTTTCTGTCGACTCGTAAGGAAGTGAAAGAAGACCAAACTTTACCTTAAAGTTCAGGAACCGTCTGTAGAAGTGCAGGAACGCCCAAACTGTGGATGCTTGTTTACAAAGTCACGTTTGTTATGGAGCCACAAATGTTTGATTTCATGAAGGATGATCTCCGGGTCACCGACAGACGGGTTCTATTAGCCTAACTCATGTTCCAGATGTTCTGAAGAACCACTGTGACTCTGTTTGCTGTTCATACAATTTCATGATTGTTGACGGTTGTGTTTTCAGGGACGACCAGCGGGGGGAGCCGTACCGGTATGATCTCCCATACGGTGGGGGAGGGCCGTTTCCAGGGGCGGGGCCTCAGAGCTGGCCCCCTGACTTCCCTCACCTCCTCCCGCCTCATGGAGGGCACCCCCTGCAGGGCAGGTGAGCGTACAGCAGGAGGCAGAGCTGTGACGATCGGTGTTGGACCGATAACAGATATGTGTCTGCTGGCTCCGCCTCCAACGTCATTGATGAAAACAGGAGACACGTGACTGCTAGCAAAGATGCTAACGGTCCTCAGAGGAACGCTCAGACGGTGGAGGGCCGTTCTTCACGTTTTCTTCTGAATACTTAAATGTCAGTTTTGTTCTCAAAGCATTCCCATCGCTGACACTTCCGACTTTCCTCCCTCAGACTGGGAATGCTGGACCCGGACCTGCCCCCTCCAGGCCCCCCCACCATGCGGAGCTTCAAGGTGAGCGCTGTCAGCGGTCAGTCAGCGGGCGGCGCCACAGCACTGACGCGGTGTTTGTGTGCAGGAGTTCCTCCTCAGCACGGACGACAGCGTGGACGAGACTGAGGCGGTGAAGCGCTACAACCAGTACAAGCTGGACTTCCGGCGGCAGCAGCTGCAGGACTTCTTCCTGCTGCACAAGGACCAGGAGTGGTTCCGGTCCAAGTACCACCCCGACGACATCAGGACCAGGAGGGCGGAGTCTCTGAGCACGCTCAAGATGCGCCTTGGCGTCTTCCTCTTCCTGCTGAAGAACAACTGGCTGGACCGGCTGTCTCTGGACATGGACCACGCCCCCGCCATCATCAAGCTGCTGGACGCAGGTGGACACCACGCCGGGCAGAGGCAGAGGGAATTCTGGGAAGTCATGGTCTTAAGCACTGTGTTTGTGTGCAGCTGTCATCAAGTTGGAAGGAGGGACAGACTTTGATCTCCAGGTCCTGGAGGCTCCGCCCACTGCTGCTGCAGATGCCTATGGGGGCGGGGCCAAGGACAAGAGTCAGGCTGAGACCGAAGCAGGACAGGCGAGCGCTCAAAGTGGATCAGGACCGGGTCAGGTGGACGAGACAGACAGCGGTGAGGCGAGCGCGGCTCAAGACCCGGAAAAGGTCAGGTCCGGGTCCAGAACCAGAAACCTGATTCACTTCAGAAACAAAAACAAACAGAAGACGAGCAGCAGCTGAAACCTTTAGTTCTCTCTGTGTGCTCCTTTACTTTGAAAATCTTCTGATGGAGCTGCATTTCCTGTCCAGTCTGTAAGTTCAGATCTCACTGTTTTTTCAGGAGGATGATAAACGAAATGGACAGAAGGATGATGAAGAGGAGGAAGAGGAGGAAGAAGAGACCAAGAAAGTATGTGTTCAAATCAACTTCCTGCTAACCGCTTTTATACAACGTTAACTCCACCACTTTCTGTCAGGCAAGGAAGAGGAAGCGCAGCATGTCAGCCGACAGCGGCGAGGGCAGCGCCTCTGACTCCGACTCCTCCCACTCTGACGGAGAGAAGGAGGAAGAGGAGGAGGAGGAGGAGGGCGACAGAGGTGATGATGTTTCCCTTGGTCGTCATGGCGACATGTTTGGCAGGAAAAAGCTGAACGTGTTATTATGTTTGAGTCAGAGCGCAGGAAGGAGCGAGCAAAGGAGACGGAGGCTCCGCCCAAGCCACGCCCCCTCCACCTCACCACCTCCCTGTTTATCAGGAGCATCCCGCCGGAGGTGTCCAAGGAGGAGATCACAGCTGTGAGACCCTCGTCGGTGTAACTCTGTCTCCTCTGTGACTCCTGTTAACTCCTCCTGTCTGCAGCTCTGCCGCAGGTACCCTGGCTTCCTGCGGGTGGCGCTGTCGGACCCTCAGCCCGAGCGCAGGTACAGACCATAGCAGCTGCACGTGTGCGCGGCAGGGTGTGTTTGTGATGCCGTCTGTCTGTCAGGTTCTTCAGGAGGTGCTGGGTGACCTTTGACCGCAGCGTGAATATCAAGGAGACGTGCTGGAATCTCCAGAACATCCGGGTGAGCAGCAGCAGCCAACAGCAGCTGGCAGCGCCGAGCAGCCCCTGACTCTGACTCCACCCCCTGCAGCTCAGAGACTGCGAGCTGTCCCCGGTGGTGAACAGAGATCTCTGCCGGCGTGTCCGCAGCGTCAACGGCCTGACGCACCACAAACCCGTGGTCAGGAACGACGTCCGACTGGCCGCGCGCCTCATCCACAGCCTGGACCAGAAGGGGGAGCTGTGGAGCCAGCAGGTACACACTTCCTGTTTGAAAGCTGAGTGGAGCCAGGTGACCACCAGGGGGCGTGCTGCGGCTGGAAACGTCAGAAGGATCCAGGTCTTTGGAGAGCTCCTCCTCAGTCCAGATCCGGATCCAGAGCGGTCATGGGTTCCTGTTAGCTTCTGTTGCTGTTCCTAAAGGATATTTTTGACGGACAGTTTCTGTCTCCAGAAGAGACTTCAGCTTTCCTGGAGCATGAAGGTAGGATTAGCTGTTAGCGTCTGTAGCTTTGGGTTCAGAATGACTCACCTGTAACCAATGCTGCAGGTTTGTTTTCCCGGTAACGGTCGCACTGCGCTGCGTTTTTGTTTGGGTGACATCACGGAGCGTGTTCGTACGCCGCGATGGAGTCAGCTTTCACTGTTATTGCAGAAACTGTTAGCATTGTCCTCCTGTGTAAGTGAGCGCGTGCAGATCTCTGTGTTCTGATTGGATCTCTGCTCTCCCTCTCATCATCAGCGGCTGCTCTGATTGGATACGATCATCAACGTGTTTTGGTCGTGTGAATGTGGTTCCTGATGTTTGTCAGAGATGGGCGTTTCTGTGTCTGCAGACGGAGACCAACCCGGTTCTGAAGAACATCACGGATTACCTCATCGAGGAGGTGAGCGCCGAGGAGGAAGAGCTGGTTGGGGCTTCGGGGGACGCCGGCGAGGAGGCAGCCAGGAGCTCGTGTGAGGTTTCCGTGGAGACGGATGACAAGCTGCTGAAGGTGGGTGGAGCTGAGCTCTGGCGTTGCTGGTGGTCTCCTGTGACTGAGCGCGCGTGCACGTGCAGGTGCTGGACAGGCTGCTGCTGTACCTGCGCCTCGTTCACTCGGTGGACTTCTACAACTTCTGCGAGTATCCGGCCGAGGACGAGATGCCGCACCGCTGCGGGCTCATCCACGTACGCGGGCCCCTCCCTGTGGCCAAGATCACGCCCGCTGAAGGTGACCGCACACATGCACGCTCACAGACAGACATGCGCGCTGACACTCCTGTGCTCCACAGTGAGCGAGCATCAGAGGATGTGTGAGGAGCGCCTGGCTCCTCTGCTGTCGCCCTCCGAGGCTCTGAGCGAGGAGGAGGCGTCCCGGCTGGGAAAGAAGGACCCGGAACAGGAGGTACCGACCCGCCTCCTGTCCCCGCCACCTCGCTCCTCCCCGTCACTGACGCCTCTGCCTCCGTCTGCAGGTGGAGAAGTTCCTGTCTGCCAACACTCAGGAGCTCAGCAAGGACAAGTGGCTGTGTCCTCTGAGCGGGAAGAAGTTCAAGGTGAGCCTGTGGTAACCATGACGGCGCAGGCTGCAGCCATGACGCTGACGCTGCCATCCTTCCTCACAGGCTCCAGAGTTTGTGCGCAAACACATCCTGAACAAACACGGCGAGAAGGTCGCCGCCGTCAGACAGGAGGTGGAGTTCTTCAACAACTTTCTGATGGACGCCAAGAGGCCCTCCCTGCCTGAGAACAAGCCCCTCCCACCCCCAGCACCAGGTAACACTCAGAAGCTTCAGATGTGTGCGTCTGTGCACGCTCGCTCCTGCTCAGGTTTACGTCTGAGCGCGTGCAGCTCTGACTCCGCCCATAAAAAAAACAGGGAGGCGTGTGGATCAGGAATGAGGGGTTTGATCCCAGACTCCTTTACTGAGCTTCCCGTCTCCATCCAATCCTCTGCAGCCGCTGCTTCAGGCGTTTCATGGATCTGCTGAAGGGTCCAGTTTTCCATCAGAAACCTCAGATTAGTCTGGATTAAGATTTAATCCCAGATCTGCAGAATTGTTCCTCCATGGGATCGAACTGCTGATCCTTTGATCATTGGCCGACCTGCTCAACCCCCTGAGCCGCTGCCGCCCCCTACACACTTCTGAGACGCCGATCTGGACGCTCCATCTCTGATTCCGTCTGTTTCCTCTCTCAGCTGCCCCCCCCGGGATGCCTGGCTTCCCCGGTCAGTCCCCGCAGCAGCAAAGTCTTCTGGGATACCCTCCAGGTGTCAGGCCCCCCCTGCCGGGATTCCCAGGTGCCCCCCCGTGCTTCCAGTCTATCTGGGTAGTGATTGGCTCTTCTCACTGATGATGTTCTGCTTCAGGTGTGGGACCCCTCCTCCCTCCAGCCCAGTTTGGGGCGGGGCGTGGTAACTACGACAACTTCCGAGGTCATCCTGGGGGCGTCGGCTTCTCTGGGAAACAGAGGAACAGCAGGTGACAAACAGTTGAAGGTCAGGGAGCAGAGACAGACCATGACCTCTGACCCTGTCTGTGTGTGCACGTGTGTGTGCATGTGTGCAGGGGCATGAGAGGAGACCCCCGCTCCATCATCGAGTACAGAGACCTGGACGCTCCGGACGACCTGGACTTCTTCTGAGACGCTTTTTTTGGTTTTTTACTTTTTTATCTTTTGTGTTTCATAACTGCATTTGTGTTGTTGTGTGTCTTTAGTGTGTGTGTCAGAAACTGTCGGTCCAAACCATGATCTCCAATAAAATACATCAGAGTTAAACGGACGTTTCTTTGGAAGTTTGACACATCTGGAGCGTCATCAACACCTGGAGGAACGAGGAGACCTTTGACCTTCCACCACAAACCTCTGCAGATGGTCTGTCTCCTTCCCGGCGCCGTTGGTTTGCCTGAGCTTCGAAGCTCCTCCTTCTGCATCCAACATTGATGATGGAGTCGTGGTCCAGTTTCTCGTTCTCCTTTTAGCTGCAGTTCTCTTTACCCACAATGCACCTCTTCCATTGCAGACGCTGTAGTGAGCATGCTCTGTGACTGCTGCGGCCTTTGGTAAACCTTCATTTGCAGAGAAACTAAAGCCTTCCTCACACCACAGAGCTTTCAGAATAAAAGCACAGAATGAGATGCCATTGTGGGAGGAGACTGACATGTTTGGATTGAAGGTTGGTTTTTCATCTTTTAATGAAAAACATTTGAACAAATTCTGACCAGAGACGCTGCGGGCATCTGTGGGCGGAGCTTCTGATTGGACGAGGCTGTAACAAGGAAGGGTTTACATGTAGTTCCTCAAATGGCCACCGGGCAAGTTTTAAAAAAACAACGTGGAGCTGACCTCTGACCATGAGGAGGACCATCCAATGAGTATTTCCTGAAGGGGGGGGGTTCTAAACTTCAACCTAAGGAGCAGAGAGGAGGATCATCTGGGAGGCTTCTCTGAGGAGTATTGAACCCTCCGCTGTTACACTGATGACTCCTGTTCTCATGAGGTTTGTGATGGAGGTTAGGTAAAACACCCAGGTAACACCTCCAGGCAGCCCATGTGATTCCTGCAGAACGTTTCATTGGCTGCATCAGAAATTCAAATCTGGAGTCCAGCAGCGAACAGCAGCTTTATTGATAAACAAACAGCCGTGCAAAGCGTCACTGCAACAGAGCAAAGCTCAGGCTCAGGGGCCGCTGTGGTCGCCATGGAAACAGTCTGCCGATGCCGGATAGCGCCACTACAGTTGACCCCTGACGGGACGGCCAGAGGTCATGGGGCGGGGCCAAACAAGCGCTCACACAAACGACTCATGCTGCAATAAATAAAGACATCTCTGAACTCCATGATATAGAACAAGGATCTGCTTAAATACAGGAAGGGCCTTCATTATGTACACAAGGAGCAGAGGGCGTGACTCTCTGCAGGGGGGAGGAGCAGAGGGCGT
>BSAI01003435.1:0-12132 GCA_036245035.1 Adrianichthys oophorus | reverse complement strand
TCTGCAGGGGGGAGGAGCAGAGGGCGTGACTCTCTGCAGGGGGGAGGGCCCCCGTGAAGTCTTCAGGTGGTCAGTCCTCTCCTCTCCAGCTCTCTGGTCTGCTTCAGTTCTTTCATCCTGAACACAGAACATGGTTTTTAAAGATTCTTCTCCAGAACCACTAAATCACACCATTACCGATACCAGTGCTGTCATGTGACTCGTTTATGTGGATGATGAATGAATCTAAACCTGCAATGATTCATCTCATCTCCTGTTTGCTGTGAAACGCCTTCTTTTCAGGTATTTGAACACAAACCAATAGGAACACTTTTCTGACCACAGACTTCTCATTTACACACATACGTTATCCAGAGGGAAGACATGAGTTTGTTTAGTTTCCTTTAACCCGTCTGGTAAATTGGATCATTTTAAAGACTGAACTTCCCCCGTGAGATGATGCTTTGGATCTCAGAACACGATGTTTAGAAGAGCGGTAGAATGTGGTCGTTCAGATTTCAAACATTACAAATATTTGAACATTTCAAATTTAAAAAACTCTTCCAGGTTTTTCATGACCATACGAACCCTGACAACCACGTGAGCACGCTGACAACATGATGCTGGACGCCTCACCTGTGTCTGCAGCGTCGCAGGAACCGCATGATCTTCCTGGCAGCCTGGTCCTGCTTCTTGGTTAGGAACGATCCCCTAAAGACATGAGAGTGCAAGTGAGTGTGAGGGTCCACCTATGACCCCTTCAACATGCACGGTTATGTATTCCCCACAGCAACGCATTTCTACTGAAGCAGGTTCTTCTGCGAGGTATTACCCACTGCGACGCATTCCCTACAGCGAGGTATTCCCAACAGCAACTCGTTCCCCACTGCGACCCGTTCCCCACGGCGACCCGTTCCCCACAGCGACCCGTTTCCCACAGCAACGTGTTCCCGACAGGACCCGTTCCCGACGGCGACGCATTCCCCACGGCGAGCCGTTTCCCATGGCGACCAGTTCCCCACGGCGACACGTTCCCCACGGCGACACGTTCTCCACGGCGACTCGTTCCCCACGGCGACACGTTCCCCACGGCGACTCGTTCCCCACGGCGACACGTTCCCCACGGCGACGCGCAACCCGTTTCCCACGGCGACTCGTTTCCCACGGCGACACGCAACCCGTTTCCCACGGCGACTCGTTCCCCACGGCGACGCGCAACCCGTTTCCCACGGCGACTCGTTTCCCACGGCGACCCGTTCCCCACGGCGACCCGTTCCCCACGGCGACCTGTTCCCCACGGCGACCCGTTCCCCACAGCGAGGCGTTTCTACTGAAGCAGGTTCCTCACACATGCATAGCTGCAACAGAGGCCGCTCCTGACAGCGTCCGTGTTCCTAAAGGGTCTCCAAAGCTGATGGGCTCTCTGGTTGCGGCTGTTCTGTTTGAACTCTTACTTGATCTTGGGATTGTGACTAGCGCCCACCCGTGGCGCCTGCTTTAGCCTCTCGTACTCCTTGTAGCTGCGGTAGTACTGCTGGATGAGTACCGCGGCGCGCCGGCTCTGCTGGAACCGCTTCTGCTCGTAGTACGATCGGAACTTGGACTGGATCAAGATGGCGGCCTGGGTCATCTTCTTGTACAGGGCATACTGGGGGGTGGGGGATACATGGTCAGATATGGCGAACTCTTAGGCCTCAAAAAGGTGAACCAGGATTTACTATGTGAACAAGTTTTGGGGTTTTTTACAGGTTTTGGTCCTGAATGAGGATCTTCTTCTAAACACTTCCACCTGTCTGACCGTTGCTGAGACCTGATTCTCTGAGTGTCACTTCCACATTGCTCCAGAAGAACCCGATCATGTGACACCAGAAACAGGAAGTGGACACCCCCTCCCCCCACCAGGATCTGAACCCACAAACACACTGTTTAAGGGGGGTGGTTAGGGGTTCAAATCCCAGTCCTGACAGTGTTCTTTAGTGATGGAAAATCTGAATCCCATGAACACTGATCCTGAACCTCACTGAGACACAACACAAAGACACACCACAAAGACACACAAAGGATGCACATCACTACATCTACGATCATCTTCTGTACCTTCAGAGCTATCCATGTTAGCTACCAGAGAGAGACAGCAGGTCAGATCAGTTAGTACACACACACACACAACACACTCACACAGATACACACACTGACCTGTTTATACTTCCGGTAGCATCTCTGGATGACGGCGGCCGCCATGTCCTGCTGCTCCTTCAATCTCCGGCCCTGTAATCACAGAAGCAGCCAGCAAGTGGCAGCATGACGTCATTACAACAGCTGCAGGTGAAGGGGATGGTCGCCGTGGTTACCTTGTATCTCCTGAAGGCGTTCTGGATTATCCGGGCCGCCTCGTAGAGCTCCCTTTGCTCGCCGTCTGTCAGCGTCAGCAGAGCAAAGTCTCTCTCCATCTTCCCATTGGCCGAGGCGTTCAGGAACTCCGCCCACGCTGCAGAGGAAGGGGGGCGGAGCCTCTGGAGAGCCAGAGCGCTGAGCGGGGATGGGGGGCAGACCTTCCTGCAAAAGCAGACGACCCAACGTCACTTTTGATCATCACCTGCAGAACCAACAGAGTGCGGGGCTGACCTTGGTGGCGAGTGGGCATCAACTGTTTCAAGGTAGGTAGCCAACCAGGTGTCCTGGATAGCAGGGTTGTCCCGCCTCTCTCTGAGTGAAGACTCCGCCCCCCTGGGAAAGTCCTCCTGTTTGATTCGCTCTGGAGTTGCCTCGATGATTTGTTCTGCCAGCGTTGCCATGTCAACCTGAAGGGGTTACCATGGTAACATCAGAGACCCACAGAGAGGGTGCTTTGATGAGATCGGAGGTTTGAGAACTTCTGTTACTCGAACAGCTGAGAGGAGGCGGAGCTAGGAGCAAAGCGGTTACCATGACACCCAGCAAGTACCTGCAGCACTTCGTCCTCCATGTAGGCTTCCTCCTCGTCCTCGTTTTCTGCGTTCTCACTGTAGCTCATCAGCTGCTCCTCCAGCGCCGCCGTGTGCGACCGCCGCCCCCCCACCAGGTGTGTGTATGAGTGTGTCTGGCTGGGGGTCTCGAAGTCCATGATGTACAGGTGAGAGTCCCTGGATCTGGCGGGGTTCCAATCTGTACACGGTTCAGACTGTCATCACGACCGACTGTGAATCCGGAGAGGTCGCACATCACACGGGTTACCTGTGCTGAAGTGGGCTGTCCCGCCCTCCCCCCACACGGACACCAGAGGCAGAGGGACAGAGGGGGGGGAAACGGGGGACACAGGAAGAGAGGACGAAGAGGAAAGAGATGAAGGAGAGGAGGGGGAAGTGTCCATGGGGGTGGGGCCACTCGAGTAGGCGGAGCTTGGAGAGGGGGAGGAGGGGTTGCTGGGGGAAGGGATGCTGCTGGAGGAGCTGAGACCTGGGGGGCGGAGAAACAGGCAGTCAGCCAATCAGAGTGCAGGCCTGAGTCAGGTGACAAGCAGCTGTGACTTAACCTGTGTCAGGGCTGGTTGACAGCGGCGAGGGGGGCGGCTGCGGCGTGTCCCTTGATGTCCCCTGTGCATGCAGCTCCTCCAGTGCAGCAGCGAGGCGGGTGTGTCCTCGTGAGCGAGCAACGGCGAGCGGCAGGCGGCCTAGCGAGTCAGGGATCCGCAGAGCGCGGCCATTCCAACTGTAGAGGAGTTCCGCCGCCTGCTGGTGACCCAGCGCACACGCCCACATCTGCAACAAGAGTCTGTCAGAGGGGTGGTTACCACGGCAACAGCTGCTGTTAGGGCGGGACTTTTACCAGAGGGGTGCAGGAGAAGTGGTCCACGTTCAGAGGATCCACTTCCTGTTCCAGATCCAGACTGTCGCTGTTCACGCTCCTGAAACACCAGGACAGAGCGTCAGCGGAGGGGGCGGGGCTTCTCCCTCTGAACGGACTGCTGTGTGCGCTCACCTCCAATGGATGAGCGTGTGGATCAGATAGGTGTATCCCTGCGCAGCCGCCAGGTGGAGCAGCGTCATACCACGGTGGCGTGACGAGTGATGGAGCCCGTCTCCTTCTGCGCCTCCTCGCCAGCATCCTCCCCTCATCATCCTCTCACACACGCCCACAATCCTGCGCTCGAACCACTGCGAGGACTGACGCACACACACAGACACACAGACATTCAACACAGACATACAACAGACACAACACACCCAGAGACACACTGTAAATGTTGATTCCTTCCAGTGATCCTCACTCGTGCATCAGTAGATCTATGGATCCATGTTTATCTAAGAACATCTGGAGCAGGAACAGGTTCTATAGGTGTTCTGTTACAGCGCCCCCTTCTGATCGCCGTAGTTACAGTTATGTTAGGGATAATGCCCTTTAAAGTGTGCATTATCAGAAATTGATGCACGCCGTGGAAACCACTTTGTGTCTGATGATTCAGGATTCATTCAAAAAAAAGAAATAAATATTCAATTCATTTTTAGTACTTTATTTTTGGAGTTTAGTTCACTTCTTCACAAAAAGTGGACTATTTGATAGGTAATGCTGCCCGTTGTCACGGTAACACGAGAAAGCGTCACTGACCTCAGCAGCAAAGCAAAGCGATATAAATGCTGATCATCACGTTAAATGAAATAAAGCTTCAGCTCAGAGAGAACGTTCAGCTCTTACTGTTTGTTTTTGTCCAGAAGATGAAACAAAGGTTTGTTTAAAAGAACCCTGTGTAGTGATACAGAACATTTGGGTTATGTGACCAGAACTACTTAGACAGCCGTGCATCCACACCCAGCAGCCAATCAGAATCGAGTATTTCCCTAGACCGTGGTATAAGTCACGTTAAACCTCACATCCTCAGGACTTTTGCCTCACCTGCTGTTGGTCCCCAGGTAGAGGGGGAGGGGGTGTGGCCAGCTGGCTGCTGCATTGCTGCTGACGCGGCTGCCTGGCGTCTTGGGCGGCCATCTCTGCCATCCGGCGCTCCATCTGCTCCAGTCGCTCCAGGATGGACATCCGGAACTGGTTATCTGCACAGAGAGCACTGTTCAGCCCTCATGGTCCTACAACTCCCATGATGCACTGCAGAAGCCTCAGCCATCAACCTGTCACTGCAAACGCTGGGAGCTTCTGATTGGTCATTTGTTCAGGGGGGTGGTTACTGACCGTCCAATGAGAGCCAGTCCAGCTGGGAGCTGGGCAAAGAGCTGGCGTTCCGGGCTCGGTACTCAAACAGAACCGAAGAGGACACAGAAACTCCCGACTCCAGAACCTGCAGACACACCAGCCCGGCCTCATGGGCTGGAAGACAATAGAAGTGTTTAACAACCCCCCCCCTCGGTGATCCGGTGACAGCGAGCAGCTCGGCGGTCAGAACCTGGACAGTAGCAGCGCAGCACTCCAGGCTGGATCAAGGAGGCGGGGACAGCGCTCTGATCAAACACGCAGGAGTACCGGCCGCTCAGCTCACTCCAGGGTCCAGTGATCAGAACCTTTACTCCACCCTGAGAGGACGAACCGGATCAGAACCACAGATGGGCTTAAAACAGGCTCTGTGCTGCCCCCCTGTGGAGCAGCAGGGTCACACTGAATCTGACAGCTGATCACCTCGGGGTACGACCACTCCGGGGAGAAGTCAGTGATGGACGCCAGGCGGGCGGAGGAGGTCAGCAGCTGAGGGAAGGGGAGGAAGGAGGAGGATGGGGAGGGCTGGGGGGGCACCATGTATCGGACCCCCGCCGGAAAAACAACGGAGCTCATACTGAGCGCAGGCACGGGGGTGGGGCTAGAGGTGGTGGGGTTGGCCTCATCACTGATGAGGTCAGAGATGAGGTCAGGAAAATGGCTGTCGAAGGAAATGTCCAGCTCCTCCCCCACGCGCTGGAAGGGCTCCGCCCCTTCACCTGAGTGTGTGTCCATGGAAACCTCATTTGAGTGGCGGGGCTGCCGGCTCTTGCTCTTCACCTGGACAGGGGGCGTGGCCGTGGTGACTGACGCCACATCAGCTTGATGGTCAGAGAGCGCCGCCTGTGGCAGGTCTGTGGGGGGCGGGGCTTCTGGCTGTGTCTGATTTGCCGTTTTGTTCAAACAAACCTGCAGGGGAGTGGAGCCACGGTCCTCTCCCAGGGCAGGCAAAGTGGGGGGGGAGTGGTTTGTCTGAAATGAAATAAAAAGTTAAAGTCCCATCAGCTGTCATGTACGAGGAAGAATCCAGCACAGAAAAGTAGTTCCACAGGTTTGGACTCACCTGGAGGAGGGCCAGCTTTGTGGGCGGAGCCCTGCTTTCATTATCCCTGGTGTCTTTTGCCTCCCCCTTAGGAGTAGCTGCCTCCTCCTTCTCCACCACAGCTTCCAGATCGAGGCAGAGGGGGAGGATCGGCGAAGCCACAGAGGACGTCGGCGAGAGGGGGAGGGTCAGAGAGGAGGAGGGGTCTCTTTTGTCCATCTCTGAGGAGGACAGGGAGGACAACGAGGAGGGAGGGGACACTGAGGAAGGAGGAGTGGAGGCCAGAGAGAGGGAGAGAGCCAGGGATGGGTGAGAGAAGGGGGAGGAGCCGGTGTGGGAGGAGGGGGGAGGGGGGCCGCCGTACGTCTGCCCCTGTTTGGGGGAGTTAAGGAAGGAGTCAGGATCAAAGGCTGCAAGAAGTGTCGAGGGAGGTGGGGGTGAGGAGGTGGGTGGAAGGTGGTGGTGGGGGGCAGCAGGAGGTGGGGGAGGGCAATGAGAGGAGGATGTAGGGGGGAGAACCAGATTGCCAATGACTGGGGAGGGCAGGAGGGCGAGCGACAGTGTGGCCATGCTGGGGACCTGCTCGGAGGGAGGGGGGGGGGGAGGGGGGGGAGGACAAAGATGGAGGAGATGGGGAGGCGGGCTTTCCTGCAGGAGGAGGGGACACCAGCAACCGCCCACAGCTCCTTCTTTGCCCCGCCTCCTCTGATCTGGATCTGCCCCCCCCTACACCTCCATGTCCCGCCTCTCCACCTGGAAGAGGTGAGGCGGTCGTCATGACGATGACAGCATTCTGAGGCAGAGCCACTGCAGCCAGGCTGCTGCAACGGTCGCCATAGAAACCGTTTCCGCTGTTACTCATTGTGATAGTGGTCGAGGTGGGCTGTGGGGGGGGAGAGGCCGAGCTGTGGAGACAGATCACACCAGTTCTGACTCAGCAAATCTAGTTTTGATTCAGCAAATCCAGTTCTGACTCTCTGGGTCTCTGTGATTGACTCACACGGAGGGCGGGACCGAAGGGGGGGCGGGGCTGTCCTGAGCCTGCAGGAGGTGCACTCTGCTCTCTCCTCCTCCTTCGGTGCCTGTCCCCAGCTCCATCTGGTAGGGCAGTGTTGGGGTGGGTGTGCAGGAGGAGGGGGGCAGCTTTGGCGAGATGATTCGGTGTTTGGTGCTGTTGCAGCGGTGAGGAATGTTGGCTCCTGCTAACGCTGCAGACACAAACAGCGGTTACTCTGAGTGGGAGGAGCTACCACATCACAGTGATGTCAGAGCTCCGCCTTACCCTGGGCAGAGCTGCATAGGCAGGTGTGAGTTCGCGGCTGTGGTTTGGTTCTCTGCCGGTCCAGGATATGCTGAACTAGATCCTCGATGCTAAAGTCTCCAGAACCAAACGAACACTTGATGCTGTGGACTGAGAGCAGAGGCACTGTTAGCACCGCCGACCACGCCCTGAAGCAGCCGTGCACGCCGGTCCGCTCGTACACATGGGCTTCAGCTGGTTTAGCAGGTCCTCCTGGTTCCACCTCAAGCTGTCGTGGCGGTCCAACAGCGTGCACAGCAGCGGACTGCATTTCCCAGAATCCTCCAGCGACGGCACATTCAGGTAGTGGACAAGCACAATGTCTGGGTTCTGTGACACAGAAGAACCAGTCAGAGAAGCTGGAGCTTCAGCAGAACTGGACATGAACACTTTTGGACCAGAACCTCTGGAAAACAAAACTCAGGTTTGACTCAGGATCTGGGATCTAGAAGCAAAAGTTATAGAACAGCAGAAAGAGCAGAACATAGAACCAGGTCCAGATGCAACCTGAGGCGGTTCCTGGATCTGACTGCTGGGGATTCTGACGGGTCTGAGCCTCATCAGGTCAATGTTTCTAGAAGCTAAGAACCAAAGAACGTCTGGTCCAGGTTCCTTCATGGCAGCTCAGGAACAAAGACCCGGAACCTTGATCCGGTTCAGTCTGGGTTCTCCAAACCGCCTTTCCCTGTGTTCTCCTTTTCCTTTCACCTGCAGGTGTGTGTTCGTTAGGTTCACACAGGTGTGTTCTTCCAGTTCAGCCTAAAGTTTACCCAGAAGTCTTTGTGCTTTACTTCCTCTGTTGTTTATGTCAATAACTCCACCGTTCAGCTTCAGACAACAGGTTTCTACTGATGGGTGGGGTCTGGGTTGCTCCGCCCCCCTGCAGGGACCGCCCCCTCCACTGACCTGCAGCATCCAGTAGCTCCGCCTGTGGAATGTGGGCACGATGGAGGAATGGACGTAGCAGCCGTAGAGGCACTGAAACAGAGAGAGAGCCGTGACTCGGCGAGGACGAGGGCGCTGCTTCCTGTGGGGGCGGGGCTGTACACACCTCTAGGCCCTGCACCTTCAGCTTCATGTGGTCCTCTCTGGTGGTCTTCCCGTCCTTCCTCTTCTTCCAGCAGTACCCGTCCTTCCTGTACTTCACCTTCTTCCTGTTGTAGAGGACGATGCTGCCGTTCTTTGGCCTGACGTGCACACACACGCACACCCACACACACGCACACTGTGAGCGGCTGTGCCCGCAGCAGCGCCTGACGGGCAGACTTCAGGAGGGGTACCTGGTTTTCAGGCTGCCGGTGAGCCACTCCTCGTGCCGTTCGAAGGAGATCAGGTAGGACGCAATCTCCTGCAGAGACAGGACAATGAACTCCTCATGAAGACGAGTATGGCGTCACATCTCTACCATTAATTGAACGGCGCGTATTGGATAACTGAGTGAGCGTATCCTACAACTGCACCGTTCAGTCCTAGCTGAGCGTGCGCAGGGCTCTCACCGCGCGCAGAGTTCTGACTGCACGCTTGTTCAGTTTTCTTTTCGCTCGCAAAAATGCAAGAGGCTGCCACGTATCTGCCACTTGCTGCTCCACCACAGCCCCAACCGCTATGTCTGAAGCGTCGGTCGTCAGCGCAATCTCAGCATCTGGGTCCGGATGCGCGAGGAGAGCAGCCTCGGCTAAGGCTGACTTAGCTCTATCAAAAGCCGCAGCACGGTCTACCGTCCAAACCACAAGGTCTGTGGCTTTCTTGGAGCGCAGGGCGTCATAAAGCGGTTGTAACAGGTGTGCAGCCTGGGGAATGAACCTGTTGTAGAAGTTCACCATCCCCTAAAACTCCTGCAGGGCCTTGACTGTGACAGGACGGGGGAATTTTGCCATCGCCTGGACTTTGGTGGGCAACGGAACCGCGCCGTGCGCCGAAATGCGATGGCTCAAAAAAATCAATAACTGGCAGATGGACCTGACATTTGGCCGGGTTGACGATCAAACCATGGGTTTCCAAACGCTGGAAAACCTCCCTGAGGTGTTCAGCAGGGGAGGGGCTAGCCACCAAAATGTCATCCAGGTATACAAACACGCGCAGCACCGAGTCCATCAACCTCTGAAACGTTTGGGCCGCACCCTTCAGGCCAAAGGGCACGCCAGGAACTCAACAAGTCCAAAAGGAGTGATCACTGCCGTTTTAGGAATGTCTCCCGTCCGCACTGGAACCTGATGGTATCCCTGCACCAGGTCCACTTTAGAAAAATGGAAGCGCCACAAAAACAAACTGAAAAATCCTGAATGTGAGGAATGGGATCACGGTCTGGCGTTGTGGCATTGTTCAGAAAATCCCCGCATGGACGCCAGGACCCATCTGCTTTGGGCACCATGTGGAGGGGCGACGCCCAGCGGCTGTTAGAGCGTCTCACCATACCCAGACTCTCCATGGTGGCAAACTCCTCTTTAGCGATCGCCAGTTTTGCTGCATCAAGGCGCCGTGCCCGAGCAAAAACCGGCGGGCCTTTGGTTGGGATAAAGTGCTCCACACCATGCTTAGCAACAGAGGAGGAAAAATAGGGGTGGTCAAGGATGGGAACTCGGCCAACAAACACTGATAAACATCATTGCAGGACAAAAAATGTCCTCGGTGGATGTCTATGAGCCGGTGGGGGGGAACCAGAGTCCACCAAGAGGCGACGTCCGGAGCGGGAGTCCGTGACAAAAAGCAGCTCTCCACATTCGCCAGCATCCACAGCTGCTACTGAGTACCGGACGCTGCCAAACGAACAAGGCGGTAAACAGCGCTTCGCCTTCCTGCCGAACTTCTGATGGAAGCGGCACAGGGAGCTCCTGCGGCGCGCGCACACCGAAAACCGGAACCTCCTCCGTCTCCTGCTGGGTCAGCTGGGCCTCCGATGTCACCTGCTGCACGGTGAAACGCCTGGTCGCCAGCAGGACTCGATCCGCTTCTTCTGCCAGTCCTTTGTAATCTCCCGCCGCCAGGCAAGGAGATTTGGCCAAAACAAGTGGCGGGAGCTGCCACAGAAAAATGTGCGGGAAAAGAAAACCGCCTTCATCCGAGCCGAGCAGTGACAGCATGCTGTCCATGAGGTCAAACTGTCTCTCAGGCCCGACATGCTCAGGATCCTCTCCGTAGCAGAAGCTCCTTCAGCCCCGTGGAGGAGGACCGCGCAGCAGCAGCATAGCCCTGCGTGTAGACCGCTGATCCAGAGCAGCCACCACCAAGTAGTACCTTGCATCGTCCACGTGCACGCCGCGCAGATGGAAAAGAGCCTGAACATTCTGGAACCAGGAGGTGGGATCGCTCTGCCAGAACTCAGGCAGCTTCACGGCACCAGCGGGAGCTAGCATGGCTGGGTCCACACGCGCGTGAGACGGCGAGGAGGATGCAGAAGAGACCTGCGAGTCTGCTGGTTCTGACATGCTCACGATAGGGGTCACCAATGTGGCGATGAAGAAAAGACACTTATCTTCATAATGTGAAGATTTATTCACTCATGTGCCAACTGGTAAAAAGGCGGTAAAGTGAACCTTTTCTAGGAACAAAACCACGCCCCCTGCAACTGTAAAGCCTGATGGGTGTGTAGCCTAAAGGTATGGGTAACACCACAACAGCACAGAAAAACCATCTGCACTTTCTATCCGCTGATTTTTTTCTATTAAAGCAGATAAAAAAATAAAGTCCCGCCCCGCTACGTCTCCGGATCAGACCTGAAATTTCGGCCAATCAGGTGACAAAGCACCCCCTGAAACTGAGCGTGCTCTCACCGCGCGCTCAGTTAGGACTGCACGGTGCAGTTGTAGGATACGCTCACTCAGTTATCCAATACGCGCCGTTCAATTAATGGCAGAGATGTGACGCCATAGGCGAGCCCCTCCTCCTCCTCTGCCCTGTGTCCAGGTGATGGGGCAACCGGCTGTGGTTTCTCCTGATCTCGCTGACCAGCTGATTTTGTTTCCATGTTTGATCATCTCCAGCTGTTCTGTTACCTGACCGCACATTCAGACAGTCTGTGTTCTCCTGTTCTGTTTCTCCGTGTTTTGTTGCCATGGTGACCCTGCTTACCGCTGATGCTATCTCCTCCATCTAAGGTGAGTCTGAGCAGCGTTTACCTGCACAGGTCAGGTCTCCCTCCAAGCACACACCTCGTTCGTGTTCCAGCGGAGCCGCTCGTGCGGCAGCGTGGTCAGGCGAGGGACGCACTCCAGCAGCTTGTTGGGGAGGAACACCTTCATCTGTCCTTTACCGTCTGCACACAGAACAGTCTTCATCAGAGAGGAAGATGAGTCTCCAAACGCTCCCCCTCTGCATCTACAGCATGCGGTTACCATGGCAACGCCTCCACCTCTGCAGGTGAGAGTGGCCTGGCAGGTGGATGTCACTGACCTGTTTCCGTGGAAACCATCTCCTGGTTGCTCATGGCGACGGTCCTGCAGGATGAGCCTCACAGAACCAACGGCCGCCCGCTCTGCATCACTGCACGTGCACGCGCACAGACACACAGAGAGAAGCTGTCAGTGGATCCTCATTTGCAGCAGAACTTGGACGTAAACAAACGCGCAGGTGATCAGGAGAGCCCCCCCCCCCCCCGCAGCCCGACCCGCGTCCACGGACTCGCGTGACTCCGGTC
>BSAI01003421.1:8165-25830 GCA_036245035.1 Adrianichthys oophorus | reverse complement strand
GCTCGCTCTATTGCAGGATACGCTCGCTCTGTTGCAGGATACGCTCGCTCTGTTTTAAGACACGCTCGCTCTGTTTTAAGACACGCTCGCTTTGTTTTAAGATACGCTCGCTCTGTTGCAAGACAAGCTCGCTCTGTCGCAGGACACGCTCGCTCTGTCGCAGGACACGCTCGCTCTGTCGCAGGACACGCTCGCTCTGTCGCAGGATACGCTCGCTCTGTTTTAAGACACGCTCGCTCTGTTTTAAGACACGCTCGCTCTGTTATAAAATATGTGCCGCTCAATTAATGGCAGAGATGTGAGGGCCTCTCGCACTTTTGATGTTATATAAAGACGTCCGCATGCGTTGTGAGCCCGGCCTGACTCATCAGCTGATCCCCATCTGGTAGATGGGATAGAAGTTCAGCAGTTACAGGAGCACGTCTGAGTGGAACCCTGAGGAGCAGATGATCCTGCAGCTGAAACTCCTGAAGCTTAGTCAGAAACAGGAGTTCAGACTGCTGCAGGTGGAGGTCATCTATGCTGATTCCTTGGTCCTCTTTCTTGTCCACAGGGAGAAGACATAGTCTTTCTGGCGACTGACATCAACCTGCCGGGCGCCGTGGACTGGGTCATGATGCAGTCATGCTTCAGCCATCACTTTATGCTGGTCCTGGAGAAGCAGGAGAAGTATGAGGGTCACCAGCAGTTCTTCGCTGTTGTCCTCCTCATCGGCACGCGTAAACAGGCCGAGAACTTCGCCTACCGTCTGGAGCTCAACGGCAACCGCCGCCGGCTCACCTGGGAAGCCACGCCGCGCTCCATCCACGACGGCGTGGCGGCCGCCATCATGAACAGTGACTGCCTGGTGTTTGACACCTCCATCGCTCACCTCTTTGCAGACAGCGGGAACTTGGGCATCAACGTCACCATCTCCATGTGCTGACGAGCACAAGTCCAGCTCTGCTGCGCTGCCGCTGATGAAGAGGAGCCCGATCGGATCAGCACACAAATCTGTACATGGATCAGCGTGCACGACAGTTCTGAACAGAGAGAGGAAATACCTGCTCTGGGACAGAGCTGCACAAAGCTCCAGAACCCCCTGAGCTCAGATCAGGGTGATCCGAAGCGTTCAGAACTACAGGAGGACCACCTCAGCTCTCTGAATCAGCAGCATGTAACCATAGCAACCCCCAGAATGATTATGCAAGTTGTGCCACATGACGCCTCAAGGGGCGCCAGTGCATCACAGCAACTCAGGTTATCCAGGTAAACCCTGCCTCCTCTGATCCGACAGCTCTACAGGCAGCACCTGCACTGAAGGTCTCAGCTGCAGCAGCTGAAGATCTGCTTCCCTTCAGGCCTCAGAAGTTTGGACCCGCTCTGGAAGAATCTGTGGAGAGCTTTCTTCCACACAGGGACAGTCAGGCATTCTCTGGTGTGTTTTGGGGATTTCTTGCTTCTTCTCATTTTCTCGTACTGTTGAATAACTGAACTAAAGTCTGTTTGATCAGAGTGTGTTACTGCTGATGAGTTCTTTTCACTTATGAC
The DNA here is from genome assembly GCA_036245035.1 of Adrianichthys oophorus. NCBI lineage: Eukaryota > Metazoa > Chordata > Actinopteri > Beloniformes > Adrianichthyidae > Adrianichthys > Adrianichthys oophorus. The sequence continues at coordinate 24,300 of BSAI01003421.1, read as the reverse complement.
TCATTTTTTGAGGAACTTTTCAAAAATCGGTTCCTCTGGTACCTCATGATTAAAACAGAAAGGGGGCGGAGCCTGTTTGACACGATTCATTCCTTCGTGTGTGTCTCAAAAACAGTTTGTGGATTGAATGATCCATGAATTAATGGAATGGATGATCCGGTGTTTTGGGAGTGTAGATGGATTGAGCAGCAGTAGGTTGCGCTGTTGATGAGGAACCATGAGTCATGAGAGGAGCTGCATGGCGTCCAAGCAGCAGGATGATCTTTATAATAAACATTTCTTACTGTGGTGCTGGGCTGCTGTCGTCATCAATCACAACTTTCATTCAGAACCAGAGACTGTATCAGAACTGGACCGAGTGAGCGTGATCATCCATGGAAAACGACTTCCTTCTGGCTCCATTCAGCCATGTTTTACACAGTGGACACGCTGTGTCAGCTCCATTAAGCAGTGGTTGGTCCCAGTCAGTCGATGTTTCTATGGCAACCACTCCTGCCAACCACTTAGCTTAAACGTGTTAAAGGTATGAGAGCAAAAATGGTTATTCTGACCAATAGAATGACTGACTGCGTAATAGATGTTTATTTCTCTAAAGAGTTCTATGGGATTTTGACTTCCTTGAACTTCCTGTTTTGAACACTGGAGGAGGAGGGGTCACAGAGTCCAGTTCTCATACAGTCAACGTTTGACGTTCTTCTCCTGACCACGTCAGTTCTGTTGAAGCATAATTAACTCTTCCTGTTCTCTGAACGTCCATTTTAAATGATCCTTTGGCTTTAGCCTTTTCTAAAGACAATTTTGCTGTTTGTTGAATTTTTATTAAATCAATTATTTAAATCATCGATCTGAATACAAACTTTTGTTTTTTTACAACTTAAGACAAACTTTACAAACATTTTTACAAAAACTGCTTTTCATCAAAGGTTTGTTAGCAGGAGGATGTCAGCCAGCAGGGGGAGCTCTAACGCTGATGATGATCATTTTCCTCTCCTTTCTTCTCTTCTGTCTCTCCTCTTCTCCTCCCTCCTCCTGTCCTTCTCATTGTGTCCATTCTGTGCCCCCCCCGAAGCGTATTTGTCGTACGCCGAGTCCTGTTTCTCCTCTTTGACTCTGATAGGAGGAAGAGGGGAGGAAGAGGGCCGGCTTCTCTTCTTCTTCTTCTTCTTCTTCTTCTCTTTTTTGTCTGCAGCAGAAACAAGTCCCGGTGAGACCGACTCCCTTCACAAATGACAGGAAGTGACCTCACCTTTTTTGGGCTTCTTCACAGGTGTGATGGGCTGCTCATCTTCCTCAGAGGAGAATGTGGGGGCAGCAGGACCTGTGGGGGCGCAGCCATCTTCCCTCAAGCGTTTGGTGACATCATCAATGTCTTCTCCATCTTTGGGGGGACGGTAGTTTTTTACGTGGTCTACGCGAATGGTGCGTCCTTTGATCTGGGGGAGGAAGAGCATCAGTGTTGTGGTGATGCTCACAGTGGGGTGGGGGGCACTGCCCGGGGTGGGGGGTTCACCTTGATTCCATTGAAGTTGTCCACAGCCAGAATGGTGCTGCGCTGGTCCTCGTAGCAGATGAAGCAGAAGCCTTTGGACTTTCCTGTCTTCTTGTCGCGCACCAGGTTGATGTTGACGATCTCGCCGTACCTAAACAGAGACGTCAGTTAGCGGCGTGAGACCCGCCCACCCCAAAGAGTGGACATGATACGTACTGAGAGAAGATGCAGACCAGGTCCCCCTCTGTGAGCTCGTAGGGAAAGCCTCCTGCAGGATCAGAACAACTGTCATCTGCTGCTGACTCATGTGCACACCCCTCGGATCTGTGCACGCACAGAAGCTCTCACCCACAAAGATCCAGGCGCTGTCCCGGTATTCGCTGTGCCACGACACGCTCTCATTGACCCCGAGGTCGGCCTCACGCTCGTTCAGCTCGTTGATCAGCTTCACCTTCGTCAGCGGACTGAGACAAATTAACAGACAGGAAATGGGATTTTATTTTGAAACAAAGATGTCAGTTTATCAGGAGGAAGCATTCAAGGTTACACTCATTTAAACAAAGTGAACTGATGTGACTGTCAGGTCAGCTTCCTAATCACGTTTCATAAAATCTATTTTTTCTGCAGCGTCACAAAAACTCAACGTCATGAATGATTTTGACCATATCTCCTACTATGTCTCTTAGTTCCACCTCCATCTAGCCCACTCCTCTCTGGCCTCCTCACTCACACCACCCTCCCTCATGTCATTGTCTTCCTCCATGAACCTCCTCTTTGGTATTCCTCTCCTGGTTTCAACCTCATCATCCTTTTACCAACATCATCTCTGTTCCTCCTCCCGTGTCTCTCACTCTACTTCCCTGCACTGATCTCCAGAACATCTACCAGGATCTGTTCCTTTGACGGATTCATTCCGGATCCATCCTGGTCTCTCCCAAAGAGAACCTCAGCATCTTCATCTCTGCTTCCTGTCTCTAAACCAACAGCATGGCTGCTCTCACTTCAGTCTCCTACGCTTTTTCTGACATTCTCGATGTCATTCTTTGGTCACACATCAAACCTTCCTCCACCTGTTCTCTGCTCTCACTAAAAATCACAGTGTCGTCTGCAAACATTCTGATCCACAGAGATTCCTGTCTAACCTCGTGACTGTTTATCATATTTTATTGTTTGGTGTCTCATAATATCCACATTTGCACAGAGAAACCTTTGTAATTGAAGTATTTTTCTAGAGTTTGAATGTAGTCATCAAGTAACGTTTGCTTGTCTGCACATCACACACGCAAACACCAACGCATTGTAGACATGCTCTTTTACTTTCAAAATCTGTTTAAATAAACGTTTTCTTTTAGCAGAAGTGCACAGAAACTTCACACATTCGCGTGTATCTGTATCTCAGAGCATCTGCTCGCGTAAAAGAGGAAAACTTTCTAAAAGCGAAGAATTTTAGGCTGGAATTTGGTCCAAATCAGAAAGACACCAGCCGCCTTTGGCAGCTGCTAGCGGCTGGAATCAGCTCGACGGGAAACCAACGACCGGAAAGGGAATCTCTTACAAATAAAAACTAAAAGGTCATCGTTGTGGAGGGAAATGTCGACTTACTTCATAGTGAACTCAAACAGCAGCGATGATGAAGACTGGCCGTGGAGGAGCGACGCACTTCCTGTTGGGGTTCTGTGTCTGCTGCCGCCTGGTGGTTGGCTGTCTATATTACACACAAACGACGGGTCCAAAACGGCGCCAACGCGGCATTTCGAGCACTCCCGTGGGCCGCTTTTGATACAAAGAAATGTCTCAATTTTATTTTGTAAGAAGCTGTAAAACGTTGAATGGTCTGTTTGCAAACGCAAGCTTGCAGTTTATCCTCCAGCACGACAGGTGGCGCTCAGGGGCCCGCAGTTCAGTTTCAACAGGATGCACACCCTCCACCTGACACGGAGCGGGTTTGTATGCTTTTTATGTTGGAATGAACTTTTTTTCCCTTGTCGTGGACATCGTTATTAGTGGCATGAGAACAGGATCTTGTACTGGAAAAGAATTGGTAATGTCACGTTAGCTTGGCTATTAAACGATGAAAGTTCCGGGTTTGGACGTCAGGACTGTGTTCTCTGCACAGGTAAGTTCCGTCTGTGCTTGAGTTTTCCAGACTCTGCTTCACTTCATGCGGGTCTGAGGTGACCCTGTGACTCGTCTCCATGCATTGTGACGCAGCAGATAATGTTCTTGTTTGTGTTTCTGGAGTTAGCTTCATGCTGTTTAGCATGTCCCTCGTGGATGTTGGCTGGCCCGCGTGTCTGCACACAGACCTGAGCCGGTGACTCCCCGGCTGTCCCCGAGAGTCCTCGACCCTCTGCAGGATGATCCGGCAGCTCTTCATCTTGTCCTCGAAGGGCGACCCCCTCCTCTTCAAAGACTGTATCCTTCTCAGCTCTAGTTTGATGTGCAGTCCTGCCCCCCCCCCCCCCCCCCCCCCCCCTCTCTCTCTCTGGGAAAAGCCTCCTCTCGCGGGGGTGCTTGCCCATCTGGGGTACAGAGATCTTCATCCAATGTTTTGCATTGTTCCGACTGCAGGTGTCTTAAATAAATGAAACCTAGCTTCAGTAATAGCTGTGGTTATCACCAGCAGGAGCTGGATGAGGCTCTTCAGAGTCGGGGGGTGGTGTGTGTTTGGCTGTCTTCAAACTGGACGTTTCTCCAGCCTGAGCAGACGCAGCTCCTGTGTTGTTTGATGCTTTGGAGAAAATAAACCAGTAATGGGGTCCGCTGGAGAAAAGAGGCAGAGCATCTCTGCTCTGGAGGACGTGTGCTTCAGTGCACGTGTCAGGCAGGCGTGCTCGAGTCTGAATATACCTTAACCTTGGCTCCAGTCCGTGGAGAGGCAGGGGACGATGTGGTCAACGTTTTCTACCAGAAGGTTACGGCACTCCCTGGAGACCAGCCTCCAGTTGTCATGGTAACCTGTCCTCCAGCTGGACGATTCTGTTTGCTCTCATGGAGCTTGTTTAATGCCCTCAAAGGCCGGATTGCTCACCGTGATCCCAGGCTCTGGGACTCGTCAGATTCTGCAGGGAGTAAATATTTCAGAAAACTAAAAACATAACGGAGGAACTTTCATCCTTCCTGTTTCTTTCAAAACTCGTCTGTTCTTCATAAACGGGGCTGACAATGCAGTGTGGATGTGTCTGTTAAGTGAACAGCGCTGTGTTGCTGTTTGTACTGTGAGAGGAAGAGACAGCCGTTGCCTCGGATACGCAACACTACCCTTAGACCCTGCTTCTGTCTGCGTTTGCACATGCGCAGACGTAAAACTTCAAAACATATCAGATCACGTGGATGCATGCTGGGAAGGGTTTTATTTTTGGGGGAAATCTAGATGTGTTAATATGATGACATCTTCGGTGACTGGACGAAGGAGGTGGGATTATCCCGTCGACATGTCTGTTGAAAAATCCCAGATCTGCAGAAATGATTCCCGGCTGTTCTCTCCTCCTGCAGACGCTCAGAGACCTCCACTTCCTGCACGTCAGGCAGGGGGGCCTCTATTGGGTCGCCACCACCACAGCCGACGCCTCCCCTTTCACCGTCGTTGAATTCCTGAACAGGTTTGGTCCCTGGCTTCCTGGACCCTTGAGCAGAGCCTGCAGGTGCCGACTCCGCCAGGTTCTGCTGTCAGCAGAACTCAAGACGCTCTGTGTGTTTCAGGCTGGCGGCGCTGGTCAAGGATTACTGCGGCGGCCTGTCAGAGAAGTCGGTTCAGATGAACTTTGCTCTGATCTACGAGCTGCTGGATGAGGTTCTGGTGAGTGACTGACTTTGGGGCTGTGGTGGAGTGTCCTCTTGCTGAATGACATGTCAGGCTCCTGCTACTTCTGTTGGTGCACATGCAGATGGAACTGGCTTACCGTGTTCTGCGGGAAACCAGCATCACTGTCTGCACAAAGCGGTGCAGGAAGTTTGAAGGAGTTTGAGAAGAGAGGATCAGCTGAAGATCTGCCTCTCTGTGCTCTTTCCATAAGTTTCCTAACAAACCACCTTCCTGCCGTCTGTGTCTGCCTCGCAGGACTACGGTTACATCCAGACGACGTCCTCTGACATGCTGAAGAACTTCTTGCAGTCGGAGGCGGTCAGCTCGCGGCCGTTCAGCCTCTTTGACCTCAGTAACGTGGGCCTGGTAGGCTGCTCCTCGCGTTTGCAGTCAGGGGAGCCTGCGCAGCTGTGCCTCACATGTCATCATTGTTTCTGTGCAGTTCGGCGCAGACACTCAGCAGAGCAAAGTGGCTCCGAGCTCCGCGGCTGCCAGACCCCTCCAGGCCAGCAGGGAGCAGGTAAGGTCACTCCTCCATGGAGGTGTCTGACCCCACCTTTCCAGGAAGTCATCTGATCAGACTGTTTCTTCCTGGGCGTGTCTCCCAGGGGGGCCGGAGCGAGATATTTGTGGACGTGGTGGAGAGGATGTCGGTGGTGGTGGGCTCCAACGTGAGTATGCCCGCGAAATCCTTCTGCGTTCCTGAGGTGTGCATTTTGAACCCGGACAGCTGGGAAGGTGTTTCTCAATCCGCTCATTCCAAAGCGCCAAGGATCCTTCGACTGCGGCAGGAGATCGTCAGCAGATTACCAAACCAGAGAAACCACAAGGAAGGAGTCGGCTCTCCTCAAAGTTCTGACCGGATGATGGACTTTAGTGGAACCCTGAACCTGGTTCTAGTGGCAATCAAACTGATTATTAGGATCCAGTTTCATTCCGAGTTTTCAGATTAACACTTTGGTGTTTCATCCAGAGAGCTGGGCAGCAGGAAGTTCTGCTAAAGCCCGCAGTTCCTGCTGAGCTCCCTGATCAGGTCCATTTATGGCTGGATGATAAATCTGCGTTTTTGGGGGAGAAGTTTTTCCCAGCACCCTGTTTTTGGGCTTCCGTCGTGGGGGGCAAGGCTCGTCCACACGTTCCTCGCTGAGACGTTAAAATGGCAGCGAGCAAAGACGAGCTTGTTCCCAAAAAAGCAAGAGTTTCTTCAGTTCTGTGGAAGTGGTTCAAACCAAAGGAGCAAGCTCTTGTTTGAACACAGACACTGGAGTGAGGGAAGTGCAGCTGTGGATGGGATGCCGGCGGCAGCTCACAGCCTGCCACATTGTTGTACAAACATTTTCACTGCTTGGATTTCATTGCACTGCAGGCGGAGTTTTTGTTAAAACTATTCGGTCATTCTAAGAAAGGAAAAGAAAAAACTGGATTCAAACCAGAGATTTTGGCGGCATCACCCGGCCGACTGGATCCTTAAGATGACATCATTCAGACGGCTGTTCTGTTCTGCAGGGGGTTCTGATGAAGGCAGACGTGGAGGGGGAAATCCGAGTCAAGTGCTTCATGCCCAGCTGCTCAGGTCAGTGAGGGTCTGGCATGACCCGGGTCGCCTGCGCTGTCACCTGCAGTGCACGCGCCCTCACCGTGCACTCTTGTTGTGGTCTGCCGGCAGAGATCCGGATCGGCCTGAACGAGGAGCTCAGCATCGGGAAGTCCCAGCTTAGAGGTAAGGCCTGCACCGTTCAGACTTATGTCTGATGGGGCACACCTGTGGGTACCGGGGGCTCCTGCCCCATCATGGGCGGTGTTACGGGCAGCGGCTCTGCGGAGGTGCTGACTTCAGCCTCTGGCGGGTCTTCAGGTTACGGAGCGGCGGTCCGAGTGGACAGATGCAGTTTCCACCAGGGGGTGCGACTGGACGAGTTCGACAGCCACCGGATCCTCCGGCTCTGCCCCAGCCAGGGAGAGGTGAGGCAGTTCGGCCCCCGCCTGGTCCGGTGGCCCGGCAGAAACGGGTTTCTGATCACGTTTGATCTTCAGACCCGCTCTGTTCTGTTCGGCAGCTTTTTAAAGGTTTTTGCTGTCTGGTTGAAAGTCGTCACATGACCAACGTGTACTCTGCCCCCCCATCTCCTCCTCCACCCCCCCCCCCCCCCCCCCCCCCCCCCCCCCCCGCAGCAAACAGTGATGCAGTACCAGCTGACCGACGACCTGCCGACCGCTCCGCCTTTCCGGCTTTTCCCAACCGTTGAGCGTGATGGCACAGGAAGGTGAAGACCCAACCTTCTGGCCGCTTTACTCATGAGGTTTAGGCTCACAGATCAGACTGTAATTAGATTACAGCGAGGTCTTCTCCTGCTTTACTCAGATTACAATGGTATCGCCTGCTGGAGTTGCACACAGCGGCTGTTGCTGGGTAGATTTATGTTCTAACAGGGGCAGTTCTGGGATCACACCTGTATGGACTGGTACCCCCCTGTTCTTTGCCCCGGTGCTTGTCCACCAATCATCATCTTTCTGTTTTCACTGGACTCTTTCCTAAAGAGTAATCCACTGGACCCTTTAGAACAACCGCACCGCAGACGCACGTCTTCGAGGTGGGGGTGTTCTGGGACCTCTGGAGGGCGTGTCTGCCCCTGAAGACGTGCATGTGACAGCGTTGTGACAGCGTTGTGACAGCGTTGTGACAGCGGTGTGACTGCGGTGTGACTGCGGTGTCACAGCGGTGTGACTGCGGTGTCACAGCGGTGTGACTGCGGTGTGACTGCATGCTTCCGCCTCAACAGAGAAATGCTGCATGTTGTGAACTCTGACCTGTGGGGTCACATGATGTCACGTGCTCTGTCTGTGACCCCTGGTCGATGACTGCTTTCACCCCCTCTGCAGGCTCATCCTGTTCTTGAAGCTCCGCTGTGATCTGCCCTCCAAGAGGTCAGTTCTTCTGCTGACCATGTGGGCCAGAGGATGCGGATGAAGATGATGATGTCACTGTTTTCTCTGCAGCTCTGCCGTGAACGTGTGTGCCTCTGTCCCCGTCCCAAAAGGAGTCGTGAGGTGAGGCTTTCCGTCCATACCTGGGGGGTGCAGAAATTTGGGTGTGTGTGTGGGGGTGGTGAACTTTTCAGAGGGGCAGAGAGACATTCAACAGCCTGCATGTCGCCATAGCAACAGCCTTTGAGTAAATGCGGTTCCGGTCCAGAATTGATACAAACCCAGCGTCTCCCAGCATGCAGTCCATCACTGATTGCCCCCCCCCCCTTCTGTGCCGTGGTCCAGTTTATCTCAGGAGCTCAGCAGTCCGGATCAGAGCGCCGAGTTGCGGTCGCAGAACCGTGCCGTGGTCTGGCAGATCCCCCGTTTGGCTGGAGGTACACAGCTGTCTGCATTGTTTAAGGTGAGCCCCTCCTCCCAGCACCAGCTCATGCCAGGCCCGCCAAGCCTCACATGCAGCTCTGTCTGCCCCCCTCCCTCTGTTCTCAGCTGGACGTCCCGGGCCTCAGCACGGCTTCCATGCTGGAGGTGGGTCCGGTCAGTCTGAGCTTTGAGTTGCCCAAGTTCACGGCCACGGGCCTGCAGATCCGCTTCCTTCGCCTGTCACCGGTAAAGCCGGCCCCATCACAGCGCTGGATCCGATACGTCACGCACTCCGACTCCTACAGCATCCGGATCTGACCGCAGCGGCAAATGCTGAGCGGAACCGGCACTGGTTTTGGTGTAAATCCAGTGGAGCCTGGAGCCCAGGCATTCTCTGAAGATCTGGTTTTGTTCTGTGAGCAGCTGCTGGTTCAGGTCCCTGCTCCGCTGCCCCCTCTGCCCGGGGTGAGGACCTGCCCCGTGGTCCTGCCCCTCCTCTTCCTCTGGAGCCCCACAGGAAGCTCAGCAGCACTGAGCGGGTGAAAATGACTTTCCGGATCTCGAAGTCCGGTCCACAGGATGCAGTAAAGAAAATATCTTGGAAGAGCCAGGAAAAGGAGGAGGCATGTCGGCCGTGCACGCTCTGCTGCAGAGCCATACTGGAAAACCAACATGGCAGAAACAGTCCCTCCACAAAATCCCAACACCGGACAGAAACCTATCCTCAGAATCTGCCAGAAGAATGATTGGATTTATTAGAGAGTCCGGTTTTATAAAGGTGGAAAAACTGTAGATCCAGAACTGAAGGGGCGAGAGGGACCAGAATCAGAATGTTTGGAAAGCCAGCCAGTCACAATCATGCATACGTGTGCGCGCGTGTGCATGCGTGTGCGTGTGACATAGAACGTAGGAAAAGCAGGCTTTCCCCTGAAGCGACTCCAGCTTTCAGTGTAGTCCACATGGTTTTCCAGAACCACGTGGAAGCCAGAGGTCAGCGGTCAGGGTCCATAAAGGCTCAGAGAAACCCTCTCTCCAACATTGTCTTGACTAAAGAACTCACTGAAGCAGCATCAGATGGAAGCAGGTGTCATCGATGTGAAGTTTCATCCTGATCCAATCACGTTTCTGTTTGCTGGTGTTTCAGACTATGGAGCTGCTGATCCCGGTTTGCTTGTTTTGTCCATTATCAGAACTCTGTCCCGCGAGAACACGTTCTCTGTGACACGGTACTTAAGGAGAGCTTCCACTTGGCTGTTCTTGGTAAACCAGAGGTTCACGTGTGTGCAGAACAGACATGCTGCTGTTTTGCATCTCATTTTTGCTTCTTCTGCTTCCTGAGTTTTGTCTGCGTACATGTAAAACAATCACGCGTAAATGGACTCACCCTCCCATCCATCACCACACTTCCTGTCTGACCAAACTGAAATGTGCTTTTTGGAAATTAAACTAGTCATGCATTTGAATATGTCTGTGTGTTCTCTTGGGGGTAAAAAGTGACCCGCTGTCATGTGAAGTTGTAGAAAAACTTTCTGAAAAAAGACTTTTCAGCTTCAACTCTTCAGGCTTTCCCTTTCCATCATTAGAAACAGATAATCCCTTCTTGTTGTTCATGTTTGCATGTGAGCTGTACACTGAGGGCTCAAAGAGAGTCTTATGGGTCGTCTTTGACCCGTGAACCATAAAAGCGTCGGAACGGTGGGGCAGTGGTTAGCACTCTCACCTCACAGCGAGAAGGTCCTGGTTCAAGTTTGCCCGTTCTCCTCGTTCCTGTGTGGGTTTTCTCCAACAGTCCAAAAACATGCTTCTTGGGTTGCCCCCAAGTGTGCACGAGTGTGTGTTTATGGCCATGCCACAGACCGGTGAGCTGTTCTGGATGGACGACATCTTCCCCCGGCTGGGTTGGCGTCCACCGGAGGCTGAAGCAGGGTCAGAATCAGAACCGCAGGACTAAAGCGGCGTGCTGCACATGTGAGGAATACATCTGCAAAGCTCATCCTTACTGTCCTGTTGGGCTAAAGAGTTGACCTGGAACATTTTCTACAGTCAAAGCAACAGTTTGTTGTTTTGGAGACTTTTAGCATTCACTTCCTTCAAAATCTAAAACAATAAACTGCTGACAAAGGAATTCCAGACTGTTGACAGTTTTATTTCATTTCAATAAAATGAATGCAGAAGTCATCACTTCGTATTTATAGAGTAGCAACGAGAACATAAAGCTGTTGTTGCAACAGTTGCTTTGTGTTTTTAAAAAAGTTTCATTGTGTTTACTAGTTCTCATCATTTTGTGTTGTGTAGCAAAAAGATGTCCAAAGTGTATGAAACCGAGTTGAATTCATGCATAACAGCTTGTTTCCTCATGCACAATAGACTTTGCAGTTAAAACTCAACGAAGTTGCTTTATTTTGGGCAACTTCTGGGTGGGGCGGGTCGTTTTTGACCCGGAGGACAAGAGGAGTGAACAGAATGTGAAAACTGCTCCAAATTGTCATGTTTATACTGACAAGCACTTTAGTTTCTGTTCATCAGAATCCAAATGAACAATGAATGAAACAATTGAAAGTAATAAAAACATATTTCCCTTAAAAAATACTAATAATGTGACCACAGGAACAGGTGAGACCCAGTTGTGTCCTGATCAGAGGTCATTAGGAGTCAGCCTGCCTTTTTAGCAACGTTCTCTGTGCCGTTTGGTAACATGGCGTGTTCCACACTGAACATGGACCACAGACAGAGAGAAAATCTCAGCGTCAAGTTAAAGACTGTGAGAACATCTACAAACAGGAGACTGCAGCTGCTGATCATTCAGGAGGTCCAGGTCCACAGGCCAGAACAAAACAGACGAACTGGAAAGGAAGAAGGACTCCAAGATCAAAGTACATCAGAGTCTGATCCGCCGTCAGCAGCTGTTTGGCTGAACGTGGACATGGTCATGCTGTCAAAGAGGACACCATCTAAACGCCAGACTGAAAGAATGACATTTTAATAAACCACCATGCCTCTGGAAGAACGTTCCTGCTGTGAAACACGGAGGAGGCTCACTTATGGTCTGGGCTGCTCTACTGCATCTGAGACGGGCTGAAGTCTGCAGGCCATCCATCACTCTGGAGCTGAAGTTGCTCCCTGGTGTTCGAGCGTTTAGCCTCGGTCTTCATGGATCTTCAACAGGAGAATGATCCAAAGCACCAACGGTCAAAGACACCAAGAACACGGACAGCCCTGGACTGTTCTGATTGGTTCTTCTGTGAGCCCTGATCTGCATCCTGATGACACACGTGGAGAAGATCCATTTCAGTAAGACGTGAAATGAAGTGATCCATCAATGTTGTCCCAGCCTGGTTTGTTGTTGTTATGATTCTGTTGAAACAACAACTGAAAAATATTGTCTGATTTTCACTTCACACCAACAGTCAGTTTGAGGTCTCGCAGAGACCTTTTGATCCCCCGTTCACAAAAGCACATTAGCCATGAGAAGAACCCATTTGTAAAGAGGAAAGCCAGACACTCGTGTTCTACAAAAATATTCAATGTCCAAAATCTTGTCTGAACATCTTATCAGCTAATTTCCCCATCAGATTACGTCTGGGTAAGTAACTCAATCTGGATCAAGGCTACTAATCTCAATCTCCCGTTTGCTTTAGTCATCTCAGCCTGATCAGCTGCTGATCTCATTATCAGGTGTGTTCAACCAGTCAGCGTAGTTACAGAATGTTGAATTATCTTTTGTTTGACAGGATTTCTTTAAATTCACCAAACTCACAACACTTTCACATTACCACATACAGTGGGGAGCAGACGTTTGAGCCCCCCAGGTAAAATGTTGAAAATAAAATTATGTTTCTTCATCCATTCTTCTTTCCAAAAGTCTTCCAGTTCTTCCAGATTTCTGGGATGTCTGTTCCACTCTGCTCTTTTCAGGTCTATCCATAGATGTTCAATGATGTTGAGGTCAGGTGATTGAAGGTCACTGTAAAACCTTCAGTTTCTGTCTCTTAATGTAAGACAGTGTGGTTTTGGAGGTGTGTTTAGGATCATTATCATTTGGAGAAGTCATTCTCTCTTCAACTTGTTCACAGATAGTATCAAGTTAGTGTCCAAACTTTACTGAAATTTGGTGGATTCCATTCTTCTTCTACTGGTGAAATGTTTCCTGTGCTGCTGGCTGCAATCCAAGCCCAAAGCATGATTAATCCACCCCCATGCTTAACAGTTGGACAGAGGTTCTTTTCATGAAACTGTGTTCCCTTTCTTCTCCAAATGTACCTTTGCTCATAGCAGCCAAAAAGTTCCATCTGAACCGAGTCGGTCCACAGAACTTGTTTCCAAAAAGCATCAGGCTTGTTTCCATGTTCATTTGTGAACTTCAAAGGTTGAATTTTGTGGTGAGGACATAGAAGAGGTTTTCTTCTGATGACTCTTCCATGAAGATCATATTTGTACAAGTATCTGTTGACAGTAGAACAGTGCAGCACAAGTCCAGAGTCTGCAGGTCTTTCTGGAGGGATGCTGCAGTCAAACATTTTCTTTTCTCACAATCCTGCGAGCTGCTCTGTCTGACATTTTTCTTGTTCTTCCAGATCTTGCTTTAACTTCCACTGTTCCTGTTGACTGACATTTCTTAATGACATTCTGAACAGAGGATCTGAAAAGGCTTTGCTATCTTCTTATAGCTTCTCCTGCTTTGTGAGATCAACTATTTTCAGTTTAATTGTTCTGGACAACTGCTGGAAGAACCCATGATGCTGATTGTTGGGATGAGGTCACATGATCAGATTATTTACAATCTTTCAGATTGACATCACCTGGTCTTTGTAAACGAGGATTTTGAACAATCCATGACACTGTCAGGTCTCAGCTTTTCCAAAGGGGGCGGAGCATGCTAGAAACTCTGCAGGGCGCCCAAACTTTTGCACGCCATTATTTTGTTTTCTGTTATACTGAAAGAGTAAATGATGGAAATAAAGACTCAGTTTTTTGACATGTTAATATGTCAGTGGGATTTCTTCATTATTTCTTAATTCCTAAACCCCTGACAGCCTTCCAGAGCAAAGTTTCTCAAAGAATAGGACAAAAACAGTAAACTGAGTATTAGAAGGTTGTGTTTGCTCCAGCTACAACAAAAATACACTCTACCCATCAGAGCACATTGCACCTGTCAGCAGATTTTGAGCGTTTCCCGGTTTGTCTTGAGGCATTGAAGTTCACATTTGTGCTACGTTGAAGCTGTTATTTTATACATCAGTTTATGTCATTTAAGGAGTATTTTTCAATGTAATTCATCTTTAGAAACGCCAGTGTTTACTGGTTGTGGAAGTCATCGTGTAACACAACAGGTCAGAGGAAGAGATGACTGCATTGTGCAAAAGAATTGAATATGGAATATGGCTGGGCTGCATGGTGGTGACGTGGTTAGCAGTCTTGCCTCACACCAAGTAGGCTGTGGTTCAAATCCTGGTTGGGTTCTTTCTGGAGTTTACGCTTTCTCCCCGTGCATGTGTGCTTTCTCCAGGCACTCAGGTTAATCCACAGTCCAAAAACACACTCCATGGTTCAGTGGTATCTGAACTGCACCTCTGCAGCAGACTACTCACCTGTTCAGGGTGTACCTGGGTTGGCTCCAGCGACCCCGTGATCCTGAAAGGGATCATCAGGTTCTAAAGACGAATAAACGACACACGACTTATGATGGAGACTTTTCAGGATGTGATGTCCTGGAATGGCCTGAAACTTGAACCAGAGAGACTCTGTCATGAATTTATCAGAACTAACAAGTTTACATCTGTGGATCACTTCAATCGTGTCTCAAATGCATCCATGTGATCTTTGTTATCTTGAAATGTAACACTTGTTTCGGGTGATGTGGTATCTGTATGGCTGACATGGAAAGTGTTGTCGGTGTTGCTGAGAGCCTCTGCAGCTTCTTTGCATATGAAAATCCCTGAATGAGCTCCGTGTTTGAGTCTGCTACGCAGATGCAGCTGTTCGGCTTGAAATGTCGCTGCTTTCTTTCTGAGTGAGGGCCGCGAGTCTCCGTGGGGCCCTCTGTGGGGCCCTCAGAGTCTCGCGGGCTCCACAGATAAAACGGCCGTGCGCCCGCCCCCCTCCATCTGTGCGTCTTGTTGTCATTCTGATGAAGAGCCTCAGTTGCGCAATCTGAAGGCGCTGCGCATTCACACGCGCACGCGCAGTGTTGTCAGAACTCGGACTCCTCCGCGGGTGCACGGACGCCTCCAGCCCGGGTCCAAACCCTGACTCCATCTTCTGATGTCGCGGTGAACCGCTGGCATCCATTCGGACCCGCGACCCAGTTGTGAGTGGATCCGAGCAGACGCAGCCCGCACGCGCGCAGCAGCGCGCAGCTCTTTGCGGAAGCCGAGGCGGCGCTCCGGACATTAGCATACGAACGAGCGTCGGCGCGCGGACGGCTGAGCGCGGCTACCCGCACACACGCCGCCTCCTCGTGAACAACCACCGGCCCCGGCCTCCGTCTGTCAGCACCGAGTGTCCGTCCGCCTGCAGAGGAGATGGGGGACAAGGCGGGCACCAGGTAGGACGGCTCCGCTGCGGCAGCTAGCAGCTAGCTAGCTGCGTTTTCACGCACTTTGCTAACGACAGCGGCCCCGCACACGGGGGCTGGACTCCGCACGGACGGCGTCGCGGAGATTCATACTAACAGGGAATTCCAAAGAATCGGCCCGGTTCGGGCTCCTGGTCCAGGAGTGACGTTAGCTGAGCAGGGCGGGGTAAGCCAAACTGCTGCCCGCTGCGGGGGCCCCGCTCCGGGGTGTTTTTGCGGACACGCTCCGGAGACCCGGCCGCTTACGTAACTGTGTGCAGCGGCGGAACCCCCGCGGTACCTTCGGATCACGGAGGTTCGGTCAGTGCTTTCGATGTTGAAGCAGCCCCGGTTCCGCAGTCTGGGAGGGTTCGGACCCGTCCCTGCTTCGTACCGTTTCCGGTTTGACCAGGCTGCACTAAAGTCCAGACCCCGGTACCGCCACCTGCAGAATGTGTGCTCCGGTTCTTAGCCTGAGCTTGGGTTTCGAACTTCTATGGTCCAGGTCCGCCCCAGCAGACCGGAACCGGGCTTTTCATCTGAAGTTGGAGTGTGATTCAGAACTCAGATGTTCTGTTACCGCTGAAACATCTCCAGATGATTGGACCTCACTGGTTCCAGGCTGTGACTTTGAGGGTCTATTATCGTCTTCAGGTTCTGGTTTACATGCTGGTGTCTGAGGAGATGTGGATCTCAGTTCTGATACCAGGAGTCAGAGTTCAGTAAAGACCATCAGAACCAAAAGTGCTTTGGGTCGGATCGGCTCTGGGTCAGAGTCAGCCCGCAGCATTGGACCTAGATGTGTGCTTGTAAACTTGCATGCGCAACAGTTGAGGTTCTGGCAGAAGTGAGTGTGGGAGGAACCTCAGGTGACGGTGCTGACTGCGTCAGAAGGTTCTTCTCAGCTGGTTCCTCTCCTGGTTCTTCTCAGCTGGTTCCT
>BSAI01003412.1:0-14914 GCA_036245035.1 Adrianichthys oophorus | reverse complement strand
GATATTTGATATTGCCTGATTTGACTGGGATTGAGGTCGTTTGCTCGCCATTACCATTCAGTGACAATAAAACTGATTTGTTCCAGTTAATTGAGTAGTCTGAGATATTAATATACTCTCTCCATGTTTTTAACACACAAAAGGGGAGCAAACAACTGCAAAGTGCGCACAAGAGGCAGATGTGTCCCAATGACTGCCTAACCCCAAACAGGCTAACTCACCCTAAGACTTCGGGAGGCGTAGTGGTGGGTATTTACTTGGGCTGTCAACGTTGACGCCATAACGCACGTCATTAATTAAAAAAAAAACATGTTGATATATTTTAACGCTGATCAATTACACTCTGCGAAGCAATTGCTTCCTCCAGTTCAGGGTTCTGCAGGGCCATATGTGTGCACGTGCCTGTTGAGCCGCGATGGTCATTTGATTTAGCGTTTAAACTTCATGCTGTGGCGTAGGCCAAAGAACATTCTGGTGAGGAAAGTGCAAAAATGGTGCAAGGAGAAGGTGATATTGGAAAGATGCCCGAAAAGAGGAAACTATTTGCTGGTGGAGATTTAAAGGAAGTGAGTGACAAATTAGAAGAACTGGTTTGAACATGGATTGTTGAGCACGGATGGAAACGTGACTCATCAGAAATGGTGACCTGACTGAAACTGTGCATTAAATGATTGACACATAAATGCTTGTTTAGTAGCCATCAGAAATGGTGACCTCTGTATTAGTGGTTAGTATTGATTCCATACTTGACCAACGGGACCTATTTGAAGGAGAAAGGTTCAAATAGCTGAAGAAAACATTTGACTTCAACTTTATTGTGCATGTACATGTACAATTACAAAATAGCATCCAATTTGTTTGCATATTTATTATAGCTTTAATATGCATCAAATATATGTCAATGGCATAAAGAGAGTTTGGTATTTTATTTTGGACGTTCTATTGTCTTTGTTAGGTTTTCCGTAAACTTATAGTATCGTTGTCAGTCCAAAACGGGAGACAGCAAGAGCTGCAAACACCTCTGACCTACTTCCGGTGGCTCACCTGACTCCTGTCTCGTGGGCCGCGACTCAAATATTGTGAGTCGCGACCCACAGCGGTGAGCTGTGACACACGAGCCAGCTCAATGAAGCTTCAATGCCATTTTATGAGTGCTGACTTCTGCTGTGAGCTGTACTTTGGGACACAGCTGACAAGTTGTCACTCTGCGGTGTTCCTTCCCCGGAGCAGAATCCATGAGCGAGGCGAGCCCGGGAAGTTTAAACTTAGGGTCATAAGAAATAAGAAACGTCAATGTGTTTAATAAACAGCTCACAGCAGACTTGAGCCGCGACCCACGAGACGTGAGTCAGGTTAGCCACCGGAAGTGGCCTGTAGCTGCATCCACGGACTTCCGGTGAAATGGCAATGCGGACACATTGGGTTTTTTAAACCTCATGGTCTTTGCCCCGAAAAAAGATTTATCAACCAACTTCAACCACTGAGAATTTCTAATTTAACAAAGAGAAGTCGTTTACCAAACCATATTTTGTGAAAAAAAGGGAGGTGTGTGGCACAGGTGACTGTTTTGCATGTTTTACCAGCAGAGCGGAGATGGATAGTTGGAAAAGTGGAGCTAAGCTAGCAGCTGCTTCTGGTCAAGCTAACTTGTCTGACTTTAAAGAGTGCAAGACACAACTTGAGCTGTTGAGAAGGAGATGCCACAACTTCTCAAAAGCAACAGAGCATTGAAAGAAAAGGTCACAGAACTTGAAAGATACAAAAAAGGCTGGAACCTCAAGATACAAGGGATTAAAAGAAAAGAAAACAAGCAGATCAGTTAAGAAGTCATCAGCATCCTCTCAGAGATCGTATCACAGTGGGCCTTCACTGTAGACAACAGTGTTCATCGGCTGGGTAAAAGAGAAGAAGGAAGGAGTCATCAACTGATCCTCCTCATCGTGAGTCATCAATGGGATGAAATATGAAGACTGACCAAAAATTCAAAATTCTGGAAAACAGCTGGAATCTGGTTCAAAAAGGACTTTTGTAAAGCAGACAGAGATGCTTGAGCAGCGATTTGGCCCAAAATGGAGGAAAAAGCGGTTACATCTTTCAACGATTTTTGCTCTGATATTTTCCTTTTTTCCTAATAGAGGCGCTTAGTTTTTAATGGCAGTTTATTATCCCATTCCAAACATATATACATATATATTCTTTTATTACGTTGCCTGAAATTCTGCAATTTCAGACAGCTTTTTTTTTTTTTTACATATTTGATGTTGGTTATTAGCTATCACATACTAGCCAGGGGCTCATCACAATTGTCACTTCTAACTAAAAAGCCTATACCTACAAGTTTTTATCTTTTCTCTCTTACAAAGCTTTTTTCAGTATGCTTTATGTCTTTCTTTAATTCTGCTTTTTTTTTATAACTTTCAATGTGAGAGGTTTAAGAGATTCCTTAAAAGGGTAGGCTTTTTTGTACTTAAAAAATGAAAAGAAAAAAAATACTGCGCTAACTAATTCAAGAAACTTACAGCAATGAACCGGATGAGAAATTTTGGTCAAATCAGTGGGGAAATAAAACTAATTTTTTGTCAAGGCTCAAGTAGATCCGCAGGTGTCGCTATTCTTCTAAAAAACGTTCCTGTAAGTGTGCTGCTAAAAGAGATCCCTCTGGACGCTGGATAAGTTGTTTTAGAAAATAATGGCAGATTTCTTATTTTAGGGAACATTTATGGCTATAATAACCTTAGCCATAATAAAAAAAAAAAACTTCTAACAGCATTGGGTAATGCTGTAAAAGATTCAACAAAAAATTATATCATCTGTGACGCTATGATTGGAGGAGATTTTAAAGCTGTAATGGATGAATGGCTGGACAGGTGCCCTACAAGATTTTTGGATCATCATTACAATACTCCTTTTTTAGTATTTTGTAATTTGCTCAAATTAATAGAAATGTATTGTGAGTTAAATCCAGATACCCAAATATATACATGTTTTAAACCAGATGGAACAACTAAATGTAGAATTGAATACTGGCTTGTTTCAGAAATTAGACCTGAATCTCAAATAAATTCCACAATTTTGAATGCACCCCTTCAGATTATTTTTTAGTTAAGATTAATTTCAAACTAGAAAATATAGACCATAGGAATAAAGGATACTGGAAATGTAACTCAAACCTTCTACAACATGACCTCTTTTGTCAAGAAATTAATGAATTAATTAATGACATTGCTAAAGATGAATCATTCACAAGTTATAGTGCTAAGTGGCAATGCAGTGAAAACACTAAAATTGGTGACCAGGAAAGCACTGATCCCACTAAAATCTCCAAAGCAATATTTCAATTTCATATTCGATTACACTCTTCCTCTTATTAACAAACTGATTCAGAAAATTTATTTGAGGGCATTAAAGAATTAGTTCTGAAGATTTACGAGTGTTTTAGGAAATTATGTGATGCAGAAATACAAATGGAAGACACGGAGAAAGCCCTGAGTTGTTTAAATTTAGACAAATCCCCAGATTCAGATGGTTTAACGAGCAATTTCTATCAACATTTTTGCTTAAACAAAACCTCTTATTTAATATACTCAAAGACATAGATGAAACATCTATTTTACCAACTACAATGAAGCAGGAAGTCATCATCCTATTACCCAAACCCGGTAAAGACTCCAATATAATTGACAATCTCAGACCCATAACCCTTCTTAATAATGATTATAAGCTTTTATAACTCATATCTTTGCTAATCGGCTTGAAACAGGGATTCATGACATTATTTCAGAAACTCAATCAGTTTTTATTAAAGGATGTTCAATATATAATAATATAAGGGCTTATAAATGATTTAGGTAAATATAATTATCTAATAGAAGACAATGGTTTCATTTTATTTCTCAATTTTTTAAAGTATTAAAAACGGTTGAACATAAATTTATATTCTGTACTCTAGAGCTTTTGGGATGTGGCAAACATTTTATATATATGATTTAAATAATTAACCTATGAAGCATGTTTTTGGACAGTGGGAGGAAGCCGGAGTCCCCGGAGATTCTAAAAGTGCAGTTATATTACCACAAGGCACATTGCCAAGATTTTTTACTAAAAGGGGTATAAAACAGGGTTGTCCAATTTCTCCATTATTATTTATCTTAGCAACAAAGATGTTATCAATTCTCATCAAAAATTCAAACCTTCCAGACTAACAATACTACGTAAACAACTTTCAAGAAGTCAGCTCGCTGATGACACAACAATATTTATGAAAAACAGCAATCAACTTTCTAAAATTCTTGAAATAATACAAACTTTCTCCAAAGCCTCAGATCTGAGATTGAATATTAATAAATGTGAACTTCTACCTATACATGAATGTAATTTAGCAGCCATTTATTCCATCCCTGTAAAAACAACAGTTAAATATTTTTGGGTGTGCACATTACAAAGAACATGGAGCAGTGAAACAACCTGAACATTTGGGGAAATTTTGAGAAACGTAAAACCCAACTTAACCTATGATCACAAAGAGAGTTATCCATTATTGGTCGAACGTTACTTACAAAAATTCCAAGTATTTCTCATCTTATTTATTCTGTTCAATCTTTGCCACTCTCCAGAAAAGCGATCAAGAAAATAAACCAAACAAACTTCAATTTCATCTGGAAAAGTAAAGCACATAGTATAGAAAAAAGCCCAAGGATCAAACCATATGAAGACGGTGAAGTTATAGAATAGAATAGAATTTAACTGTATTGAAAGTACTATTAAAGTTCATTGGCAAAGACAATTTCTAAAACAGCATCAACAATTTGATTTCACATTTCCGATGAAAGATTCCTAAAATGAGGTGGCTTTGAGTTTCTCTTTAGATGTGATTATGACCTTAAAACCTCCCATACAAACTTTCATTATTTCACCAACATATTTTGTTCTATTAGAAAATGATTTCAAAACACAATTTCAGCCCTCACATGATCCCAATCTGGAATTGGGATTTATTTCACATAATCATAAATGGGAAAAACAGCATTCTATTAACTTCTAGGTTACTTACGGTAAACCTTCTTCTTCTGGCTAACAGTTGGCAAAACAAATGTTAGAAGGCTGTGACAGCGCCACCTGTGGTCACAAAATGGGACAGCTTCTAGTTTTGGACGTGAGAATCTTGTCTGACATGAGCCGGTCTGCGCCTTAAAAATGAACCGAGTTAAAATTGGGATTGCTGCTGTGTGAGAAGAGCGCATGCGCACTGGTTGTGACAGCTGTCGCGCAGCAGATTTGAACTAACCTCTTAGTAATGTGCTGAATGTCTGCTCGCTGATGTCCGCAGGTAGTCCGATCTCAGCCAGGTTTACTGTCACTCCACCGAACCGGTCCACGTGACCTGTCAGAGCGCGGCCGCGCGGCTCTGTGTGCAGCCGCGAGCTGCAGTCACCAGAAGAACCCGCCCGAGGCCTCACGTGCGCACAGACCCGTCTTCTCACCAGAGCAAGAGCGGACCATTGCGCGGTCACGATGGCACGACCAGCCATTCTCCAGTAACACGGAACCGATGTGTGACCCAGTGTTCCGCACAGCTACACAACTCCAACCTGGAACTGCACAGTTACCGTAATGACCGAGTAGTACTAGTACAGTTGATCTTTTATGAAACTCCGCCGCTGTTCATTTGAAATATGCATTTCATTCTATTTTTGTGAAGATTTAAATAAAAGTACATTTTAAAAAACACTTTTTTTAGTACTTACGGTAACGGAAGGCGGACCTGAACTTTAACCAGGAAGTGGTCGTGTGTTTCCGCTGCACGTGGATAACATTGAAGAGGGGTGTCGAGGGGGAAATGTCTGCAAAGAAGAAAAAACATGTCAAAAAATCAAGTGATGGAGAGAATTCATTGAAAGAAAGCTCCGAAGATTCCCAAAGCCATCCCATGTGTGGCCGTGACGGCGGAAGCTGCGGGGCCGTCAGCGCTCTGACCGTCATGGATTTCGTTGAAAAGGGTGAGACGCGGAGAAACCGCCGCTGCGTGTGCAGATGGACGTCACGACGGGCTTTCAACAGACTTTCACTGCTGAAAACGTGCGCGCTACTCGTCCATGCTTGCCTGCTTCAGGTGTCTTTATCTTATTTATTATCCACATGAACAAAAAAACAAGAAAAATTCAAGTTTATCTGCGCGTCAAATGTACGGATGCTGACAGCTTCAGCCGCAGTTACTGCTGGATCACTTGATCTGAGTGCTGCTCCGAGCATTTCAGAGCTTCACTTTTCCTTCACCAAAACCGTCCTCGTTCATATGAACTGTTTTATGCCTCTAATACCATCCTCTTATATATGAATCTCATTTTATGGAGTAACTCCATCATAAATTGATCATTTATATGGAATTAATTCACTACAATTGCACATACTTATTGTAAAAAATGATGATAATATAAAATAACTCTGCATCTGCAGGTCTCCTCCCACTGCAATAACAGCTGCAGCAAATATCAAAGCACAATTGCCAACTCACTGAACTTGAAAAAAAGCATTTACGTTAAAATCCTTTTTATTTACAGCAAACACAACTTAACAGTTAAAGATGAACTGCATCCTCCTTTCTTGTTTCAAAAATATTTAGATATTTTTTTCATAAAAGCCATCCGTGCGTTTGAGTTCCAATAAGAAGTCCATCTTGATGCTCATCAAGGTCATACATGGTAGACCAGCCTGTCCTGTCGTGTTTCAGGTGTGTGTTTTGATCTGCTTCAGGACCAAAAAGCTCTGCTCCACAGCAGCGGTGGACTCAGGGATGTCACTAACAAACACATGAGCGTGTACAGCTGTGGTAAGCTGTCCTTCACACCCTTCTGCTGAAGGAAGTCCAGGAGAGCAGAGGGAGATTTCCCTGCAAAAATCCGTCATGCCTTACATGACAGTGAGTTCTGGTGTCAGCCGAGACTGATCAAAGGGCGCTCTGCTCCTCTGTGCTAGGCTGGAGAGAGCTGCATGCGGGAAGTCTTCCTGGTGCTCCGGAAATCTCTGGGGTCAAGGAAGCTGATAACCAGTAGTTTTTCATGGTCTTGAAACCTGTTTTTTGTCTAGCAAATGAAGTTGTCCAGAATCCTGCAATGAAGCTGCTGGTAATGAGGCGCTGCAGATCATGGTGGTCGGAGCAACTGTGGTGCGACAAAGAAGTTCTCATACTGGCCTCTTAGTCACTGAAATATTGTCACAAAACTCTGTTACCCTTGCCAGACAAAATTGCTGGAAGGGTTACAGTGGCAGACAAATCCTTTTCCCTGTTCAGACAGGCTGGCTAGCTTCGTAGTTGATTGGTCTTTTTTGACGATTTCCAATTTTTCCGTAAAAGTCAGTCTTAAGAATGACTAATGCAGTAAATCCACAACGACAGTTCATCTGGAAAGTATTCCCAGCACCTCACTTCTTCAACAGTTTATGACGTTAAAGGCTTATTTCAAAATGGATTAAATCAGTTTTCTTCCTGAAAAATTATTTGAACCCCCCCCCCATGATGAGAATGTTGAAAAAGTTCTTTTGTTCTGGCTGGGTCACTCAAGGACATAGTTGTTCTGAAGCCGCTCCTTCCATATCATGGCGGTGTGCTTTGGATCATTGTCCTGCTGAAAGATAAACCGTCGCTCCAGTCTGAGGTCAGGAACGCTCTGGAGCAGATTTTCATCAGGATGTCTCTGTACATTGTTGCAGTCAGCTTTCCCTCTATCCTGACCAGTCTTCCAGTTCCTGCTGCCCAAAAACATCCCCACAGCATGAGGCTGCCACCACCGTGCTTCACTGTATTGTCCTGGTGATGAGTGGTTCCTGGTTTTCTCCAAGCATAACGCCTGCCATTCACTCCATAAAGTTCTATTCTGGTCTGGTCAGACCACAGAATTGGTTTCTCGTGGTCTGAGAGTCATTCAGGTTCCTTTTGACAAACTCCAGACGGGCTTCCATGTGCTTTTCAGTAAGAAGGAGCTTCCGTCTGGCCGTTCTACCGTACAGGCCTGATTGGTGTAACGCTGCAGAGATGGTTGTCCTTCTGGAAGGTTCTCCTCTTTCCTCAGAGGAACGCTCTGACAGAGTGACCATTGGGTTATTGGTCACCTCCCTGATCAGGGCCCTTCCCCCCCTGATCACTCAGCTTAGATGGCCGGTCAGATCTAGGAAGAGTCCTGGTGTTTCCAAACTTCTTCCACTTACAGATGATGGAGGTCACTGTGCTCACTGGAACCTTCAAGGCAGCAGGAATGTTTCTGGACTCTTCCTCAGCCTTGGGCCTCAAGACAATCCTGTCTCTGAGGTCTACAGACAATTCCTGTTCTTTCATGTCTGGTTTGTGCTCTGACCTGCACTGGACCTCATGTAGACGGTCGTACCTTTCCTAATCCTGTCCAATCCACTGATTGGCCACAGGTTGGCTTCAATGAAGCAGCTGAAACATCTCAAGACTCATCAGGGGAAACAGAAGAAACCTCAGCTCACTTTGGAACTTCACAGCAAAGGCTGTGAATACTTCTGTACAAATCCTTTTTAAGATTTTTATTTTTAATAAAATTGGCAACAATTTCAAAAGAACTTTTTCAACATTGTCATCATAGAGCGCTTTTCCAAGATTTTTTCAGGAAGAAAACTAATTTAATCCATTTTGAAATAAGGTTGTGACATCATAAAATGTGGAAAAAGTGAGGCGCTGGGAATACTTTCAAGATGAACTGTATATGTACTTCTCCCCCTTCTTCCATTGCGAACTGCAAAACAGCTAGTAATTCAAACTAAAATGTAGTTCAGCTACTGCGTGAAACAAGGTACAGAAGAAGTTAAACAGCCAGAGCAATAGAAGAAAGTTTATTGTTACAAAAAGCGGCCATTGATTATGAAGCTTTGACAATAGCTGTGAAGGTTGTTTTAGAAAAGAGAACGTAACTGGAATAAAATAGTCCGATCGATCAAGGCAGCACTGTGTTTCAAGGTATTGCAGCAAAAATTAGACAGCTTTCATATCTTAAAAAGAGAGAGAACAAAAATGAAAGATGTGGAAGACTGTAGTGAGAGCAGCCATATTGTTGGTTTTGATACAGAAACAGGAGTCAGAGCTGGAGTCAGCAGAGATGAAGATGTTGAGGTTCTCTTTGGGAGTGACCAGGATGGATCAGATCAGGAATGAATCCATCAGAGGGACGGATCATGGTAGATGTTCTGGAGATAAAGTCAGTGAAGCAGATGGACATTGTTTGGAAACATTGAGAGAAGGAACAGTGATGATGTTGGTAAAAGGATGCTGAGGTTAAAGATACCAAGAAAGAGGCCTAGAGGAAAACGTGACCAAAATGCAAGTAAGAATTTTAGGAATAAGCTAAATGTTTTTTACCCAAAAAGCTGAAATGGCCACAAGCTGTTGAAGATTTATTGTGTAAAAATCGTACAAACAAATCAGGTGATGGTTCAGATGTTATACACAGTTTTTTCATTTTCCCAGTGGTTTTTTTTCATTCATAAGGCCTGATACAAAAGCTGGTTAAGTCCAAACGTTCAGTTTTTTTTAGTATAAAGAAATGAGTTCTTTTGTTTGTTTATTTTTCTAAATAAAAATAAGGGCAGGGATGTTTGTTCAGCTCAGTCTGTTTAGAAATCAGTTATCGTCTACATTTCTATGACTGACCTTATGTTCTTTGCAAATACCGGTGTAAGCCCATTGAGACGGCTATGGCTGTGATATTGGACTGTAAAAATAAAATTGAATTGAATCAAAATGAGCAGTTCGACAAGGATGTTTTTTCACTTGCCATGATGTGCATATGGAATAACAGAAATTTAACATAGGTTGTCTTCACCAAAAACAACCCTGTAGGCTTCTCAACAGGAAAGTGTTGGGGGTTAAGATATCTGTCAAATAATTGTATGCATAAAGACAAAATTGTGCACAAATTCATACTTTTTTCACATATTGCAAAAAAAGAGATTGTTATGGTATAGATCCCACTCTAAACATCTTTTGTTTGATCTATTTTCAAAGCATTTAGTCGTCTTGAATTATGATATGCCGTTTTTAGCCAACATCAAAATTATGTAATATTCTAGAACATAGTTTTTGCAGAGCGACAGGAATTTAGCCGAAAATTGCATCTGAGTTGGGATGTTGGCATGAAGTAAGCCTGCACTGGTATCCCACTCTGACTCTTCCACTAGCTTACAGCCCCTCAAACCCTCAAACAAGCTAACATTAGCAGTGCAACAAAAATGGTGAGCAATTTTGGAGCTATCCAGCTGTACGGTTTTGAACCTGATGCCAGCTTAGTTGAGGAAAACAAAGACGTACATGGATCTATTTGACTGCAGGTGGTTGCATCAGAATGGAGCAGAGCGGGGAGCTTGTTGCAGATTGTGGTTTGTCCATAACAACTACAAGCATTTTCAAATAGCATATTCATGCCTGTTTTTGATTCACTACGATTTGAACACAAAAATACTCAAAACCGCAGGTTTAAGCTCAATTTTCTTTATTTATGCCTTCCACCATGAGAAAATACTACAAACACATGTTCAAAACACACACAGACCATTTTTTGTGGAGTGGGTCTTTAAATCTGATGGTTCTAATAATTGTTGTCGTCTTTGTACATGCATGTGGGAAAAGAGATGGGACAGTTTCCTGGTCAGCCTTTCTGAAATTGAAACTCAAACCTTTCCAGCTCAGGCTCAGTCTAGTTAGTTTCTCAGTAAGCTTAGGCTAAGTTAAGCCTCATTCTTAAAACAATCCCCTGACTCAGTTTGTCAAGATGTCTGTCAGTGGTCTTATTAACAGCCCAGGTGTCTTTGAGCAGGCATGGTAAAATACATGATCCATGAAGACTGAGGAGGAAAACACTGGTTGACATACCAGGAAGACTGAGGGTCACACTGATTTGCAGATAACATGGTGTTATGGTTTTCTTTTTAAAGGTATGAGTTTATAATTTTGTTAATTGTTCTCAATTTCCCTTTTAGGTATTGGCAAAATACCCAAAAGCTGCAAATCAGCATTAGCACAGATGAGCCTCAGTTCAATGAATGCAGCCTGCATTAGCATCGGGAGACCGGTTCTGCTGACAAGTCCCACAGGACACCAAGAAGTATGCTGTCTGTCCTCCCATCATTTTTTGACACTTAGTTGTTTTGTGGTTCCAAATGTTTTTCTAATCGTGTTTTGTTGTGTTTATCATGCAGGTGTGTGTGGCATGGCCTGTTGCCTCATTCCTGGGTGGAAAGATTGGTCTTCAGAAATGTGCCCAGAAGAACCTGAGAGTAAAGTCAGGAGACTCTGTGACGCTGCACTCAATAACAGGTCCTGTTCTTCGGGCTGAGGAGGTGCTCCTCTCTAATAGGTACATTTTGGAATTATATTTCTTTAGTTCTATAAAACATTTTATTGTTTTCATTTTTTTAAAGATGTGAACATTTCTTTTAAGATGTGACTAATGATTAATCTTACAACATTTTTTAGCAATAAACCTTGTCTTAAAAACATTTTTCCAACAAAAAATGTTCCAAGTCTTTTCTTATACTGAAATTTATTTTTCTAGACTATCTGTAGGATAATTTTTTTGTTGACTTCATAGTAAATGTGACCATAACCCATAAATAAATATAGTATTTTCAAAGTTGCCTTCATTTCTAATCCCAAATGATACAATTTCCATAATTTATGATAAAACAAGGGGTTGGGTGAACTAGCTCAAGAATGTTGGCCTTTCTTTATTTTTGTCAAATACTGACATCTTCTGATTGTAGCATGCAACTATGGAAGGTTTTTTTGAGTCATAGTTCAACATACACCGTATTACCACAGTTATTGGCACATATGAACTGAAGTGCCATCCCATTCGTAACCAATACAGTTCAGTATAATGTGGATCCACCTTTTGCAGCTCTTACAGCTTCAACTCTTCTGGGAAGGCTGTCCATAAGGTAGAGGAGTGTTTCTAGGAATTTTCTACCATTCTTCCAAAAGCGCATTGGTGAGGTCACACGCTAATGTTGGTGGAGAAGGTCTGGCTCTCAGTCTCTGCTCTAATTCATCCCAAAGGTGTTCTATGGGGTTCAGGTCAGGACTCTGTCCAGTTCCTCCACACCAGACTCTGTCACCAATGTCTTTAAGGAGCTTGCGTTGTGCTCTGGTGTACAGTCATGTTGGAAGAGGAAGGGGCAGCTCCAAACTGTTCCCAATTATCCAGAATGTTATGGTATCCTGAAGCATTCAGAGTTCCTTTCACTGGAACTAAGGGGCCAAGCTCAAGTCCTGAAAAACAAGCCCACACCATCATTCCTCCACCACCAAATTTTATACACTGCACAAAACAGTCTGAAATGTAGTGTTCTCCTGCATTCTCCAGTCTCCAAACCCAGACTGGTACATCAGATTACCAGATGGAAAAGTGTGATTCATGACTCCAGAGAAGATGTCTCTACTGCTCTAGACCAGGGGTCCTCAAACTACGGCCTGAACCCCTGACCAATATCACAGCCATGATTTTTTTTTTCAAACTGGCCGCACGATCAAGAATCACAAAGAACGTGCCTTTTTTATTCCACCCTTCTGCAGTCTTTGCCCCATGAGCATTCCTCAAATCCCTATCAAATAGAACAGAATACAGAGCTCTCTTTCCACACTGCAGTTCACCTTTCTTGGTCTGAGTGATTCTGCTGCTGCTTTTTTTATAGCACCCTGTTCTGTGTCCTGATTGGCTGGAGACCCTGTCAATCAATCTCCTCTGTGCTGTGTCCAGATCTCCATAAATCTTTGATCCTGATTAGATCTTTGTCTTCATTCTATAATCCTGGATTTATTTGTCTTCAAAGGTTTGAACTTTAGAGTTTAAACAAGAGAGAAAAGCATTAAAATGTTCATGTCTGTCTGAGAAAAGACTAAAGTGTGTAGTGAGGAGTTAAACATCTGGAATCCTGCTTCATGGATTTGTCCTTCATCAGTTCTTTTCAGAACGTAACTCCCACAATAAACGAGGAAACACTGTACGGGTTAAACAGTAATGGATATATGTGCATCTGCAGCAGAAGAATGAAAGATTGGACTTTATATTAACCCATTAGTTGAAGACACAGAGCAGCTGCTCATTTTTATTTAGTGTCAAATTTTCTCTTGCTCAATACGTGTCTGCGCAGATCCATCATACGGTCAAAGCAAAAGCGTCCGGGGGGGGGTTTGCACAAAGCTTGTTACCGTTCTGCGTGCACATGAAGGAGATGTGCACGAGGGAGAGACAGCTGCACCGAGTCCAGTCTCCATCACATATACTAACTTAATCAGTAGCATGATAAACGAAAGGACTATTTACAAACTTACAACATGGATGAGCTGAAGACTTATTTTAATACACCCTACATCAAAAACTACTACATCTAGAATTTTGTGTGAGTGCCGTGATTCATCTCAAAGACAGCATGACATTGATAGTATAAATTGCAAAATGCATTTTCTTATTCTAAGCATGAATTGCATATTGAATTGTCAAATGAAAAATGCATTTTCAAAAAGCATGATCAAATTTCAAATTGAATTGTCAGTTAAGAATTCTATATTACTTTGATTTATGACTCAAAAAATCTTCCATATGCAACTGGGGTAAGCTTTTAATTTGGAGGACATTTTGGATGCTTGAGAACATCATGGGTCAAGTCTGAATTCATGTGGAACTGGCTAGTGGCCAGGGATTTAAAAGCAATTTGGACACCATTACTTTTGGACACTCAGTAGTTGTAAAATGTAAACAGCAAATATAACATTACCAATTTCTCGAAGGAAAGGGATTTATTCATCAATTTGAATGGCTTATAATAAAAACATTTACATAGTTTATTTTCACAAAGTATTCAAACGAAAGGCATTTTGGTCTATATTTGCCAATCTGATGCTTGTTGATGACCACGAGCAGTTTTTTTCTTTTTCAGAAACTTCTGGGATATTTCTAGGGCACTCGATTTTGGAATTGTAGGTTCAGACACCTCTGCAAAATGACGAACACAGTAAATAGTGCACTAAATAGTAAATAGTGAAGGAATTCGGACACAATCAATGACTGAATATACGAAGAAAGGGAGTGCGTTATCTCTTTTTTTCTTTTTCTGGCTTTATGGCTGAATCACAAATACATGCATGAAAAGAGGAAAATGCTCTGTATTTCTGAACAAGTCCATTTTTATTCAGGTCCAAAGATGAGACTTTACACACAGATGATTTCAGGAATTTCTTTCTGATGTCTTGTGGTAAGTGTTTGTGTTTAGAATAGTGTTACTAGAAAAAGCAGTTTTTATTAGAAGCACACACATTTTTTATTATACACATATTGATGCCCAATGTCATTTTTTTTTATTGTTTGTGTAGTAACTGTTAGGGGTCTCATACGTTTCATAAGACTGACATCAATCATTCATACTATTTTCATTCTAACACGCCAGATGTTTGTGCAACGTTAGACATTAATTTATGTTAGACTATGGTCACATATGCCAAAATGCCACAGCGCACCGACTGAAGTTTTTCAGCAACATCGGATTGGCATTTGTAATCAGGCTGTGTCAGTGGCAGGGGCGTTTCCTGGACCTGGAAACATTGGGGGCTGAGCCCACTCCCTCTCAAAAGACTGGGGGGATTTACAGAGTGAAAAAAAGCCTTTAAATTGAAGTTTCTTGAGCACTGTGACACCTTGTTTAAAAACAAATAATGCAATATGTACATATGTATATATCTACACATATTTGTTTTCAAACTAAAACACTGCAGTTTAAAGACTATTTTATACATCAGTATTGATCCTATAAGGAAGACAAAAGAAGACAGAGGTTTTAACAAAAAGTTAAAATTAGGTGGCCACAGATATTCCCACACCTTCAGGCTTAACCTGGAGGTTTAACACTTCGC
>BSAI01003395.1:0-24055 GCA_036245035.1 Adrianichthys oophorus | reverse complement strand
TGACAGACACACACACATACACACATACATGCACAGACACACAAACACTGACAGACGCACACATATACACACATACATGCACAGACACACAAACACAGACAGACACACACACATACACACATACATGCACATACACACAAACACTGACAGACACACACACATACACACATACATGCACATACACACAAACACAGACATACACACATACATGCACAGACACACAAACACACACAGATGCACACAATGAACATGAGAATGGTCTGTTTGCAGAGGGAACTCTGCGGATGTTTTGCAGGAGAAACGTCTGGATCTTCCAGACCTGATAAATGTCAAAGAAAACTGAACACACTCACAGAAACCAAGAACACAACATGACCTCCTTAAGATCAGCTGATTCTTCTGGTTGAAGGAGAAAAATCACAAACAACCCAAACCCGTTATGTCTGTGAGGCTGCTCTCTACTCCTGAGGTTGTTGGAGATCTTTGGAGTTTGGACCAAATTTTTTATTTGAAGTTCTCGCTGGAGAACCTCTGATGTTCTGTCCTCTGGACCCTGAATCATTTTAAGATGCTGTGAATGTTTGTGAAGAGTCATTATCTTTGGGATAATGGGTGTGTAAATTCTGTTTGTGCGTCAGTGTTTGCTGTGAAACCTGTGTTTCTGCTGGAGCTCTTCATGCAGACTGCAGATATGAACAAACTGCATGCACGGTCTTTGAATGTTGACTGTTGGTGTCTCAATGATCATGTCTGTCAAATAAAAGCTGCTGACTCATGACTTGTGATTATTCATAATTTCTAATCAGCAGTTTTACAAACTTGTTGAAGTTTTCTGATGTTCAATAAAACATTTTCATCATTGTGAAAAACAGTTTTGGGACTCTTTTAGACCGGACACGTTTGGTTCGTTTAAAGTGAGCTCATTTCCCCCGATAATCCAGAACAAATGTTCCGTCTGAATCCACCCAGGCGGACCCTGGTCCGGGACCAGGAACCGCTCTCAGACTCATCTTTCCAGGTGGTCTTGGTTTGTTCTAATCAGGCTGAGGTCCGGTTCAGTCTGAGATTCCTCAGTCTGAATAGACTTCATGCTCTGAGCGATACAACTGGACCAAAACAGCCACCGTAGCCGTGGGGCATTATGGGACGTAAACAGAGTAGGAAGAACACAACGGATGAGCTGCAGACGAATGTAAAGCAGGAAAACAGGGTCCAACTCCTCACTTGTTAGACGTTTATTTTAACACCATTAAAAACTCTTCTTACCGCTTTATTGTTCTCTTCCGTTCCTCAACAGTCGAGGTTCTCGGCTTAAAACCTAAATCTGTTGAATTCAGTTTGAATTTGTTCTAAAAAAGCCTGTTCTCCAGAGAACAGAAGAATTGGGCTTCTGTTGCAGAAGAGGAGAGCTTTGAATAAAATGTGAATCAAATTAGCAAAGCAGAACTGAAGCTTTGCTTATAAAAGGTCATTTGAACTCTTTCATGCCTGACTTTGGTTCCAATTCTATAAAAAATCTTCTTCAAAGTTTTTTTTGTTCAAGGTGATGCTGAATGAAGTGGATTCCTGGATGAAATAGTAGGCTGTGAGTTAGTGGCGTGAAGGCGTTTTAAAGTGAAGCTTGTTTGGTTGCAGAACCGGTTCAGAACCTCCTGAAGGACTCAGAGGGTCCAACCTGTTGAGCTCCAAACGCGTCCTTCCTGCAGTCCCGCAGACAGCCACAGAGAGGCGCTGTTGGTCTGCGTTGGTTCGTCAGTGATCCTCCCATTGGAGTTTGATCCTCCTCTGTTATATCCTCACCAAATGAGGCGGGGGGGGGTCTCAGAGACCAGCAGGTCATGCATGAAAGTTCAGTTTAAGGATTGGAGCACTTCTGCGCCTCACGCAGGCCGGTGTTTCTCAGCTTCATGAAACATGAACTGCAGCTGAAGTGATGGAGCAGTCACGGGCCGAGCGCTGGAGTGTGAAGCTGCCGCTGCCGCTGCGCTCCAACGCTTTTCTCCCAGCATCTTTGTTAGAATTACAAGGAGGAAGGCAACAGCTCGCTTTAACGCCATAATCTCATGAATGAATGCATGGTTAACTCCAGGAACAGGCTGTTAGGAGGAGGATAATGTAATCCTGCTTTGGCTGAAGGGAGATCCTCAGTGATTGTGTTCAAAAATCCAACATCCTATTATTGGAAAAGCAGGAGTTTTTCTGCCACAGGTGTTCAGTGCTGAACACGCTTCCCGGAGTTCCTGTTCCTCCTCCGTGGCTTCATGTCCTGAACTTTGTGCGTTGCACCAGAAGCTGCTTCTGTTCACACGCCGGAGGTTTCTGGATCTGGCTGGAGCTTTCCCTCCAAGCATCTGATGTGTCAGAAACACAGCAGCCTTGAGTTTGTGTCTCAGCACTTTTCAACCTTTTGGTTCAGGTGTTTGATCCTCTTTCTAACGAGAGACGTCTTCTGACCTTTGAACTCTTGTCTGAGGCACACCATCAGCTGAAAAGAGTCATGTGTGGAACCAGCAAAAACAGAAAGGTTTCGAGCACGTGGCGGTCCACCGAAACAACTGGAATCCACGTGTGGAGAAGAAAGCCGGTCAACGGGCCACTGCAGCCGGTTTGATCTGACTCTGCGTCAGCGAGCCTCCTTCGTCTCGTGTACCTCACCCCCCCAGCTGTCACTGATGGGTGCGCTGCGTTCACGCTCCTCACGTGATCTACCCACGCTGGACGCCCCGAGATGATGATGATGTCATGTTTCCAGCTCTGATGATCAGAGAACTGGAGCTTCTTGTACCTGTTTGGAAACATGGTTGCTGGTTTGGATCCTGGCAGGTTTTGGATCCACTTTTCCAAGTTGGAAAACGTTTTGACTTTCCATTCTGTCAGAAATAATGAAAGTTTGATCTTTTTCTCTTCAAACCAACTGTTTTTTAACGGCTGTTTTCAGCAAACAAATGTCTTCAGAACAGAAATTTGACAAACAGATTTGTCTTGATCAAATCTGGTTAAATCGAAGCCTGAATTGATTCTTTCATTTGGCGGTCACAGGAACAGGTCATGTTTGAACTTTCTCAGATTCTATTCATTCTGTGGGTCTTAAGATCAGACGTTTGCTCACCTGGGTGAACAGACAAGACTAAAACATCCAGAGAATGACTTTCTCCTGAGTATTTGGTACCAGAACTCAATTTTCTTCCGAATCAGGCCTCAGAGGGCAGACTGGTGTGGTTTCCACGTTGGACTCATCCTGTTGAACGTCAGAACTCAGATTTGCCAGAGAAGTCTGTGCAGCAAAAGAATTTCAGGCCTAAAAAAAATCCCCCTTAAGTCCGACATTTCCCGAGACACCAGCCCCGGACAGCTGTCATCTCCCCTGAAGGGAGATGAATGCCTCTGGTTCTGCTGGGATTTGTGTCTGAGCTCAGCTGTCTGCCGCTGCTACCCGCCGTCCTCCTGTCTGTAAGGATGCTGGGGAAAAAAAAGCAACTTTTGGTCAAAAACACCAGAAAGTGTCCCAGATGTCAGGATCTGCTCCAAACAGCCTTTGACTTCTTCACTGGTAGTCTGTTGATGTTTCACTGCGTCAGAGAGAGCGCCCCCTGCTGTCACTCACAGGCTCTGTTCTGAAACCAAACCAAGTCATTTCATGATGTCATCATAAACATGTCGCTTTCTGAAAGGATTCACGTCTTCAGCCTTGTTCCTCTAGACGGCCTCCCGCACGCACGCTTCCTGTTTGCTGATGATCAGCCGGATCAGGTGGATTCTGTTGGACCAAATCCACCTGATCCGGGTGATCAGCACCAAGTCACAAGAGACATAGCAGAAAGACCTTCATCTGTACCACGTGGATGGGTTTAATGTCGGACAATATTTTTATAGACCTCGTTCACCGCAGAATAAGGGAGAGGGACCTGGCTGCAGGCAAATGGCCCACGACATCATCGGCCAAAAGTGGAAATTAAACAACTTATCCCAAAATTGCTAACCTAAAAGTTCTCAGAACTCTACAAAAAAAAACCTTTTAGGAAAGCTTAAACTGTGAAATAAAGTCTATTATTGGGGGGCTTCTGGCTGCAGCCAGGTCCTCTTGGAACCGGTTGGATGGACTCAGTTGAACATCTGAGCTCTTTTCTTCCTAAGCTTGGAGGATCTCGCTGCTCCCTGGAATGTGTGGACCATAAAGTGTCTGTTGCTTCTCCTTCCTCCAGATGTTTCACATCTTCTCCTTTTCTGAGATGTGAGAGCTGGTTTAGAAGTTCTTTGGAAGAAAGTGTTCAAGACAAGCCTCATTTTTTGACCATGTGGAACCCGTTGAGATCAGGATGTCTTTTACAAGGAAGACCTGGAGGGTTAAGTGTCTTCCCAAGGACACAATGACAGCTGGAGGGAGCGGGGATCAAACTGCCAACCACCTGAGCTACTGCCGCCCCTACTAAATAAAGAAAAGATGAAACATTCTCATGAAGAAAAGATCAAGTCAACTCCAGCGGACTGACTTTCCTTTACTGTTGTCATGTTTTTTCATGTTGTTGTCACCATAGCAACGGTTGGTCTGTTTTTGTCCCAGACCAGGCGTGAGGACTCACTACCTGCTCCATAATCGGCTGCACTGATACGAATCCAGAAACAACTGAAGTGAGGAAATGACATTTTTTTCAGAGGTTGAAATGTGAAACTACAGTCATTTCAGAAAACTGTTGTCTGTGTGACATGATCGGACAAAGCTGTAGTGACAGCTGCTTTCCATGTTCACATGCAGCAGCCTGCAGGACCCGACTGCAACTGCATAAATGAAGACGGAGGGCACGAACCAGCAGCTTGGTTAGAAACTCACTTCTGAGCATGCGTCACGACGGAGATGCTCGGGTTAACGCCAGACAATTTACAAGAAACTGTGGTAAAAATCAAACTGATATTTGAGCAGGTGGATGAAGAGGCAGAAGGAAGATCTGAGCATTCCAGGGAAAGGAAAGCAGGCCAGGAGAGGAACATGATGAAGCTGCAGCAACTCGCTCCAGTACAAGATCTGATTTAGGGGACAAAGACACAGGGCCCAGACAGGTAAAGCTGAAGAGCTACCCACATGATCATTGTGGTAAACAGAAGCGAGCATTTCACCACAGCTGCTTTGAAAAGCACAACTGATTCCAATATTCTGTCAACCAGAATCCAGCTTTCTGCTTCCAGTGTTTGTCAAAAGCATCGGACATGGTACTTTAGTCAGTCGTGGTTAAGAATTGGAAAAAAACGTTAGTCGTTTTTGGCAAGCATGAGATGATACAAACATATAAAAGCAGGGTTGTTGCATGGAGAAACTACCAGAGAGCTAGCAAACAGGGAAATGTTGCACAGATGACAGCAAATGCAACTGCGCTACGTTTGTTCATATTGTATTGTGTGCATGTCTTGGGGGCTAAGCCCCCCTGTTCTTAAAACATAGTGACACCCCTGGTTTCAGTCATGGTCAGGTCATTTTGTTTGGACCATAATTTGGTTTTGAATGACCACAGTAGCCACTAGTTTATGTTGTTTAAGGGCAAAACTGCTGTTAAAAAACACCATTTGTGACTACAGATGCTTGGGAAAAGGATGTGCAATTTATTTGTGTTTGAATGAATTTGCTTGACGTCCTTTTTGTTAAATATTTTGCTCCATAAACAAATCATTTAAAAGATTTAAACCATAGCTTTAGCAAATAAAGGTTTGAATATTTTGCAGTTGAAGAAATAAAGTACAGAACATATTGGTATTCTAGAAAAATATCATTTTCTTATTTTAGCATGATGTGAAACACATTTAGATGCAACTATGGATAACTCCCCTTTGAATGAAGATTTCTATAGGCATGATAGAAATGCAGATGGGGGTGGAGTAGCTTATACTGCATGTTTAACATCAGGTCCCTTTAAAAGTTAGGACTGATTGAGCTTATAAAGGAGTAGAAGTGTTCTGGCTGGAAATACAACTACTGCATATAAAACCATGTGCCGGTTCCTGCTATAGACCTCCAAATGCATCAAGATTTTGTTTAGATCAAATCCCCTTGATGTTAGATAAAGTTTGTGATCTAAATAAAGACATTTATTTTCTGATTGACATAAATCTGTATGATTTGTTTATGATATTATTTTGGTTATTGTTTTCATTGTTATTGTATTCTTGTTGTATCAGTTCTGTTTACATCGTTGTGAAGTGTGCATGTAAATGTATAATCGGTTTGTTTATGTTTTGCATTTGTGGCTTTAAGAAGGTGGGACCCCAGGAAGAATAATGGGGATCCTTGATAAACAAACAAACAAACAAACAAACCAGACGTCCAAGCCTGCAAAGATGTGACCAGAGTTCAGAGAGAAACTCTCGGGAAAGACTGCAGAGCCCACAATTTCAGATGCCCTCAGCTGCTCTGAAGCGTGTGCGAGCGACGGCGAGGAGCCGCAGACGGCTTCCTGCAGCGTGTATGTCTGCATGCGCCACATGGGTGACACACACAGACGGGTGGCAGAGGACCAGCCACTGAGCAATCAGAGCGGTGCAGAAAGACAGAGATGCTACACACCTGCCAGCATCCATCAGCATCAGCACCTCACACTCGTCCATTCACATTCCTGTCAACAGCAGGAGAGGGGGAGGACGAAAACCTGCAGCTCCAACCAAAACATTTACGTCCCCGTCCAAAGAGCCTTCAGAGGAAACCACCGTTTGGAAGGAAGTTTAAAGACGCACCTTGTTAAAAGTGTGTCTATAAATATTC
Organism: Adrianichthys oophorus; assembly: GCA_036245035.1. Lineage (NCBI taxonomy): Eukaryota > Metazoa > Chordata > Actinopteri > Beloniformes > Adrianichthyidae > Adrianichthys > Adrianichthys oophorus. Next base: position 17,310 of record BSAI01003395.1, on the reverse strand, counting down.
CACATGAGTCAGGATCAGCAACACCAAATCCAAGATGTCTACTGGCACAGTTTCCTGCTTGTTGGAGTGAGTACTTTTCCAGCTGCCTTGACTGTTGGAACATAGAATTCTAAACAAAACATGGAATTTGAACTTCTTCCTCTCACCAAGACTAACTACAACTCTCTTGTTCTGCATTTGAATCCTCTGTGCTCCTCTATAAATCCTGAAACATTAAGAAGCTCCAGCGTTCCTCTCCAACCGGTGCTGGACAAACAACGGAGCGCCTTTTCCAAAAGACTCAGACAGCTTCGTTGTTCCAGGGACCGCTACAGGAAATCCTTCCTGTCATGTGCCACCAGAGCGTATAATACCTCATCACTATGTCACAGATAGTACCAACTGGTTGATGTTGTGACTGACAGTCTTCCATCTAACTGCTTGTACTGTTCTATGCTGTACTATTATAATTGCACATTTGTGTTTGTACTCAGCCTTATATTTATCTTCTGTAAATAATGGCTGTTCTGTCTCTATTGACCATTGAAATGTGTATTATGCTGCTGCAACAAACACATTTCCCAGCTTGAGATAAAGAAAGTATTTCTCTTCTCTTCTCTTCTCTTCTCTTCTGTGGATTGTGATCTAATTGTTTTGGACCTCCTGGACGTTCTCTCTTTTCATCTGGACAGATTTTCTGCACATTGAACTCATGCTCGGCCGGTGAGTTTGTATGCGTTTGTTGGTACCTAAGGTTGCATCACTCCACTCCACTGGAGAGAACCTGCAAAGACTGTTTCCCAGATGTCTCCCTGATGTCATGGTTTTGTCAGAAACATGGTTCTGTTACTGATAGTGGTGTTGCTAATCAAGGCTACAGTATCTTTAGAGCTAATAGAGTTGGTAAGAGTGGTGGAGTAGCCTTCTATTTCAAAGCCAAATATTGTTGTAATGTAACCTGTCAATCAGTTACTGGTGATCCGAATGAATTTGAACTGGTTTTACAGTTTACCACTGTGGTTTGTTACAGACTGTAAAACTTAAAATGGACAGAAAACTTTTCTGTAAATATTTGAATGAAAACTATGGCAATGGGGGTGTTGATGTCATTTCTACACCACTGTAAACAGCCACAGTGATGGGCAAACGCACTGGTGAGCTCAAAGACTGCTGAGGGTTAATACATGTCCTCCATCATCGGAAAAAGGCCACAAGAATGTGTTAAAAACACCCAAAACACAACTTTCCTCAGAGCGGGTCTTTCTAAAAGTTTGTTTGTGGTTGCAGATGTTTCTGTAAAGTCCGCAAACGATCCACTTCAGCTCCTCTCTTCATCAGATTCTCCATGTTTGCCTCTGGAGAACTTGTTTGTGAAGTTTTGTTTGAATATGTCAAAAATCCATCTCGTCATTCTGTGCTAATGCAGTTTGAACGGATTAAATAATCCACTCCTAAGTGGTTCGTTAGTCTGAGCGATGCTGTGTGTGTTTTTAATGTCACAGAATGAATTATGCAGCTTCATTTAAATGAACTGCAGGAGCGTCTGTCTGGAGTTTGCTCTGCAAACCTGACATATGTCTGTGTGTGGGTCAGAAAACTCCACATTCAGCAGCGTTCTGCTGAGAGTCTGTCCGCATGCAGACAAAAGGAGAAAGCCCGGACGTCTCTCTGTGTGTTCATGCTAATTCTCTGCAAACCAGGCCCAGAGAATCTTCTAATTAGACTGAAACTGGGACTTTCTCATCCATTTTGTAATTCAGTATCACTCTTAATTATCTGTGGCATTATCATTCCACTGAAGGAGTGTGTATGCGTCTGTCTGTGTGTGTGTGTGTGTCACCCAGCAGACTAAAGGGTAGATAAACACACGCTTTCCTGCACAGGAGCAGAATTATTCATGAGCTGTCACGACGTGTTCCCGGCCCAACGCCACACACGTATAATTGGAATAACGATGCTGGAATTGGGATACTCGTGCGTGCAAACACACAGATGACGATGGTAAACAGTGAGTGAAGAAGATCCTCTGTAATGCTGTTTTGAATCCAGTTGCAGCATTACACTGTTCAGTCATGATAGATGAGCTGTAATGAGTTTAAACTGTCAGTGTCTTTCTGATTCCTCTGATTATTCCTGTTTATGGCTGGAACAACAGGAGGAATGGGCCGGCCGCGCAGGTTTGATGCTGCAGCAGCAGGACACAGACATGTCAACAAGCATCCTTTCAAGGTTTTCTTCATCAACTCCTTTATTATAAACACTAATAAATAAAAAATAAATAGAGATAAAACAGCATGTGAAAGATGAAAATATCAGTTTAAGAAACTAAAGTGAGAAAATCAAGTTTGAGGTCCGATTCAGTCATAATTTACAGAACGGGAACATTCATCATTAAAGAATAAGGATCAGAGGGATGAAAAGCAAAATTACACAAGTGCAAGTAATGAAGAATTAAGACGAAAGGGGATAAAAGAAAACACAGATTAACACAGAAAAGAAAAAGTTTGTTCATTCACAATAGAGAGGAAATGAGTAATTGATTTTACCTCCTATCAAAGCAAAGTTCCTCAGGGGAAAGGAACAAACATGTATTTGTCCTTTTGAAAAAAAGATGAGACAAACACAATCATAAAAATCATCAAAATGAGAAGATGTCTTGATAGGCTGCAGTTATCTGTAATGACTACTTTTTACTGTGCAATGGATTCAGCTGGAAAGAAAAGGAATTCTGAACATGGGAATATTCTAAAATAGAAGTTCATAAACAGAGTTTAGAAAGCTTAAAAATATTGAAATGTTCATAAAAATAATAAAATGTAAATTTAAAAGTTTTTACAATAGTAAAAAAGTTAATTTAAAGGCTTAAAAATACTTTAAAAATCTTTCAAAGTTCATAAAGAAGATTTAAAGTGCTTAAAAAAGACACAGATTCATTTAGGGGTTTCAATAATAATACATTTGATTTATATAGCACCTTTCAAGATAAAAGAAGTGCTTAACATTAAAACACAGAAAGTAAAAACAGAATTAAGAAAATGCAATAGTAAAAAGATGTGTTTTTAGCAGCTTTTCAAAAGAAAGCACTGAGTCTGCGGATCTGTGGTTTTGAATGCTTTAAAAATATATAAAAGTTTATTAAAGAGATTAAAACTCTTTCAAAATATCAAAAGTTTCATCATAAGCATCTGACACACTTTAAAAATGTTAAATCATTTACTCACAGGGGTTGTTCTTAATGAACTATTTTATGCTTTCAAATATTTAAAAAACAGTTTAAAACGCTTAAGTTCATCCAAAAGGTTTAAAAGATGAATCATAAGTGCAGTACAATGATGTTGTTTAAGTCGGGAAAGAAAACTCAGAGTCAACCTAGATGCAGAGAAGATTATCAGCTGTCATTGTCTCTGCCAAATGATGAATGAATTCAGATGTTTCAGTCTGCATCCCTGGAAGTAGAGCTGAGGAGTGACACGGTTTCCAGCTCTCACTGCTAAATTTAACCACAGAAGAAGTGGAGCAGGGGAGAGAGGAGTGCAGGAGGAGCTGACTTCCTCCTCTCTGTTCCTGTCTGTTTGTTCTCCTAACAAGCCCTCGTTTGGCGCTCCGTCCCTCAGGACGCCAGCAGCCTCATGTTTGAATAATGACAGAAAAGGGACGGATATAACAACCTCCTCCTTCCTCATCTGTTCCTGAGTGCACGTGTGCTCCGTGCACCTTCCTGCTCACCTCTTCAGCAGGATTGGGTCAAATCGGCACCAGTCTGACCGTCTGACCCCCCCCACGAACCCTTCAGTGCACATGTTCAACGGGATTTCAGCCTGTTGACTCGAGCGGTCGCTCTCTGTGCCGGAATGGGGCGAGGGGGTCATGGTAGGGTTCTGGAAGGTTCTGTAATAATTGTAACTGGAATCAAAGAGAAACTCCTGCTTTTCTTCCGGATGTTGGAAGAATTCTGATTCCTGTCAGCTGCTGCTGTTCTCCAGATGAGAAACCTCTCAAAGGATTCAGACGAGACTGAAGTGAAGCCAGAAACGCAGCAAACTAAAGTCAGCTCTGAATCCAACCTGAAATGGACCAGGACCAAACCTGAATCCAACCAAGACCATATTTAGACCGGACTAGGGTTGATATTGGATCAGGTTGGATTTGGATCGTCCCAGGATTTCATTTGGATTGATCTTGAATTAGGACAGAATCAGGGTGTAATATGGATCAGACTGGATTCAGTTTCAATTGAATCAGGACAGAATTTGAATTCCTTTTGGACCAAATTTGGATTGGAATGAGGCGTAATTTAGATTAGATCAGGATTGAATTTGGATCAGACTGGAACTGAACATAGATTGAACCAGAACCTGAAAGTTTGGGAAAGTATGTCAGCGGTTTGTGTTGTCAAGAACGATGTAAACGTGGAGACTTTGGTATAATCTTCAGTATTCTCATGTCAGACACACCCCAACACCATATGCTTTCACATTACTTTACTTGAAGGTTTTGTTGATTAAATTCTACAGGCTCACAAGCCCCGCCCCCTCTGTCATAGCAGTTAGTGGTTCAGTCTCTGGTTGTTTTCTGCCCATCGCAGAACCCTGAGGTGTTTGTGGTGAATGAGACACAGCAGAGACCTCAGTGTCATGGCGTGCGTGTGTGCGTGCATGTGTGTGTGCGTGCGTGTGTGTGTGTGTGTGTGCGCGCGGGCGTGTGTTCATGTCAGGGGGTGACCTTCAGCTGAATCCATTGGTTTGTTTGTGCGCCGGCGTTGGTGTGAACTCTCTGGATGGAGCTGTTTCCAGAGGTGTCCCATCACCACATAATTGCTTGGTTGTGTTTGTGCTGGAGGCCTGTGATTGATGCTGGCAGATGCAGCCCCCCCTCACACACACCTGCGAAGCCGCATCTCATTCTGAGTCTCTGAGGCCTGCGGGACGCGGCTGTCGCCGGGTGAATGTTAAAGGAGGGACGGCGGTATGTGGTCTGATCTCACGCTGATGTGACGGGGAGTGATGGCTGCGCCCCCACCTCATTGGCTGGCAGGACAGAAAACTCACAGGTGACGGCTGATGGAGTCAGCAGGATGAAGAGGAGGTGAAGGTTGAGCTCGTATTCATCCTTTCATCGCAGCTGAACAAATGTAGAGCTGCTGCGGTTGGTCTCATGATCAGTCGTGGTGCTTTTAGGACCTTCAAACTCCAAGTATCTGTTTCATGACACCAGCTTGGTCTGAGGTGGTGGAACCACAGCTCGGTTTGTTTCCTCTGTGGCTGCTTTCTCTCGTACTCTGCTTCTGATCCTGACGGCGTGGTGGCGTGGCGCCGCTCATGTTCCTCTTTTTAGCAGAGATAGAGCGACAGACTTCAAGTAAAGTCCACAAAGTTCTCAAAAACAGCAGAAAAACTTGAACTAGAGTCTGAGTCTAAAAAGACACTGGAATGATGGTACGTTTCCGTTATGATGTCTGATGTACAACTTTATTTAAAGCGACTGTCAGCACTTTTCAAAGCGCTGAACGGTTGGACTGATTTCTCATCCTTACTTAGAAAAAAGCAGTTAGCGGTCCGGGCGGGCTCTGCTTTGGTCCAGTGTTTTTCCAGAATGTTTCCAGATGACTCCTGAAAGGGGAAACCATTTCTTCCTTCTGGTCTCCTGCCTTTGTGCTAATCTTTTAGTCTTTGTTTCTGTTCATTCCTTTGCCTTCTTAAATTTGACCTTTTCTTTACCAGAGTCAGACATTGACATTCACCAGATGCCAAGTGGGAGTATTCTCTGTAGAGGGCTGCTCGCCACATAGCAAGGAAACTTAGCCATGTTTATTAGCTCTTCTTTTGGTAATTTTTTTCGATCATCTCCTCCTCTACCGTCTGCATGCCCATGATCAGTTCACCCGTGACGCGTTTAGTTTGGCTGATGAAGCAGCAGAACATGCAGTTAGAACTGGAGGATGAAGCTGCTTCACTTAAAGCACCAACAGACAGAATAAAATGTGTCAATCTCAGACTGAAATAAACCAGAATTCTCCAGAAAAACAACAAAGTTCAGACCTTCACAGCAGGAACAGTCCAAACTACCAGAAGAAATTCAAAGAATTCGCTTTTAGGTCCTAGATTATTCACAGGATGTTGACAAAAATGTTTGTCAATTTGATGTTTGTTCTGGAAAACTTGAAAACTTAGAATGTATTTGTAGAATGAAGGCTTTGTTTTCTGTTTTATTGATATTCTCTTTTGAAACTTAAAGCTTTTGCTTTCATTTTCAGTCTATTCCTTTATCTTCTTTACCATTTTATCCATGTTGGGATCACGGGGCTGCCGGAGCCTAACCCGGCCACTCATGGGCGAAGGCAGGGGACACCCCTGGACTGGTCGCCAGTCTGTTGCAGGGAACACGATCACACACCCATCTACACCTAGGGACAATTTTAGAGTGACCAATGAACCCATGAAGCATGTTTTTGGACGGTGGGAGGAAGCCGGAGTTCCCCACGCATGCACGGGGAGAACATGTAAACTCCACACAGAAAGGTCCCCCATTGGTGACACTGTTTCAAGTCCGCCAGCCAGGACTTGAACCAGGAACCTTCTTGCTGTGAGGCAAGAGCGCTAACCACTGCGCCACCGTGCAGCCCTGTGCAGTTTGTAATATTTATGCCTTTTTTAGTTATCTGTTATGTTTAAAGTATTATAGGAAATAAAGATTTACATCTAAACAACCTGTCGATGATTACTACATTGTACATATACAAATTATATTTTTCCAAATTTCCAAATTTGAGGCACTATTTTTCCATTCTTCTCCGTTTGGAGGGCTGAAGGTAGGGGTCGGGAGAAGCTATAGGGGTATGGTAAAAATTCCGATTCGACCCAACATTCAGCGTGTCCACAAAACAAAGAAACCTTTTTTATCTGATTTTTAAAATCCTAAAATAATGCTTACATGATCCATTGGTTTAATCAAATCTCTCCGTGGATTTGGATCTGTTCCTGTCAAACGTGGCGCCAAAGAAAAGCTGAGACCTAAAGAGTCAGCATCGAGAGGAGAACCCCGAGCAGACCCCGGCAGATGTCTGCAGATGTTCACAAGATCATTTTTGTTTGTGAAATTGGTGTTTTCTAAAAGCGTCGGCATCATCCATCTGGATGCAGAAACCATCAGGACATTTTCTGAGCTTCTCGGTCTGTTAAGCTGTTTGGTCAGAACTTCTGAAGCGCTGGTGGTGTCTGCCGGACAGTTCCTCATCACTCTCAGGTTTTTTTGCTGTGCATGCTTCTGTCTGCCGGAGCTTGATGGATGCACTCGACGGTCCGTCTACATGAGTGTCGAGGAGGCCAAAAGCCGTGTAATTGCCGGCCGATTAACAGCGACAGAATGACTAATGCTGACCTCCTCCCATTTTCTCGCTCTGCTCCTCCACCTCTCCTGCACCTTTTTACATTTTCCATCTGTTATCAAACAGCCCCCTCCATATGTGAATGCTTCTGGCCTTTGTTTTTCTCTCTTTGTTTTGCTCCGTGTTTCCTTTGATCTGCTCCTCTTCTTCTTGAACTCTGACCTTCAGGAGCACGGAGCTGCTGTTGTTGTTTCCCATCACTGCAGACTCGCTGATGGGGCTGTTTTCTTGTGGAACGTGCAGATGTTCCTCTAATAATGGCACAGACGGGTCAGCGAGTAGGAGTGGGAACAAAAGGGAACGCTGAAATCTGCCTTTTGTTGGTGCTGATGGAGGAGGCTGACCTTTTATGAAGGCACAAAGCAAACGGTGGAGTAAATGGATGTGGAGACATTCATCACCGCACCGCCGCGTTTTCATAAACAGATACCTCCTCTTCAGCGGATGGACCAACAAGCTCTTCAGATGTGCAGTATCAGCAGCACGTCTCCCTCCTGAGCTGTGGCAGGAAGCGGGTTCTCCAGAGAGAAGACAGTACAGGAACAACCAGGAGCCTGAGAGCCTGGAAGACACGATTTCTGCTTGGAACAAATGAACCATCAAGTTTGGAGAAAATGTGATCGAAATCCCTCGCTCACACACATGCCCCAAACAAGCTACAGCTAAACAAGTTGAATAATTGCAGAAACAAGTGAACTTTAGGGGTGCAACGGATCACCTGCGGTGTTGTCCGGTAGCCTCCGGGGTTGTCCGGTAGCCTCCGGTCTCCAGCTCTGCTGCTCCTGCTGGCAGATGCTCCTCCATAAGACTCCTGACGGGACATTCCCTCTCCTCAAAGAAGAACAGATCTTACAGTGACTCAGCAGCAGGATCCGGTGCTTTTCTGGATTGTTCCATGCAAACACTCGTTGGATCATTTCATCTGGAATGAGCTGATACCTCAGATGAGACTGGTATTTGTACATTTTATAGAACAGTTCCATGAAAGTTCCACCTTCAGTTGAAGCAGCGGCTCACGGTAAACCTTTGCAGAGAATCAGACTCTGAAATGGGTCGAATCAAATCCCGATTTGCAACAGCATCCAACCTTCATTCTGATCCTGTCTGAAATGGGAGGGCAATGGATCATGGCTGATCACTAGCCACAGCCCCCCCGCACACTCGCATCATCTAAATCAATTGTCCGTTCCCGCCATGTGTGATTTGCACAACAAATTCATGTCCACTGTCTAAGTATGACGTGTGCTAGACACTTGTAGAAGAGTGTCTATAAACCTGACGCTCCCACCGCGTGTGGGAGGAGCTAACATCCAAAGTTGTTCACTGGAATAACTTTACTGCAACATGTAAGTCAACAGGACATGCTCTCCATGCACATATGGTGTGACACTGGTTAGGTTTTCATTGTTGTGTTTTTATTCGAAAAGGCAACAAAGCGAAAGGCGAAGAACTAAACCTGATGTCCGCGCTGTGTCTTGTGCAGCAGCTGCTCAGTCCTGCTGTTCCTCTGTTTGCTTTTACAGCCTTTAATTAAAACCCAAAGCTTGACAAAACCTCCAAACCTTTCTGCTTTCTCTGTGATCCTGCTCTTTCCTGGATTTTCAGAAAGAGGGAACGCTGCTGCTCATCTTTCTTACGCATCAGTGGCTGACACCCTCCACCCCACCCCCAATGTTCAGACCTGTCAAAAGTAGAGCTGTGAGCAGTAAGCATCACGCAGCCAGCCGAAGAACAAATCCAAATCCTTTACTTGTCAGTACCATTACCTTTGTGGTTGTCATGGAAACGTAAAAATGCTGAGTCAAAGGCTAAGAGCTGAAGTTTCTGTGTGAGCTAATGTCTTATCTTAGTGTTTTATGGTGTCTATAATTTATGTTGCCATGGTAACTGCATGACTGTGGTCAATTTGTTTTTCATTTTTTTATTAGTGTTTCCAGTTTCCCATGTATAAATAAGAGTTTGTCAGGCAGTTTATCAGACTCATCATTTATCTGCAGAATCACTATGCCATCCATCCGTCCATCCGTCCGTCCGTCCATCCATCCATCCATCCATCCATCCATCCATCCATCCATCCATCCGTCCGTCCGTCCATCCGTCCACCCATCCATCCATCTGTCCGTCCGTCCGTCCATACATCCATCCATCCATCCATCCGTCCATCCGTCCGTCCATCCGTCCATCCAACCGTCCGTCCGTCCGTCCATCCATCCATCCAACCGTCCGTCCGTCCGTCCATCCATCTGTCCGTCCGTCCATCCGTCCATCCATCCATCCAACCGTCCGTCCGTCCGTCCATCCATCCATCCAACCGTCCGTCCGTCCGTCCGTCCATCCATCCAACCGTCCGTCCGTCCGTCCATCCATCTGTCCGTCCCTCCATCCATCCATCCGTCCGTCCATCCATCCAACCGTCCGTCCGTCCATCCATCTGTCCGTCCGTCCATCCATCCATCCATCCGTCCGTCCGTCCATCCATCCGTCCATCCGTCCATCCATCCATCCGTCCATCTGTCCGTCCGTCCATCCATCCATCCATCCGTCCATCCATCCATCCGTCCGTCCATCCATCCATCCATCCATCCATCCGTCCATCCATCCATCCATCCGTCCATCCATCCATCCATCCATCCGTCCGTCCGTCCATCCATCCGTCCATCCGTCCATCCATCCATCCGTCCATCTGTCCGTCCGTCCATCCATCCGTCCATCCATCCATCCGTCCGTCCATCCATCCGTCCGTCCATCCATCCATCCATCCATCCGTCCGTCCGTCCGTCCGTCCATCTGTCCGTCTGTCCGTCCATCTGTCCGTCTGTCCGTCCATCCATCCGTCCATCCACAGGGGATGGAGGTGACTTTTGAGCTTGTGTGCAGCTTCAGCTTCTGTCCATTTTAGATCATGTATGGAAACAGTTATTCCTCAGTAAATCAAACTGCAGAACAGAAGCTGAAGGAGCAGATCCAGTTTTCAGACAGAAAGAGGAGAAGATGAGATTGAAAATGTTTAATTATCAATGGTCTGGTCTTAATCTGGTCTGAGCGGTTGTAAAGGTTTTTGTCTCCATGTCTGTGCTTCCCAACAGACAATGATGTTGTTGTTTTCTTGTAATTGCTGCTGAAGCGTGAGCAGTTTTCAGGGAAGCGGCTGTTAGTCACAGATTAGGTGAGAGTGCTTTCCAGGAAAAACAACCCACAGAGGTGCAGCCCGCCTGACCTGCGCTCCTGCACGTTAGTCAGCATGGTGGCTGCAGATTTCTCGCCACGCTCCTCCTCTGTGTGGCAGCGGTGCGTCTGGTTGTCGTGTGTTCTCCTCCTGGGCTGTGTGTGAAACTGCTGCAGATGCTAAAGGTGAATCAAGCAGAAGCTGCAGGACGGTTATCTCTGGCCTGAGAAGTCAGTGTGGCCGCTCCACCTCATGTTGTCGTGCATGTCACTTGTAATTAGTGCCTGTTTGTGTGTATTAGCAGCGGCAGCGGAGGAGGTGTTGGGTAGTGCTGGATTGGCATCTGGCTGCTGATGTGAGCTGTCATGGCAGTCACACACAACGGCGTGCCACATCACAGATTTCACATCCTCAACGCCACCACAATCCGCTCTGAAGCAACCGGTCCAAACAAACGATGCAGATCAGACTCATCTAAGCAGCTGAGCTGGTGTTTTCAGCCATAGGAGGTCAGCATGGGGACAAGGCCCCTCTGGACACATGAAGACGAGGTTCATGGTCTTTCCGTGTAAGAATGGAGAAGACCATGAGCGGTGCAAACATTCGTCTGAGCCTTTGCCTCTGCAGCAGCGTAATAAAAGTTTTTAAAAGTGCAGCAGTTTGGAGGAAGCTGAAAGACCGCGTTGTTTATAAGCGACGTCATTAGCATCACATCTCTGCATGCGTCTTGCTGGGTGATTGATCACTATGTCACGTGAATGAGAGGCTGTTCAATCATCATCTGTGTTCTGACACAGGAAAGCACTTCCTTTTTAATGAGCGCCTCTTAAAGCGCGGGATGTTTATCTGAGCCGAGCGCTAAATATCAGCGAGGCGCCACCTCGCAGTCCAAGGAAAGCGGGGCGCGCACCGTAATCTGCTCATCGCACATCGCAGCCCACAGGCTCCACACCATTTACCCACAAATGGATTTGTCAGGAATGACTGGCTTCATTGATTGTTTGGTGATGAAGAGGAGTTTTATTGAATGTGAATGTAGAGGAAGAGCGGAGCTGTCAGAGGAGACGTTAGCAGCTGTGACAGCTCAGTGATGGAGGCAGAGACAGCCAGCAATCAGAGGAAGTGTGAAACAGAGAGCATGCTGGGAGCAGACGAGGCCGGTCAACACAGCACAAAGCTGTTAGCACGCAAAACACACAAACACACCTGTCAGAGCGAATCTGATAGCTAATTACCAGGTTTAGTGATGCTGGCCCAACGGGGGCCCGATCATGACACCATGGTCTCTGAGCAGCTCCATCAGGAAAATGGAACACACCCCTTTTTGAGAATCAGACTGAAATCTGACTAAATCATGAGCGTTTGAATGAACACGTGTTTGATTGGGCTGCTCCAACAGGGAACTCAGGTGAACTCCCACAAGCTCCTCCCACCAAACGCGGAGTCACTCTGGCAAACAACATTGTTTTTGGTTCAAATTTCCACTTTGGTTCTGTAGAATCAGAGTCACTGCATTCTAAACGACGGCATTCATTAACAACATTTAAGGTTCAGAAGTAATTCTTATTTTATACCAAAGCCTTTTAGTTTGAAAGTGCAGGTTTTCCTGGTGAATTTACTTTCAAAATAAAGCGCTTGTGAGTGATGAACAGGCGGCGCCCCTAACCCCGGGTTCACACCGCATGCGGTCCGGCTCCGGAGCGGCTGCAGAGCGGTCTAGCTACAGTCGCTATCTCACACTGACTACGGTTTTCTTGCGGTTCTTCTGTAAGCAGCCTCTGCTGCAAATCTCGCAGACTTCTGAACTCACGTGGGTTCTTGCGAGAACCCGCCATTTAAATCTGTCATAGTAAACAAACCCTCATTCCACCGTGATTTTGGAGTATTCACAACACTTCTTTTTCTGCGTAACTTCTTTCATTGGCACCACAGGTTCATTAATGACTTTAAAGTAGGAGACGACAGGAACAAAGGAAAGCTTCAGTCTCAGGTGGGGTTTATCAGCCATATTGAAAAGTGTCAGATGTTGTTTTCAGGCAAATTTCCAGCATCCCTCATCCATAAATCAGGACCCTGTTCTGGGCTGCGTCTGTGGTTCTCCTGCAGAGTCTTCAGAGGACTGACCTGCACATTTAGCAGTGATGGTTGGAGATAAATGTGTCTGAATGAGAGCTGGTGGCCTTCTAAACAGCAGCATACTGCGGTCGGTCCGGCTCATTTCAATTCTGCTGATAAAGAGGCTCCGTGGCCTCCGCTGATAAAGAGGCTGCAGGTGACATTTTACCTCCGCGTCTCTTCCACCCCTCCACCTTATTTATCTCAGAGCTGCATTATTAACTTGGCAGTTAGCCGCTGGTTAATTGCAGCTGCTTTGAACAAATGTGTGCAGCTAAATGAGCAGGTGTGTGAGGCGCCGCTGTTTGTGGAGGGGCATTTGTCACAGCTAAAAGACCAGGAGAGATAAGCTGAGCAGTAAAGGGCATTTTCAGGGGATCTGACACCAAAGCTGCAGGAAAACAGGCCGGCTTTGATTTGTTTTCTCAGAAAATAAAAGTTTCGGAGGCTTTTAAACTGGAGTTAATGCTCGTGCAGAGAAGAATCAGATCGGTGTGACAGAAACGAATGAGTCACCTCTTTGTTTCAGTGTCGCCGTGTTCACTCAGGGAGGGGTACGGTCGTCACGATTCCACTCTGCAGCAACAAAGCCTTGTCCTCAGTGCCAGCAGTCTGTGAACGCACAGACGCCAGAAACCCGCACGCTGATGCAAAAGCAAAGGTTGGTCTTCAGACCTGGACAAACCAACATGGATGCATGTTTGTGTGCATGTCTTTAAAATGTTGGCAGGGCGGTTCCTCACGTGTCTGGTCTTAACTTCAGTCCTACAGTCATTTTGAGGTTTTTTGTTTAACCTTGTTTTCGGTCTGCTTTGAGCACCACTATGACCCAGAGCCTTATTAAACACGTCAAAGAAAATGTCTAAAGTGGTTCCAAATGGGACAGAATTGCAGACAAAGTGGTGGGAAAGGCAGAGAGAACCCTCATTCTCCACTCTGCTGTTCCGTCAGTTAACAGTCTGTCATTGACCTCATGATGGCTTCCAGCAGCAGAAGTGGTCTGCATCCGTGAACCTTTAAATGCTCGGTCACCGCTCTTCATTCAAACAGTGACGCTTGTTTCCAGAGATGTAGCCATATCATAGCTGCAGCCGTGTCCTGATTCAAAAACACTGCACCAAAACAAGCAGGCACCTACAAAACAAAAGAAGCTTTCCTTTGGGTTGTACTTGGAATGTTTTTTCAAGAGTCTTTGGGCTTCTTCAATTAAAAAAACGATTTTTTTATTGCTAGTTTTTCTTGAACCGTTTACAACATTTGATGAATCAACAGCAAGAATAAAAGCTGTACAGGTGGCACACAGAGCGCACACAGATCCAATGGGGGAACCAGAACCCAACCAGGGCTTTGACGTGGCAGGGGCCCCAGGGTGCCAGAAGACTCAAAGTACTTTTTAGCTACATAGAAAGTATTGAAGACAGACATTGGGCTGGAATGGGTACGTGGCTGTTTGATTGGGATGTGACTGTCTAATTGTGAGCTCTGAAATGGCCTTCGTGGTGGCCTTGAGGTGTTCGTTCAACAGTTCAGTCCCTTGTTGGAAAGGTCACTATTTTCTGATCAGCTTTTGTTCTAAATCCGTCTTTGCTGAAGTTTTCTGCCTCTAAATAATCAAAGTCCTATCAGGTGAAAACGTGGATATAAAGACGACTTTAAACATGAGCGAAGTAACAACTTTATTTCTAAAATCTGCCCATTTCGGTCCAGAACTGCAGAAAGTGACAGTAAACTAGTTAAAAGTTTTTACACCGCCTTCTTTTCTGCTGTTTACCCGCTCTTAAGAGATGGTGTAAATCTTCATAATTACGGGGAAATAAAACGGCTTTGTTAAACAGGAGCTTGGTTTCTCCTTACTTCTCTGGGATTCTTTGACAGGGAACCCAAACAGGCTGAGTCGTTCTGATTGTACCACGGCATCATGGGATGCTGAGAAGAGGCAAATTAAAACGTTCCGCTTTTCCTCTGCAGCTCCGCTCATTAGGAGGAAATCTGTTTGTTCTGTAAAGATTCATCGGATGTGGGCGGATGGCCAAATCCCCAAGCTCTCCGTCAGCAGAACAACTCTGTACGTGGTAAACCGTACTTTAAATCCTTCATTCTGTCTGTCTATCCATCCTTCCGTCCGTCTAACCTTCTGTCCATCCGTCTGTTTAGGTGAGAGAAGGAGGTCTGGGAGTTTGGACTTAGACGGCTGCTACTGAACCGCAGATAAACAGTAAAGAATGAGTACCGGTGGAGGGAGGGATGAATGGAGGGATTATCCTGAATTTTTCTAATTAACTCAACGATATCTTCAAAAATCTGGATTTTATCCATGCAGCTGCTTTTGTTCTATCCTGCAGCTATGTAAGACTGCAGATGTTTTAGTTCATATTGGGTCATTTTGCAGAATTAAAACCTTGATGATTGTTTCATCTCTAATGACTACCACTCTTTAAACGGGAACTGAAATCGCCTTCAGCTTTTCAAAGTAAAAGAGATGAAAGTCAAGCTGGGTGTTTACAGTCTGCAGATAACAAACACGTTCTGCCTTTTTCATGTGCAAATAAAGATGCACATAAAACAGAGACGTGTAGTAGCACAGATGAAATGAAGCTATAAAGCTTCCTCAGATCTGATTTTCTCAGATGAGCAGATTTGAATGAAGACTCCAGTGAAGCAGAAGAATGACTTCTTTCTAAAAACTGCTGTTTTTTGTCTGAATTCTGGTCTGCTGTGTCTCTGCGGTGATGAACGGATCAGGCGGGGCGGCTCAGCGGCTGGATGTAAACAGTCTCAGAAGCCATCAAATCCTCTCAGAATTCAAAGTGTCTTTTTCTCAGGATGATACTGTACGCCCAAACATGTTTGAGTTTTGAGACTGAGTCTGCGGCCAGCCCGCCTCTCATCTCACATTGATCAGGTGGGTAATAAAGAGGCTATCGACAAAGATGACAGACATTCTCACTTTTTCTTCTCACTCCATTCTAAGTATTTATTTTTCTGCTCTGCCTCCTGTTCTCCACTCTTACTCCTGACAGTTGGACAGGTCTGTGAGATGCCAGAGCATTTCACTCAATGATAGCCATTTACAGCGAGGAGTGCTCATAATGACTTCAAATCGTCTGTAATGGCTCATAATGGGCACTTCTCTCCTCGGGCTGCAGGCACTGCTGACATGCACACGTCATGCATGTGCATGTGTGCCTGCTGGTGCGCGTGCAGAAGCCCTCACTGAAAATATTCCATTGAATGAAACGTCTTTTGGCCTCATCAAGTGAATCGGAGGTCTGCAATGACAGACAGGTGAGTGAATGTGTCAGGCGGCAAAGCTGTGATTTATCAGCAGGTGTGTAATAATTCTGAGCCCAAACATGCACTTGAGTTTGCTGCAGGAAACACTGACAACTGCAGAGCTGCCATGTTTCTTTGAGGACTGAGATGATTCCTTAGAGGCTTCAGATCTGCAGCAGCAGAAAAACATAGAACTTCAATGTAAAAAAGCCGCAGGATTCATTTCAGCCACGCCGTTTCTGAATGTCCTCCAAAACGCACCACAAACAGTTTACCAAACGGAAAGTAGACCAGATTATTTTGGCACTCTGGATAAAAATGTATCCTTATCTTTATTTAAAACAACAAAAAGCCCTGATAAAGTTTACCCAAAGACAACTTAGAAAAAGATCACATTTGTGCCCCTTGTGATCTGTTAAAGCCTCAGTCACATGCACCCGTACGAGGGGGGGTTTGATCCGCGTCTGTGTGTGTGTGTGTGTGCCCCCCTCATCTGAAGCTGTAACCGCTGTTGTGGTTCCTGTTGAAAGCGTCCGGGACGGACAGACAGGTGATCACCAGTGAGGAAGGCGTGACCAACACGGAGAGAGACTTTAACTGAGTTAAGATGGAGTTTCTGAACAGATGATTTGGAATCAATAGAATTGTTTTTGGGCGCAGGAGAGGACTAGAAACCTTTGTGTGTCCGTGCTCCCTCAGGACTGAATTCCTCTTCATGCTCTTCAGCATCGTGGGAGCTTTGACTGCAGCTCTGTCATGACTGTATGGATGTCCAAAGCATGGAAGAGATTCTGTCCATAAATAAATGTGAGTCAGTGACTGCAGGTCTCCACGTGCTGTACTGGTACAACAAAAAAAAGCAACCTCCGTGCTTGACAAACTGTTGCATTCTGGGATATTATTCAAAGTTTGTCTTACTATTGAACACAACCTTCAAAGACAGCTGTTAGAGCCAGCCTGTCATTTACGAGTGTCACTGAACACACCATTAATGGAGTCTGCCACCATTTCTGTTGCCACGACAACAACCTTCCAGACATTTTTAACGTGGAAAAGTTAACAAAGGGGGTCAGACAGAGATCCCGTCAATCGTACCTGAAAATGACATAATCATCTGCAAAAAGGCAAACGCTGCAGACAAAACCCACTGCACGCTTTAAAAGCTTTTTTCTTTAAAATGTTGAATTAATAGCACAAAATATGACAACATCAGCTTTTTGACACACTTCAATAACAAAGACAGTCGCAGTCAACGACAGGCTCGTCCAGTTTTATCTGTATTTCTGAAGCTAAATCTATCAGCTTTTAGATTCCCCTCCATGAACCACCACCTTAACGTGGTGGATGGGTTTGAGTGCTCGAGTGATCCCAGGAGCTATGCTGTCTGGGGCTT
>BSAI01003393.1:0-11617 GCA_036245035.1 Adrianichthys oophorus | reverse complement strand
TGCGTCTGTGAGTCATGTGCGCGTGCCCGCTGACCAATGCGCAGAGGCAATTGATGGCAAATGTTGATCAAGTGGGCATGTTCTGTCCACCAACCCGCCAGACAGGGAGATTGATGAGAAAAACTTGTGAATCCCTGCCAAAAGCCTGAGGCAAAAATATTTTAAAGTCATGCATCAACAAGCCTCCTGGAACCCATCCTTCTCTCTTACTCACTCCCCTGGTAAAGTGTGTTCCAAAGAAAACTAAACTCTTCAGTCATACATCATGTTAGAACCTGGAACCAAAATGCTCTGACAGTAAAGTTTATCTTTTGCACTTTTTGTCTGTGTAGAATATTTGTGTAGCATCTCCGACCAAAAAAATATTTTTAATTTAGTCTGAATGAATGTTGCAAAAAAAAAACAACAAAAGTATCATTTTAAGGTTTTTATCAATAAAAAAAAAAGACAACTGTAACATGAATCAATCAACCAGTCTTGAGCTGCTGTGCAAGAAAACATGCTACCATGAATGGATAGTTTGGATAGATAGGTCACTAGATGTATGGATGTGGAAAATGATTCCCAGCCGAGTTTCTCGAAGGCTGAGCGATGGTCCATCATAGCCTCCCCTAACTCCTCCCAGACTCCAGTTTTTGCTTCTGCAATCCTGTGGAAAGTCGGAAGTCTGGGTCTGTTATTACTCATCAGTTGTCTCATGAGTCCCATTATGCTTTTCTTTTTTTTTTTTAACTAAAATGCCAACTCGGGTACCTTCATCAAAGATTTTTTAAAGACACTGAAGACGTATACTCCAATGAAAATGTTTTTTTTTTGTAATTTTAACAAATTCTTGTAGTATTTTGTCATGATGGAGGACATACATAAAGAAAATTAGGATTAAAATTGCATTTCTGAGTATTTCTTTCCTCAAAATGTTGTGAATCAGGAGCGGACAAAAACATGTCTTTGGAAAAAGCTTGTAGTTGTTATGTACAAACTACAATCAGCGGGTCACAAGCTCCCCACTCCGCCCCATTCCGATGCATCCATGTGTTTCATTTCACGTTGGAAGAACTCATTTTGAAGAAAGTGCTGCAGTTAAATGTCAAAACAGGTCCGTTTTTAAACCCAAAAAGCATGTAAGAATTACACAGAAAGGGAGATTCCATGAGTGGGAGGAACAATGGCCACTAACCCGGAGAGCACAGGCTGACTCTGTGGTTTCTCCTCTCAGAACCAGTCTTACCCAACGTGTTGAGCTTCCTGTCAGCATTAGCGTTGAGAGGGATGAAGTAAACTGAAGAGTTCAGTCCGGCTGCGAAGAAGACACCTAAACTTTTGGAGTTCCTCAACTGCCACAGTTTCAAAGAAGGAAATTTCTGAATAAAGGTGAGTTCACTTTACTCTGAAGAGAAACCAAGGGATTAAACACTTCATTTTTCTCTTTAGAGGGCTGTTCAAGGGTGTGTTTGAGTGAGTAAAACTTTGAAAAGACTTAAGTTGTTGAATACATTCCAACGGGATTTATTTCAGAGCAGAAATAAAAACTTAGACAACTAGAAACCAAAAAAAAAGAAACTGCTGTTTTATCTAAAATCTTATATTTATAAACAAATAATACAACAGACATAGGATAATAAATGAATTTTTATGGTTTAGCAAACAGGAGGAAAGAAAAATGTTGAATCGTCTTTTTACAACTGCAAATTCTCATGACTGGATTTCGTTGTGTTTACGTTGATTAAATGTAGTTCTGTTGTGCAAGAGGTCAGTTCCTTCTGCTCAAATGTTGCACAATTCCTAATACAGCACATGCTGTTTTCTTTCCTTTTTCTGATTTGAAGGAGGTTTTTAAACCTGCATTTCTTGGAGACTCAATCAATGGCGTCCAATGGAAACAGCACGTCTTTGCAGCAGCCCTCCTCCAGCTCCATCAGCACCTCTGCCCAGGTCGGGATTGCCATCCTGTCTCTGGCGTTGCTACTGGGCTTTCCGGGGAACTTGTTTGTGGTTTGGTCGGTGCTCTGCCGCGTGAAGAAGCGCTCAGTGACGTGTCTGTTGGTGCTGAACCTGGCAATGGCAGATGCCTTCGTCCTGCTGAGCGCCCCTCTTTTCCTCAGATACTTGGCTGGAGGACGGGGTTGGGAGTTTGGCACAGCGGCGTGCAAGCTGGTGCATTACCTGTCAAGCGTGAACATGTACGTGTCCATTTACCTGATCTGTCTGATGAGCATGGACCGATGGCTGGCTGTCTCCAGGCCTTTCATGTCTCAAAGAATGAGGACCAAGCGTTCGCTCCTGGTTCTCCTGCTGGGAGTTTGGGTGTTAGCGTTCCTGCTGTCACTGCCAATGCCCTTTTACCGCAGGTGAGTCTAAAGCCGTGTCTGTAGTGTTGGAATTAAAGGTTTACAGGTATTTTTCCATTGAAAAAAGCACCTGAACACCTTTAAATTCATGTGATGCTCATACGTGCACATTTACTGTGCATGTTTTGTAGTACATCTTTCGAAAGTCTTCTTTTGAGATTGTCCATTCAAATTAGAGTTAAAACGTACAGTTTCTGCACTTGACAATCAAGAAATAAAGCTAAAAAAATGACTGTCATCTAGTGGTCAAAATAGAGAAGTTAGTATTTCTGAGACAATTTTAAAGTGTCATTTATATTACTGAAAAAAAAAATCAGTTTGTCCGATTAAATGAATTTTTTATTTCTGTTCAAAGAAAAAGGTTGCTTCTCTTTTCTTTAAAGTAATTCAGAGATTAAAAAAAAAAGGTAAACATTTGAAACTATTGTTTAAAAAACCTTTGCAAAGGATTTGGAAATAATTGTTTCAGTCGTGTGTTCATGTAGAAATCAACATTTTGAGCTAAAAATGAATCAAAAGCCTTTTTTGTATACTGACATTTTCAAGTAAATTACCTCAGCACTAGTTGGATGTTGTTTTAAATTGACTTTAATGGCTAATTCGCCTCTTTTCATTCTCTGACAGTAATTTGAAAAAACCGATGGGGAACGGCATCACTCTGTACTTTTGCATCCACTATCACTGGAGCAGTGTCCCTCACCAGGTTTTCCAGTACCTGTTTGAGACCGTCATGGGGTGCATTGTGCCCTTTTCGCTGATCAGTACCTGTTACTTGTCCGTCATATGCCGCCTGCAGAGCGTCATGTTCCAGAGCAAAGGGAAGGGCAGCCGCCTCATCCTGCTCATCATCTCGGCTTTTGCTGTATTCTGGCTGCCTTATCACATTGTCAACATCATAGAGGTGAGCGGATTGAATCCAACTTCAAGTTGGCAGTTTATTATGGTCGTTGCTGGTGGTCTTTGAGCCTTGTCCAAAAGAGCTACTGCCCTGGTGGTTTTCCACCTTGTCCTGGTTGCATCTGGTTGCCTGGATCAGGTGTATTTAGTCAGTCAGTCTGGAATCAGGAAATTAGCAAAAAGGGTAAGGCATCAGTCACAACTGTTCGTGTGGGTGGATGCAGGATGTCTGTAGGCGAAAAAATGGGCAAACTTTGACAAGGCATGCAGGTAGGTCGCAGGAAATATCAAAGTCATCGAGTTTGGTTTCCACCTTGCCTGCTCATGTGTCGAAGTATCCTTAGGCAACACACTGGACTCCACATTGCTCCTGGAGGTTACAGGTTGAAGCCAGGGTTCGGCAGTTGTGCCACCGCCAGTGTGCATTAGTGAATGTGGCTGTGACTGTAAAGCATCTTATTAACTAAAAGAGTGTAGCGTAAGGACACCATTGGACAGTATCAGCCATACGCCAAAAATGCCTGTAACATGTATTATCCTTACAAATACTTCATGAATCACTTACCACACGCACGACAATCTTACGTTCCATGTTCATGATGACGCATGAGTTGGTTGTGCAAACCTCAGAGGAACTGCAAGACACACTTGCACTCACCTCGTCTATGACCCCCCCACGGGCCTGGACAACCTGAAACCAATAGCACCTGTACAGGTGCATACGATTAAGACTTAAGCGTTGTTGGAAAAAAAGCAAGGCAGTACCTTTCAAGGACCTTTGTCTTTCCTGTTGTAGGATGCTATTTCTACCGAGGCTCTTGGTTGATGTTTCTCCTCTTGGTCCTTCAGGTGGCTGGCCTCCTGCAGAACAGTGCATCAGTGATCAAAGCTGCTAAGACAGCACGACCCAATGTCACAGCCTTTGCATACTTCAGCAGCGCCATCAACCCGGTCCTTTACGTTTTTGCCGGCAGCTCTCACATCCGTATGGCTGGGTTCAGTTTCATGGGCAAGCTGTTCGAAGCAACCAACTCCGAGAGCAGAAGCATGTCCGTCTTCAGCCGTGGCCGCAGCAGCTCCTCTCCGGATGAGAGCTCTGTCCTGCACACGGTGTCGGTTAAACTTGGGAAAACTTTTAAGAGCAAGAACAAGGAGAGGAGCAGCAGCGTGGCAGGCAGGGAGGCCAACGAGCCGGAGTTGAAAACTCTGGCCACTGTTGAACAGGATGAATAAGGACTTGATATGTTTCACAAGGACAAACAAAAAACCAAAGTTTGAGAATCTGTTTTGAATTAGGTTTTCTATGCTGGCTATGAGTTGAAGAACATCATGGTACTAGAATTCATTCACGTTAAAAAGAATCTTTGATTTTGGATTACCGTTCTATTCTCTCATAGTAATATCACCTTCCTAATGATATGTTGCCCCTCTGTTCTCCTCTCCTCTGAATGTGTGCTTTACTATTAGCAGCAGGCTAAGCTGAGGGGTGTGGCTTCCCTAAAATTGAAAATATTTGACCAAACACATCTCCCAAATTTTTGATTGAATTGAGACCTCAAGCTTCAAGTCAACTTCCAATGAGGGAGTGTTATAATGCTGAAAGAGGACATGGTCGGGGTTTATGGTTGGCACGAATGTTTCAGAAGATGATTTGTTTCAAAGACGCGTCCTTGTGGATGCCAGAACTGCATGATTACAGGAGAATATTAATGAAATCACCAGTCTTCCTTCTGCTGAGCTTCACAATGTTGTGCATGATCAATGTATGCACAACCATCAATGTGAAGTGAAGGGAAAAAAGGATTTATTAGGCTAGGCAACATTTTTTTTCCACCGGTTTCTGATGCCCTTGTGTTTACTGTCTGCTTTTTCTGTGGTGGACAGAGGTCAGGACTGACCACTGACTGCTCTACAACTTTTCAGCCACAGAAAAAAATCAGATTCACAATGTAATCTGACAACAGTCCACTGGGACTAATGCTAACTTCATCAGCAATCTGAGATGCAACAGATCCAACAGCATGGAATCCATGTAGTGAAGCTTGTGACATTGATCACAGTTTTAACTCTTTTTTTACTTGGACTGTGTTGATGAACGCTTACCACTCATTTGAACATCTGCAATGTATGAGATACTCTGATCCAGTCAGTCCATCAAAGTCGTTCAGATCTTTCAGTGTGAACATTTATTTTGTATAACATCACTTGCATCTTGTTTAACAACAACTTTGAAGACTGAAATGTTTGAACTTTGTCTAACCTAACCATTTCTTGATTGTTTTTTCCCATTAGTAATGTTGTGAATGTCTGAATATAAACCTTTATCAGGCTAATATTAGTAAAGCAAAAGCTCTGTATTTATAAATAGTTTAAAAAGTTTTATCACTGAAGTTAATTGACGTTTTTTTCAATTCCTAATGTAAGTTGTTAAATATATTTGAAATGGTATTCCTTTTTTACATAACAATGTGTGAAATAAAGATCTTCCTTGTATATATTTGTAACTGACAACTGTTGGGATGTGATATTTTGGGGAAACATTGACTTTGATGTGAAGAACACTGACAGTAAGATCTACTGAATCGGCTTACATGTAAAGGAAATTCACCTCTTTCTTTGTTCCTTTTTCTGATTGAAAGCATTTATCTGTGACAAGAATTGCAGTCAGAGAACCCTGTCAATATTAACTGGACACATTTGGTTCACTTAAAGTTAGCCAGAGTTTGTTGCCCCCAGTATTCCAGAACAAATTTTCAGTCTGACTGCACCCAAGCGGACCCTGGTTCGGGACCAGGAACCACTCTTAAACCCATCTTTCGAGGGGGTCTTGGTTCGATCACAACTATACAGAGGACTGGTTCACATTGAGTTTTTCTCGGTCTGAAAAAAACCTGTGCTTTAAGCAGAACAACTAGACCAAACGGCCACCGTAGCCGGGCATTGTGGGATGTAAAGAGAGTAGGAAGGAAGCAAAATGAGCCATGGGAAAAGACCACGGTGAGCAACGATGACACACAGCAACTCATTGAAATTTGGTTGGATGAATGCATTACACAGCATTTGCCTCGCCCACGCAAATCCTGGCCAATGACTGAAGAGATCTTTAGTCACATGGTTTTGTTTACAACCTCTGGTTCATAACATAAAAGTCTGTTTGAAGGCAGTCTGAAAGACCAAATGTAAGATTCAGGACTCAATCCTGACCAATATCAACGGATTTGGTCTGGACTAGTGGACATTTCCAGTCTGAATAGCAAGTAGCATTTTTTTCTTTTTCACACCGCGTGTCTCTCTGAGGAAGACCGCTCCATCAAAGAAATCCTCCTTGATCTTCAGACGAGGAGCATGAGGGACAACCTGGTCATCTCTGGGATTCCAGAGGAGGCGGGAGAAGACCCGGAGGCCACGGTGAAGTCCTTCATGGAGATCCAACTGAAGCTCCCCAAGGAGGAGGTCCAGAAGATCACCTTCCATAGAGTGCACCGACTGGGAGGAAGGAGATCTGACAACCAGCGTCAGCGTCCAATTGTAGCCAAATTTAAACATTACAAACAAAACGAGCTGGTAAAGAGCTGAGACTGGGAGCTAAAAGGAGCCCACTTCCACGTGAACGATCAATTCCAGGCGGATATCCTGCAATGCAGAAAGATACTTTTTTCGCTAAGAAGGAAGCACCTCACCGCTGGTCCTGAGCAGTGGTCGCCGTGGAGATGTGCTGAAGCCCCGACATCCATGCTGCGCATATGGACTCATAGGCACGAACAGACATGGGTTATTTAACCTTACACTCTCTGTCAGTGTAGTCATGTCCAGTCTGAACATCTTTAGCTGGAATGTGCGTGGACTTGGCTCTGGGCCAAAGAGGCTGAACGTTTTCAACCATCTGAATGATCTAAAAGCAGATCTAGTTTTACTGCAGGAGACCCACTTATCCAAATCAGCTGATCATCTCACAATTCCCATTCATCTACTCAGCTAGTGACAAATCCTTGTACATTTTTGAACCAGATTCCAGCTCAGATGAGGAAAACAAAAATGTGCATGGATCTATTTGTCTGTAAGTGTATGCATCAGAATGGAGCAGAGCAGGGAGCTTGTGGCCTGCAGATTGTCGTTTGTACGTAACAACTACAAGCTCTTGCAAACGTTATTTTTTTCATCTGCTCCTGCCACAATTTGAAAAAAGAAATATCCTCCATCATAGGAAAGAAATTCTAAACATGTTCAAACACCAAAAAACACAATTTTCATTGGAGTTGGTCTTTAAGCCTAAACTATTATTGATGCAATCTTCTGTAGATTGAGAACATTTCATCAGATACATTTCAGCTTCCTCCCTTTCACCACTTTGTGCCTCATTTACTCACCATTTCTCCATATCTGGACGCGTTGCAAAGGTTTGTGGTCCAGCTTCTTTCAGGGCTCAGGACAATTCAAAACAGACTCACATTCATTTCAAAGAGAATGTTACAGTCACAGAGGAGCTCAAAACCATGTTTTCATTTTCATTCTTTACAATTGTTTGAAAACTTGCTTTTCAGTCATTACAGGCGGATTTGGTTGGAGCTTTCATTGCCTCAGCATTTCACACAGTTGGGCGTATCATCTTTAATAATCAATGTACAACTTTCATTACAACAGACCTGAACGGCCCCTGAATGAAGAAAATGGGCAGTTTACTCTGCAGAAATTGTTCGGCTTTCAGTGTCAAATTTAGCAAATAATGCAACAGTCTTCTTTGCACAACTGTCTGCACGGATTCCATCCTTTGCTGCTGCCTCAACAAAAGACTGTGCTGCTGTGAAAAACTACAGTTCTCTGCAAAAACCTGAGTGCTGCAGGTGGACAGTTCCAAAGGACTGAAACTTCCCCGTGTACCTCCAGATAAAATAAATCTTTCTCTGAGAAGGATTTACTGCATTAAATGATGAATAATGTGCCAAGAGAAAATAAAATTAGAAAGTAGAACACATTACACAATTTGTTTCCTATACTCATGCATCCTGCTTGACAAATGTTGGTGACATTTAAGAAAATCTGAGGTTAAAGGTTTGGCTTAGACGTAAGCTTTGAGTTGCAGAGTTGAGGGGAAATGTGTGACTCATAAAATTCAGCATTTTTTTCAGGTCAAATCCAGGTTCAGTTGCAACTGTGTTATCAAACCAAAGACAAGTAAAAACCTAAATTAGAATTTAGAATATGTATTGCTAATGCTTGAAAATTCGCTGACTAAGCAAGATGAAACAAAAAAAAAAAAAAAACTAAAGAAAGTCTAGACTTATAAACAGCATTTTTCTTATCTCATTACATCAAGCTTTGTAAAGATGTGGGCAAAAAAAAGAAAGAAAATCCGGACAGGATTGTTGTGCAAAACAGCAAATGCACTGCTGAGGTTTAATTGACCTCATTTCTTGCCATTTGACTGTTGTTCTTGACGTAAACATTAAAGCTTCTTGAGCTCCAACACAATTTTTGTAATAAAGATGCAAATTTTGAAAATATTTAAACTTTATAAAAAGTTTAAACTGTTAACTCTTTTTAAGTTTTCATTGTGCTTTTTTATGGGGCAACATAACAGTGAAATTGTCCTCTGGCTATTTGGTACGTTTATTCTTAAAAAATGCACTTATACAAAAAGAACATTTAGTTTGAAGTTAACATTTGGAAAACGTACAAGTCTAGAATACAAGGGAAAACATTAGTTTATAAAAGCAAAACTCAAATACTGTAGAAAAAGAACATTTCATAAAGTACCATATAGGATCTTATAAATACTAAGATATATGGTGGACAAATGATACTGAGATTAACTTTGACTCACTGATCCTAAAGTCAAAGGTTACTTTTAGTTTAGTTTTCTAATACAATGTCAACTTAATTTAGCTTCTCCTAGAACAGACAAAAAATTTTGAAGAACATGTTTTTAATTGAAAATAAAGACAGGCATGAAGGGGTTACATTCGATCTCTTCATCTTTCTGAAAGACTAAATGAATTGTGGATTTGACCAAATGTAATCATTAAAGTGGCTGCACGGTGGCGCAGTGGTTAGCGCTCCTGCCTCACAGCAAGAAGGTTCCCGGTTCAAGTCCTGGCTGGGGGACCTTTCTGTGTGGAGTTTGCATGTTCTCCCCGTGCATGCGTGGGTTTTCTCCGGGTACTCCGGCTTCCTCCCACCGTTCATTATATAATTTATATAACAACAAAGAACAGCGCCCCCTTTTTCATCACTTCAGCCTTTGATTTCCACAGTGATGGATTTCACTGCTGTTTCCATCTGAAATGAACAACATTTGCTGTTGAAGCTGGTGAAGGTGACATGAGTTGGGAGTCAAATGCTTGGAACCAGGAGGAAGATCAGCTCCTCTCACAGCAGCAACAGAGAGAAGCAGAAGGAAAGGACAATGATTAAAAACTTCAGAATAATTCAAAATTCTGTTTAATTTGAGGTTTGATTTCAGAGAATCATTTGAATCTTTTTATAATGTGAATGTGGTCTGTCTGTTTCCTTTTCACACTTTGCTCAGACAAACTGCAGCAGCTTTGACCGCAGAGTTTCTTTCTCATGGTTAGTTTCTGTTCAATGCAGTTTGTTTAATGAACAAAGTGTTTAACATAAGAATAAATAAAAAGATTTTCTTTTTTTAACAAAGTGCTCCCCAGAAGTATCAAAAAAAGGTTTAATTTAAAAACATTCAAGTTTAACACAAAAACATCTTAATTTTCTAAAGTGAAGAAATCTACTTTTAGCACTTAATGTATAAATGTTCTCAAAATCTGCTGGAATTCTCCTTTAAGTCTTTTGGTAAAGAAAAGTACAGACTGAAAATAACATGAAATTAAAAAGAAAGTTTTACATCAACAAAGATAATGTTATAATAGACTGACATACACTAGAAAATGTCGGGAAAATGTTTTGTTTTATGTTAAAGGAATCTTAATGCACAAATACATTTTACACTCACTGGTTACTATATCAGGTCCACCTTTCTAGTTCTGGGTTGGACCTCCTTTGACCTTCAGAACTGCCCTAATACTTGGTGGAATAGATTCAACAAGGAACTGGAAACATTCCTCAGACAGTTTGGTCCATATTGACATGACAGCATCACACAGTTGCTACAGATTTGTCGTCTGAACATCCTTGATGCTGATCTCATCCCAAAGGTGATCCCAAAGGTGATCTATTGGGTTGAGATCTGGTGACTCTGGAGGTCATTAGAGTCCAGTGAACTCATTGTCATGTTCCAGAAACCATTCTGAGATGATTGCAGCTTTATGACATGGAGCCTTATCCTGATGGAAGCAGCATCAGAAGATTGAACACTGAAGTCATAAAGGGATGGACAAGGTCAGCAACAATACTCAGGTAGACTGTGATGTTGTAACCATGATCCATTGGTACTAAGGAGTCCAAAGTGTGCCAAGAAAATACCCCCCACACCACCACCACCATTACAACTCACTCACTGGATATTTTCTCTTTTCTGACCATTCTCTGTAAATCCTAGAGATGGTTGTTGGTGAAAATCCCAGTAGATCAGCAGTTTCTGAAACACTCAGACCAGCCTTTCAAGCACCAACAACCACGTTCATAATCACCGTTCTTCCATCCTGATGCTCGGGTTGAACTGCAGCAGATCATGTTGACCATGTCTACATGCCTGAATGCATTGAGTTGCTGTGATTGGCTGGAAAGAACCCTGAGGGAGTGTACATCATTATGTAAAAAAAAAAAAGAAGCTATGGGTAAAAAAATAATGAAGTGCAGAAATATCAAATGGGCACAGACATGTATCATTTTATTTCACTTGTCATAACTGAGTCTGTTGATAAGCCTGATGCTCTGTGGGGAAAGCTGCTTCCCCATCTGACAGGAAGAAACTGCAGAAGGTGACCAACACCACAAAAAACAAAGAAGAAAACATTGGCTGCTCTCTGCCTGCTTTTGAATCCACGTGCAACAAGGGAGAACAAAGTCAAAAACTAGACAGTAGTTGAAATATACAAAGAGAGGCAGGCCAGTATACACAGAGAAACATCACACCTACACCTGAATAACACAGCACAATAAAACTTCACACAAAGCAGAGGCCCGGTGTCTGCCTACATACTGTTTGTAGTGATAGCATGACGAGGAACAGCTGGAGAGGCCTGAGAACAGAGGGCAGAGGCTGATGGGAAATGGAGTGCAGTTGAGACTCAATGGAAAGTCAATATTCAGGCGATGGCTCCTTCTGATGGTTGAAAAGGGAAATGGAAGCTGGAGCCCTGTTCAGAAGTTCAGGTTTATTCACACAAAAAGTGACTTTCAGATCAGCTTCAAAGTGTTACTAAAACATCTAGAAACTGAATCAAATGACTGAATCATTT
>BSAI01003386.1:17185-46267 GCA_036245035.1 Adrianichthys oophorus | reverse complement strand
TGGATCATATCAGCTTGGAAAAAATGTCAACTAAGAGCTCAAATAACCTGGAAGGAATTCGGGCTCTTTGGTCTCCCATAGCTAACGCCATAACTTAGGGGGCGGGATTCCTGGGTGTCGCTGTGCCTTGACTATCTGCTGCTATTTGGTGTGGGGGCCAGGGCCGGGGAGCGGCTCCTGTCTATGGGAAGGGGGGTGGGGGACCCTGGAGGCTGCCTCTGTCCCGCTGGTGCCTGACCAAGGAATTACAGGGGTGGTGCTTGTGGGTGGGGGCTGGGGCTCCCCCTCTAGGCTCCTCTCTCTTTGTGTGGTTTGGGGATGTGGGGTCTGTGGGGTCAGCTTTCATGCAGTGGAGCCTCTGCCCTGGGGAGACGTGGGCCCAATCTGGGGGGACGGGGGGAGGGTTAGGGTTTAAACCCTCACCATCGGGGGTCAGTTTGACAGCTGTCCCTGACCTACCCTCCTTCCTCATAAGACCACTTATTTGGGTGAAAGGGGGAGTCGGCTTGCGAAATACTTGAGGGGTCGAGCCACTTGGCAATGGTCCCCCCTCCCATGGTTTCTGCACAGTTTTGCCCCCTTCTCTCGGTTTTAACTGCACCTTAGACACGTAGGGCCCTTGGTAGGGGGTGCTTGGACATCACTGCCAGCAGCAGGAGATGTCCTCTCAGTGCTCTACCCTCCAACTTTAACTGCACTGTAGACATTTAGGGCCCCTTGGTGAGAGGGTGATTGGACATCCCTGTAAGCAATCAGGAGATGTCCTCAGTGCCCTGCTCGCCAATTTTAACTGCACCCTTAATTACACACACCCTTCAACCACAACAAACACACACACAAATACATTACACAAGGAAGGTGGGACTACTGATCTTCTGTCCCCTACCCCATCCCCCGACGGAGGGAACAGGGCCTTCAGCAGTGGCGGCCTTGTTTCTTGGGTGTCGGCCTCCTGGGCCCGGCGACTCCCTCCCCACGCAGGGAGAGGGATCCCTTAGTTCTCTGGCAAATCCATGAGCAGGGGATCATGTTCCATCTGAGCCTGGAGGGTGTCCGTGTTTTTATGGTGCAGGTTCTGGTCCTTGACCTCGGGTGCCGGGCCCCTTCTAAATTCCAACATTGGGAGATCCTGGTCAGGATATGTTCTCTACACCCCCGGAGACCCCCACTTCTCTTGGTCATCCCTCCTCTAGGTGGGGGTGGCCAGTCCCTGTCGTGCTCTCTTTTTCCCTGGATCACCTGGAGCTTTGGGGGGCCCTAGTTCGTACCTGGGGATGGGGTGGGGGGATGCTCAGAACTCCTGGGTGGTGGTGGGCGGCTTATCTGGGGTGGTGGGGCTGTCAGGGTGGGGCCCCGCACTGGGCCCCCTGGAGCGGTAGGAGGGCTGCTCTTCTGGCTGGGCTAGGGCTTGCTCTCGGGTTTTGGGGGCCCATGTGGCAGTCCTGCGGGCCCTGGTCTGGGTGCTTGGCTGGACTGCAGGGCAGGTGGATGTCCTCTGTTGGCCCACAATACAGGTGCGGGCCCTG
This sequence comes from Adrianichthys oophorus, assembly GCA_036245035.1. Lineage (NCBI taxonomy): Eukaryota > Metazoa > Chordata > Actinopteri > Beloniformes > Adrianichthyidae > Adrianichthys > Adrianichthys oophorus. The sequence continues at coordinate 44,741 of BSAI01003386.1, read as the reverse complement.
GTCACCGCTGCCGCCTCCGCGGGGGTCTTGGTGTAGGGATGGCTGGGGGTTCTCCCTCCTCTGTTTTACATTCCATCATCCACTTCAGCTTAACATAACATTCACCTGAGCACAGGCATCGGCTCACCTTTGCATCTTCAAATAGTTTACGTGACAGAATGGAACGCTTTACACGTGTTGGTTTGTATGCACAAGTGTGCGTGTAAACTGGATGTGGACAAGTTTGTGAACACTCTTGGAGCCAGCAGCTATGTTTGTAACAACTGAGTGTGTGGACAGGCCCCGCCCATTTTAGAGTAACACTCACACATGACTGTAGTGATTATAAGCCTCCAGCAATTTGTTTTTTTTTTCTCTTCCCTGTAGTCATCCTCTAACTTCTATAATCCACCCTTTTCCCCTTTAAATTTCCTGAAATTCAATAGTGTCAAAATCGAACTACTTCTTGTCAATTCCAAATCCACCCTATCCAAATCTAGCAGTTTAGTCTTTCTATGAACTAATTTTTAGTGTCCCCCTCCCCGCAGGTCAAGATTCCATTTTAATTTTAGATTTATATTTTATTATTTTTAAATCCAGTGCCTCCTCGGCTACGGTTCAGCTGCTGCAGCTCTAGATGGGGACCTGCCTCGCTACCTTGCTGTGGTGGGGCTGGGTCCTCGCCTGTGATGCTGCATTACACTGACTATGTGGTTGTCCACAGAGGAAGAGGACCCAACTATAATGGGTCCACCAACCAACTTTCTCCTTGCTCAGCCTGTTTCCCAATGGGTTCCATCAGCTAAGGGGGTGGGAGTTGTGAAAGGGGTTGGGTGGATTGCATGTGTGTGTTGGGGGGGGTCTACATTTTTTTGGTTGTGCTTGTTTTTAATCTGTTTTATTTTAATGTAAAGCACTTTGTGTTATGCTTCATAGGAAAAGTGCTATAAAAATAAAGTTTGATTTGATTTGAGTCTGGGTGTCATCCTGGACTGTTCATTATCTTGTCAATCCCATTTCAATAACATTGCTCGGTCTGACCATTTCATTTATGTGACATTGATCGCCTTCCCCCCTCCCTCACTGTCCACTCTGCATCTGCTCACCTTAAGATGCAGTATTTCCTGTCAACGACTCTCCATGGACACCCATAACCCTAAAACTCGCAGCACCTGTACAGGTCACCGTTTATACAAGTGCATGATGTGACTGAGTCTTTAGTGGTTAAATTTGTTGGAGGTGATGAGCGATTCCCTACACATACTTTTGTCTTGAGCTGGGTTTATCTTCTAATATTAAGTAAGACCTCCAACTCTAGTTAACTTCATATCTAAGAATGTAGCTTAATAAACATCTCTGTTCATTTTGCACATCACATTGACAGGAACTGTAACTACTGTAATTGGTCTGTTTGGGCAGTGTTGCCTGTCAAATTAATCTGCTCCATTTAGTCATTCAGCCCCTGTCACCACAGAAAAGATTATACAGAGGATGTCAGACACGCCTTATGTGCAGAAGTAGCTCTTAACCTACAACAGCAAAGTCCATGATGGGGTCACTTTAACCAAACCATTGCTAAAGAACAAATGCGATGAACAATTGGTGCAAAAATCATGTTTGATCATTTTTCATTTTAAAAGTTATTAAAGGAGAAAAAAGTAAGAACAAATGGAAAAAAAGAAAAGTAACAGTTCTTCCCAGAATCCCCTGTAAAAAAAGCACTGACCATAAACAAAGTGCTTTCCGTATCTCTCCGTGTTTGCAGGTGGAATCTTGTTGAAAACAGACTGGTGACAAACTGACCCACCTGGATCTATCCAGGTATCTGTGCATTAACACCCACTGCTAGTACGGATACTGTCTGAAACAAACTAAATATGACCACTGGAGGTGGGAGACAGTGGTGACAAAGAAATGACTGATGAGCACGCTCACGGTTGTGTTGATATGGCAGAGATGAAGCCAAGACCAATCACAGTGACCATGAAACTAAACTGACAGAGACTGCTCCTGTGCAGTTTAATGGCTGATATGGTCAGACGTTCATTGTGGAACACAGCTTGTGTCTTGTGATCTGATGCATTTAGTTTTGAGGAGTCTTTCTATAAAATATTTGTCCTTGATGTTCTCAGCTGGACATGGAAAAGGAGGGTGCGGTTGTTGATGGAAATCTCTGTCAGAAGTCCGCTGCACTGCTCGACTTTTTGGTCCATGCAGATGATGGTGGTGATGAGATGCGAGGATGACAGATGGGGGTGTGGATTTACCAGCAACACACTGACAGAAGTGGGAAGAAGTTGATGGATAATGCGGTACCTTCCGCCTGCGCTCGGCCCGCTCTCGGGAACGCCTCCTCCTTTCTCTGGCTTTCTCCAGAGCCTTCAAGTCCGGAGGCTGCTCCATCTCTGACCTGGCCTTCTTAATGTGAGCTGCAGCGTGAGCCATGGCTTCTCTTTAACAGCTCTTACAAAAGTAAAATAAAAGCTTTTAGCCTCCACCTTAGCAGGTGATGCCTCCAAGGACAAAGTGTCTCAAAATGACAAGTGTGGGAAGAGAAGATCAATGGTATCCTCAGTCCTCCAACCCTGCAGCTACGCACAGCCTCAGCAACTTCATCTGAGGCCGAGCTGAAAAAGGGAGGAGTGGTGGTCCAGTACACATCACTAAGAGGTAAACTAGACGACCAATGAAGACAGAGAAAGGCAGAGGAGAGTTCTCCCCCTCCCCCTCCAACAGTTAGGCTGCAGAGGCACAAGCAGATGCTGTGTCAACCCAGGAAGACTCTCGAAATACACCACTTCCCCACTGATCGAGAACAGACCAAGGTGTGTGGGTGTGCATGAGGGAGGAGTAAGAGGTAAAGACGTACCATGGGGGAGGAGATGTGGGATGCGAAAGCCTCTGTGTGTCCTTTAGTAAAAGAGCAAGGGAGGCACCATTTGTGCTAAAATCAGAGGGGGGGACTAAGGGTTTGTATCTCCTCCAACATCTATCTTATTTTTTATTCGGCCTGCTCATGGTACAGTCTGGGAATTTAACAGATCCAGAGTGAACACATAAGCAGACAGAAAACTCACAGGTCTATTTTTTTACTGGCATAGAGACAACACATCAGTATCTGTTTCATGTTCCTGTTTTTGTTCTATGAGAGATGTTTGTGTCTGTGATGCACACGAATGCCAATGTCTAAATAATTCAGCAAGTGACAGTCCTGCTGCCTCTTTCCTTTGTGTTTCTAGCCAAAACCCGAATCACTTTGCAATGCATTTGCAAGACTTCAAATATTTTTCAAGACGCATCCCAGAATTCCCCCGATCTATCAATCACACTGGACACCTTTAAAAATGAAAACCAGCTAGACAAGTGTCTATGCATAAGGACACCCATGAGCCTACTCCATCATTATTCTACAATAATCAATCATGTGTAAATGCACATAATTTACACACATAAGGCTTCCAGTGCAGTGTTTTTAGCTGTCCATGGCCTCACCCCATTTGGCTTTTTATGATGTAGTGCCACCCTGTGGCCTGATCCAAACCTGAAGCTACAATAATGATTGAAAATGCTTGGTGTATTTTTGCTTCCATGTGACTAAAGCTGCACTTCATTAAGCAGAGACAAATAAAACCAAAAGGCCAATTACATTTGGAGTTCTTATATCTTTGAAAGAACTGAATATTTGAAAAAAAAATTCTACTAATCTGTCAATCTAATATTCTAAAATTATTTCAGTCTTCTGACATTTGTGGTGAATCTGTCTGTGTTGCATGATTTCTGCATAAAAATCCCCCTGATGGTTTACACGGAGAAAGGTTTAGACAGATGTGGAGATGAGTATTCACCTGCATGTCCTTAACTCTCAAAAGACAGGTAAAGAAAGCAATATTCATGCTTATTGAGTTTGAAGATGGAACCATACATTTCAAAAGTCTTGGGTTAACCAATGGTGTACAGGATTACTAAAGCAGGATGCATGTGGTCACTAATCTCCTTCAGTCACAGAGGCATAGATAAATAGGCTGTGGATCACAGAGAACATTTGCTTAGATCTGACCAAAGAAAAGCTATTCTCTTTCAATAACTCCTCAAAACTCTAACCCTGGTAGTAACATATGCCACCTGCAGGAGCTGCAGAAATAAAGTAAAAAGTAAAGTTTGCATTGAAATGCAAAACAGATTACCTACTTTAAACCTCCTATTCCAGCACAAAAAAATACCAAGATGCCACTTTATTGCTCGATTTATATGAACAAACTGTCTGCGTGAAGAACCAATCCTTATATATTTTTGAAAATTCTAAACAAAAGTAGAATAAAAGTACATTCGCACCGGCTGTGCCAACTCGCTTTCAGGCAGCCACTTTCAATGAAATGAGTCCATGTAAACGCAAGTCAACCAGAATTTTGGGCTTCCACATCTAAAGCTCACACTTTCATGCGTTGCAACATATGTTTTTAGGTATGGTCAGGGGCTCTACGAACAAAACGGGCGGTCATTGATAGCGTGCTTGAAGTTGAACCAGTTGCCTTTCTTGACTGTTAAATCACAAAAACGCTGAACTGTGATGCATCAGCATCTCTATACAAGTTTTAAGTCAGTTTTTGGGATCTACAAACAAAATGTGAGGCACTTGAACACGTGCTGAAAGTTACCCCAGTTGAACTTAAACTGGCAAAATACTCTCAAAATAAAATGTATTAAAACATTTGCCAGAATAACTAACTTTACAAGAGCAATACAGTTTTCTGTGGTAGTCACTGCACTGCAGAAAAAGGAGGCACTGCCAATGGGCCACACCTTAGTTTAGGAAACATTTGTACAAATTACGTATTGACAAATTACTCCAACGATCTCGGGGGTCAAAACCAGATTCTAAACATATGCTTCACAGGAAGAAATCTCTTCGTTTGTATAGTCCATCAAGCAATTTCACAGCAATCACACACTTCTGACAGAGACAAGAATATCCAAGCTGTGGGGGGTTGGAGACAAACACTCATGTGAACACATGTATGTATTTATATTGCATGTGTCCATGGGCCAGGGGAGAGGGTCTCTAATTACTAATCTCTTGCAAAGCAGGGAAATAACTGTGCTGTCTGGATTGAGCCATAATGTATCTCAGGTCGCCCCTGCAGATAACAGAAGCCAAATTGAGCTCTTTACATGACCAAGCCTTCACAAATGCCTTATGACCCCCAAGAGACATAATTAAATCAGTCAGTCTGAAGCTCTTTTTACAGACATAGCAGCTGCATTATCCTTAATGTGTTTGCTGGTTTATTTTAATCTCTTCTGTGTATTTACAGTCATTTATATCATTAACATGAAACTAGGGCTAGGCCCTAAAACGATAGCTATCAATAACGCGATATACATTTTTCTCAATAGTAAAATTATAGTCTATAATGATAGGCTTTTATTTTGAAGGGTCTGAAATCAACACTCACCAGTGGTGAGCATTGTCTCCTCTTTGGTGAGTAAAATGTAGACTGTTATTCACCACATAAAAAGTAAATATTTGTGTAAACATGTTTATTTGCCCTTCTTCTGTTGAATTTCTTTTGTCCTCTTCTCCTCTACCGTCTCCACGCAAGGTAAACAAACACACGCGAAACAACAACACCCCCCCCCCCCCCCCCCCCCCGAGGTCACTTCACCTGTGCAGCGTTTAGTTTGGCTGATGAAACAGCGGTATATGTGGAGATTTCTAACAGGATCCAGTCAGAACTGGAGGATAAAGCTATTTCACTTAAAGCAGCATCAAAAAGATTAATAAAATGTGTTGATTTGGAGACAATGCTGTTGTTAGACACTAATGCTATGATGCTAGCTTGTTAGCTGCTAATGCTATGGTGCTAACTAGCTGTTCAGTTTTACTGTTAAAGAAATTAAGTCTAAATAAACAAAGACATTTTTGTGTGTGTAATAATTCAGTATTAACCAGTATGAAAATTTAGTGTTAAAAGTGATAAGCTTGGTAGACATTGAATACTTAAACAAAAGGGCTTTTCATGGTTTAAACTTTGCAGACATTTTTATGATTGTGTGAATGAATGATAGGATAGTTTGTCACAGCATACAAGGTTAGTTCACATAGGGAGTTTGCTGCTTTGAAACAAATGTGCGCAGGCGGGAGTGAACGGAAAGCAGATAAGGAGTCAACGAGGAGCGGAGGCATCTTCCAAAAAATGGGAAAGGCCGACGGTGGGAAAATACATCTCCAGGGACAAGATCCAACCTCTTATTTTGATCCAACCTTCTTTTTGCATATTGTGTATAAAAATCTGGGTCAAAGGGCAAGAGGATGTCTTCATTCTTCGTGAACGGAGAAGAGCATCCGCTAGATGCTTTCCTAGGGACAGCTGAACACCCTAAACTCATGTATTAGATATTTTGGTGTCAGGAATAAATTTTTTGGTGGAAAACCTCAAAATCGTTCCAGACCTCGATTTTTGAACACGCACTTAGGCATAATTGGCGAATTATAGCCTACACTGTGTGATCACGAACCGTTTTAGTCGGATAGTCTTTTCACAGACCTGCCTTTAAGATGCGGCGGATAAAAACAACAAGATGAATTCGTAGGACATTCATAAAAACTGTATTTTCTAAATAACAGAAATGAATCCACTGTTTTAGCAGCGTCTGTGTGGCATAACAGAGTCTGTGTTACACTGAAAACTATGACCTGTCAGATGTTGTGCTCAATCCTCCTTAAACCTGCAGCTTTAATGTATATGTCAAAATATAAATAATGATATATAATGACAATAACCCAAAACATTTGACTGTTTTCAGGCGTTTTTTGTAATGATTTATGAAAAAATGTGATCACCTGGAGACAGAATTAAGAAATCTCTACTAAATCTGTTTTCTTTGCATGTTGAATTTACAGTTAGATGACAGTAAAGACACGTTCATACCATTTAGAAATTACTTTAAAGGAGTTTCATTTTCCTTAAAAAATAAAAAAAATCAGAAAAATTTAAAAAAGTTAAATGTCAAAGGTATTTGTGTGTAAAATAGTGTTGGAATTTGGCTGATAAAATATATGTTTGGCCGGTAGATTTTTTTCATCAACCGGCCAACTTGGACAGTGTTTAAAAAATTAAATTTGGGTCCCTGTGTGGAGGTACTTTAGCTATTTAAATCTGACAAAAACGTAACGTGTACTGTAAATTGTGCAGACAGCATGTTCCTTCTAAAACTGGAAATCCCACCAACCTTTTTATCACCTGAAGCAGTGTCACCAAGCATGATCAATCTCAGACTGAAATAAACTAGAATTCTCCAGAAAAACAACAAAGTTCAGACATTCACAGCAGCAACAGTCTAAACTACCAGAAGAAATTCAGAGAATTTGCTTTCAGTTCCTAGATTATTCACAGATGTTTGTTCTGTAAAACCTGAAAACATTAGAATTTATTTGTAGAACTAAAGCTTTGTTTTTAAATGGAACTGATCAAGCAGTTTAGTGTTCTGTTTTATTCATGTTCTCTTTTGAAACTTGAAAGCTTTTGCTTTAATTTTCAGTTTAGTTTGTAATATTTATGACTTTTTTTAGTTTTCTGGGGGAAAAACATTGTTGCATCATGTTCCTTAAGTGCATCTGTTATGTCTAAAGTATTGTAATGCATATTTGTGTTATGCATTACATAGCGTTAAAATTTGACAGATATAGTTATTTGGATTATATCGTAATATATATCGTTCTCGCCAGATTCGAAAAAAAACCAATATCGTGCTATAAAAAACTTCACCATCGCCCAGCCTTTCATGAAACAAATTGCTCCCAGATATTACTGTGTTAGACTAAGGTTGTACAATTTTAATGCTAATTATAAATCTAATTTTTACTCTTGACTGTCTGAAACAACAAGAGAGCAATCATTTATCAAATGTAAAGACACATGAGTACTTAGAGCCTAGTTAAACGATAGGGAACACGATTCCATAGTGGCTGCCTTCCATCCCTCATTGCCTGGCAACAAGAAGGGTGTGGGGCGTTGCCAGTGGTAACAGCAGAGAGGAAGATGAAGCAAAGTCTCTTTGTGTGTTGGATAACCTCCCCTGGGTTTCAATAGCACAATCTTTTGTCACCTAATAAGCTTTCAAGAAACATGAACACAGAAAAACCCGTGGGTGTGAGACAAACAATGCCATTATCCAAATGCCGCATGTCATGAAAACTACCATCCAACCTGCTCATATGTGCTGATAGTGGACACTGAACAATAACAGAGCATCACAGAGTGGAGACAAAGAGATAGAGGTGTGGTGGGGTGGGTTGATATCTCACCCCCCACACTAGTTGTCCCTGGATTCCCTTGAGGCCAGAATGACATCATCCATTACTGCTCTTCTTGAGACACAAAAAGACATGTATTTAATGTTAAACTCTGATGTGTTAAACTACTAAGGCTGCGTATCGCCAATATATTCCAGAATCGATTCCATTCACCAGAGCCTAGATTGATTCAACATTATTTTTTTAAATTCTTTTGATCCACTCGGTTTGATTCAATTCAATTTTGAATTTACACGGATTACACATTTAAACACATTTGTATAGAAATACAGTGCATTAATAATCTGTATATTTTATAAAGATATTCATATGAGATTGTTAACACCATACAGTGCAACACGGGTTCTCAAATGGAGAAGCTCCAACAAAAATGTGGAGATCATTAACATTGTTAAGGCTCTAAACTGGCTCATATTACAAAAATAAATGTTCTGCCTTTCCTGGAGGGCGTTTCAGTTTGGCCACTAAGTGCAGCTCGTGCTATAGCATTACTTTGTATTTCAGAAGATTTGAGCAAAAAACTGTGCTTTAGACCACAAACGGTTACTTTTCAAAATGTTTCCAATTTAATGAGCTGGAAAATTCATGCCTGTGAGTAAATAAAGCTGTTCATTTGGTCAGCTATGTATGTTTGGATCTACTGAGTGTTAGCATTAGCTGTCCTATGGGAAAAACCCATTACGCATTAGCATCAAGCTAGCAGACTTAAGTTTTATGCATTAGGTCAATCCCTACTTTTACTGATTGACAGTGTAACACACATTTTGTTCCTGGGTTTAAAGTGACATTTCCTTACTTCTTGTGTGAAACAAATGACAAATATCACTTTTGCAGGTTTCAGACTTTGCTTTTGTGTTTTTATGATGAAAAACACATTTTTAGTTCAAATACTGCATTTTTGCCTATAGTAGCACATGCTGCTATGATGAAAATCCACCACAAGCAAATAACTAAAGTCAGTTTTTATTCATAGAAACCCAATAAACAGTGTAGTGTTCTAAATCCTGTGCATCTTCACAACAACAGTAAAAAAAAGCTTAAAATACAACTAGAAATCTAAAATTCTACGAGATTTATGAAGAACCCAGTAGACAGGGTAATATTCTAGATCATGTGCAAAGTGAAATGACCTGAAAAATACAACAATAAATGGGCAATTTTATAATATTTACAAAAACCCAACAAACACTGTAATGTTCTGCAACGTCTTGACAACAAAAAGTGAAAAGACCTGAAAAGACAACTAGAAATGTGCAGTTTTAAAAGATTTAAAACGATTGTGCACAGAATCACTTTCACGTACAAGTGCCCAAATGGAATCTCCCATCATGTTTTCATTGTGCATGCCTTTCAAAGTCCAGTATGTCCTGATGGAAAGATTCCCCCTGTTCCTCTGAATATGCACCCATATTTTCCTTGAAATTCTCAAAATGAGCATCAAGGATGTGAACCTTCCATGACACGAGACAGCCCATTCTGCCAAAGTTCCTCACCATATCACTCACCAGTTTTTCAGAATTGTCTGCCTTATTGTTACCCAGAAACCCCTCAACAACTGCCACAAAGCTTTTCCACACTGCTTTCTCTGTTGTTTTTAGATTCTTTCGGAATTCTGTACACTGCATAATCTTCTTTATTTGTGGCCCAACAAAAACGCCAGCTTTGACTTTAGCCTCAGACAGTTTGTGGAAGAAATCCCGAAGGCAGTATTTATCAAGAGCAGTTACAAACTGTTTCATGAGGTTCAACTTAATATGCAGTGGTGGGAGGAGCACCTTATCTGGTCTGACCAGTGGGTCACACTTGACGTTTTGTGTGCTGACAGAGAACTCTTTTCTAGGTGGCCAGCGTTTCCTATGGTAATGCGCTGCACGTTCTCTGCCATCCCAGAGGAGCAGGAAACATGGAAACTTTGTGAAGCCTCCTTGAAGACCCATGAGAAATGCAACCATTTTGAAATCACCAATTACATATCATTCAAAGTCATTATACTTCAAAGCTTCCAACAATGTCTTGACATTCCTGTAGTCTTCTTTGAGATGAACTGAGTGAGCCAGGGGAGGGGAAGGGTAGACATTACCATTGTGCAGCAATACAGCCTTAAGACTTCTTGATGAGCCATCAATTAAGAGACGCCAATCACTGGTGTTGCAGGGAATTCCAGTGGCCTCAAATAGAACAGATACATCATGACAGAAGCAGAGCTCATCTTGATGAGAGAAGAATGTTGAGAAAGTCTGATGACGTTTCCTCTGATTGGTCACTTGTACACTCACATCAGGCAGGTTCCATTCTTTGAGCCTAGATGTCAAAAGTTCTGCATTTGACTTTGTCAATCCAAGGTCTCTGATGAGGTCATTGAGGTCTTCTTGATTGGGGAAGTATGTAGTTGTCCCACAAAATTCAGCCAACATATGGAGAGAACATTGTCTCAGTGGATTTGTTTGTCCATAATTCTTGATTTGTAACTCCTACATTCTGTGCGTAAGTAACTATGTGTACTTGAAATTGTGTATTCCAATGTACAGTCAATTATTAAAAAAACGTAATAAGAAATACAATTTACGCATGCACAACTTGAAATTACACCAGTTTAAAACCAACTATTATTTCAAAACATCTCACAAAGCCAGGTGCAAGCTTATCACTTCTGTACAATCCTCACCATGAGATCTTCCAGTGTGGTTTCACAATCCAAAAGAGAAGACAGATTTGACAATTTTTTTTCAACTAAAGTGTATCCAAATACAGAATGGGAATTGTTGAATAAGGTAATAGTTGTGTGACATATTTACAAGAGGAAAACTCTTAGATAAATGTCTGTCTTCCCAAAAGCTTACTCTGCTTGGTCATTGCTCAGAGAGCATTTCTCCAAATTACTGCACAAACACAACTGAGGAAATTACAAATGACATAGCTATCGTTAGATGTAGAACTGCAGAATGTAACTGTACAAGAGGGATATCAGTGAGGATTCTGGATAAGAAACCACTTTGATCTAAAAATCATCTGCACAAAGAAGATGTAGTCAAATTTATGGGAAAAACAAAGAACACCTCTAAAGATGCATTCACACCTGTGATTCAATTCTGTGCTCGCAGAGTGGCCAAAAATGTGTTCCTTAAGCTCACCCGCTGCGTATGGGAAGAGCTACCAGCTAATGTTTTTAACCTGATCGCTACATGAAGGGGTGTCAGTGTTTATCTCATTTACAATGCATGAAAGACACAGATGAAGTTTAGAGATCAGGTTTATTTCTTTTGAAGAGCTCTACAAAAACAGCGGTGATCACGTCTCCATGTTTGGGCTCATGAGCACATTCAGAGATTCTCTCAATTCACTGAGTTTCAGTCCCGCTGTGTCTGAATGATGGCTGTTTCCGCAGTCTTTCCATCTTTCTCTGACCAAACTTGTAGGCTTGCTGTCCCACATTAACCCGAGAGGGCAAAAATTCAAACAAGAATAAAATCAGGGGACCTTTTTTATTATTGTCTTGATGAAAATAAAAAAACATCATAAAGTTCAGGAGGCACAAGCAGCCTGCCTCTCCATCCAGCAGCGACTCTGTCTGGCTGCCAGCTTGTCTCCCGGGAGCCGACATAGCATCGAGAGTGACTGCTACAGCTCCATGAGCCCTGCGACAGATTGTCTAGGCTGTACCTTCGCCCAAAAGTAGCTGGGACAGGCTCCAGAAACCCTGCTGCCCACGAAAGGGATACAGTGGGTTAAGAAAATGAATAAGAACTATGAAAAGAGAACTATGGATTGATTCACCATATTGGATTTGTTTTCTACCTGGTGTCACTGAAAACGTCACGTGCCCAAATTTGAGTCCCTGATTGGTTAATGCAATGCGGCGACCTCCACAGAGTTTTCTTCTTTTTTTTTTTTTTTTAACTCTGGCTCACTCTGGCAGACGTGCTGCTTAAATCGCACCGCAGGACCTTAGAATGCATCTGTAACATTGACTTAACATTGAAATCGGCTGCCTCAAACGCATGAATCACGTTCAGTGTGAATGTCGCATTACAATCCATGAGCATGGTATAAAAAAAAGATAATTCTCTTTAAAGTCCCACTCCAACCAAATTTATTTCTAGTAAAAGCGTTCCCGGGGGTCTTTTAATTACACTGTACAATAGTTGCTGTAGATTTGACAGTAACTTATTGGCAGCTGGACGGCAGTAATTATTGTAAAGAATTTTACAGCTTTATTGCTGTATAAAACATACAGTAGAATTTCTGTATTTCATTTTACAGCTGTATTGTTGTAAAATGAAAAAAAAAAATCACTGTCATGGTGCACCTACGAGTTAACACGCCAGTAGGCACACCAAGCCAACATCAACGACTACTCAAGACACTTGTACGAAGTTTTTGCATCCAAAGGAGGTGCTGTGGTGTATCTCTGCACAGCAGAGCACAGCGAACTCCAAAGGAGGAGCGCACACGGCAACCGCCCTCCTGATGGCATCAGCTGACTCAGAAGCGGCTGAAAAAAAATCCTGATATGCTGAAGAAGATAATCTCAGAGGATAATGATCATCCGGAGCAGGTGTTTATTATTTGATGATGGAGGAAAGGAAACACGCTTCTGGTTTGAAGGCACAAAGAGACAGAGTGACACTCCTCATCTGCGTCAGAAAGTACGCTGCTGATTTGAATAGAAATAAACTCTTTATGTTGAGCAATACTCCAATCCTTCATTAATGTTTTACTAAGCATGATCGGAAGTGTTTTGGATGAGTATGGATCGGTAACGGACATTCTTCAGCCGTGGGGGTGGAGGGGGTGAGACGGGGACGGGGGTTCTCCATGTAAAGAAATAAAAAGACGAGCTGCTGGATGACCCCCATTGTTGTTGCTTTTCTAGTCGTTGCACTACTATGACGCAAACACACTAGTGGTCTACACCATGCATGCACCACGAAAATAAACCGCTCAGTGGAAGTGAGGCTTTTGTGCCCGTTGTGCCCCCTGCCAAATAGCCAAGTCTCCCCGTCAGCTTCCGGCCGGACTCCTGGAACTTCTGCTCATACATATCGCTGTGGATTTCATCACAGACCTGCCCCGTTTGCGAGGTAACACCACAATCCTGTCTGTCATTGAACAGTTCTCCAAAGCATGTCATCTCATTCCTCTGCCCACCGCTATGGACACGGCTGAACAGCTTATCAACCATGTCTTTCGGTACTATCGGCCTCCCGGAGGATATAGCATCGGACCGTGTACCCCAGTTCACCTTACGAGAGTGACGGGAAATGTGGCGGAGTCTGGGCATCAATGCGAGCCTAACTCCAAGTATAGCCTGCAGTCGAATGGCCAAGTGGAGTGCCTGAATCAAGAGAACATGCGGTTTCTCAGGACCTACTGCTCACGTCACCAGGAGGATTGGAGAACAGTTCAGATAAATCAATGTGCCTTCTGCTGGACGGCACTGGTTTTAATAATTTGAACTACAGTATTTGGTCAAAATCATTATTCATGATGTGCTTACAGAACATTTTAATGTTGTGCATGCTTTCAAATTATTTTGCCGTCACACTGAGCTTGTTATGTGAGCCTCCGTTTAGCACACAAATACAAAACCTGCTTAACTAGCCTTTTAGCCTTTATCTAGCTAATGAGTCATATTTAAATCCAGGAGGAAAGACGGCGAGGGGAATCGTGGTTACAAGGGATTAGAGGTTATAAACAAAGAGTGCAGGCGTGCAAAAGGATCCAACAGGCAATTACTGAAACTTTCAAAATGCTGCACTGAGATCAAAATTAGAAGTGTGCAGAGGTTCCAAACTCTGCACTCTTCTACAAGGGAAGATGAAACTGGGGAGACAAAACTGATCCACAAAAACTGTTTTATAGGACAAAGCAGAGCTAACAGGAAGGAGAAATTCCCGAAAATGCTTCGAACAAAACTTTTGTCTCCTAACCAAAAACTTAAATTCTATTTCATTTCAAGCAAAGATTTACAATAAACCCCACTTTTGTTGGGCTATATTTACACAGAAGCTATAAAACAAAACGCAAATTCTGTAAAACTAAATTTAAAAGACAATGAGTGTTTGCAGAGGGGGGTAAATCTTTTTATCAGAGTCCTGTTGCAGCTGTTTTTTAATAGTTTACCTAGCACACGCTTCAGTGTGTTAAAACCAGAAACACTGAGATAAATTTCTGCTTTTCTAAAAGAAAGAATTGTTGAAAACAATCTGCATGTTGTTCCCAAAGTTCTGTTGTGTTCAGTCTCCTCTGTTCTAAGCCTCCAAGTCAGTTTAAAGCCAGGTTAATAACAGAGAAGAAGACACAGCTCTGGATAGACCATGGCCCTGCTGTCATAGCTTACCTGTTCTGTTGCTCCCACCACCATTCCTGAGCTCATGGATGCCCCCAAAGAGGCCACAATGCCCCTGCATGAAAAATATCCAAAGTGTGTGCAGGTGTGAGCCAATGTGGAAGTGCATCTGCCAAGAGTGATATGTGTGAGAGCAGGCGGTTCAAGGTACAGGGGGGGAGGCAGGACGGTCCTGCGACAGTGTTTGGGATTAGTGTGTAATGTACTGGAGGTATTAACACACTGCAGCTGACAGACACACACACACACACACACACACACACACACACAGACACACAGAGATGAACGCTGAGGCCTGTGTGCATTCTTAAAGGGGATTAAGTGTACAAAAATAGAAAAGTCTTTTCTACTGACCTAGAATCAGAAAGTTGCAATAGAAAAACAATGATGTGTATGCAAACAAACACACACATGCCAACATGTTTTTACACACAACCAGTTCCTCTCTTGGGCATCTTGGACAAACTCAGGTGAATCTCTGAGTTGCCTCAGCTCTTGAGGGTGTAAAGCAATTGTTAGAAAGAAATTTACAAGTGAGAACATGTTTGGAAACTTGCCATTTCAAGAGCCAAGACTCTGAGCTTAGTTTCCATGAGTCAGAAAGACGGAAAAATGTAGACAGCTTTATGAAGGGTTTGCAGACAATTAAACTGAACTGTAATACAAGAACAAACCTTTAGACTCAGTTCACAATTCAGAACATGAATATTACGCTCATCACATAGTCTCTAGTTTTTGAAGCATCAAAAACTAAGTTTGATCCAAAGTGTGCATCTGGAGCTGTAACTCCCTCCTTTGTAAAATGCATGCAGTGAGCAGTTTCTGTCAGCAGGGGCCACAGCTGGACTAAATGCTGCTTCTGTTAAAAGGTTTTTTTTAAATAAATTACAAATGATTCAGCCCAACATTTAAAGGGGTAGAAATATCAAGATAATGTATTCATCTCTACCTAAAAAATAAACTTGCTTAAAGCCCTTTTAGTCACAACGAGTTCTCAAAATTCCTTAAAAATTCTGACATGACATGTGTCAGTACAGGACCAGTTTGCTCTTTTAGGAATGAAAAATCATACAGCACTAACTTAGACTGATGATGAAAGAAATTCCATATTTTTGACATTCGATTACATTTTGTGT
Source organism: Adrianichthys oophorus (assembly GCA_036245035.1). NCBI lineage: Eukaryota > Metazoa > Chordata > Actinopteri > Beloniformes > Adrianichthyidae > Adrianichthys > Adrianichthys oophorus. The sequence continues at coordinate 28,963 of BSAI01003386.1, read as the reverse complement.
AACGGAAAAATATTGACATACTAAAAACTGTGGGATTCCTTTAATTCCAGCACTAGTTTAAACAAAATACTGACTGATAATCTCACAATTTACAGCCATTGTTTTCACGTTTGCTGTGTCTATGTAACCAGTTCCACTTAATGCTCTGCATTGTACTTCAGTGAATAAAGATGATCACTTGGATGTTGAGTTGATTTCTTTTATTCTTGTAAACAGAAACAAAATATAACACTCCCGTCCTGGTTTTGCCTCCGTGTCTCCCCCTCAGCCACAGCAACCTCAGAGTGCGCGGCACCTCTGCCCACGGAATGTAATACAAACAGGAAAAAACACAAGAAAAAAACACTGTAGCCTACCAGGTTAACAGAAAACAAAATATTACTCTGCCCTTCCAGTTTCCCGTCCGTGTTTCCCTCTAACAACTGAAAAATGTACAAAATGAAAGAAAGTTGACAAGAACATCTGTGAAAATATGGCACAAACCTTTAATCAGTTCCCAACAGCGCACATTCGGCCGTTTACAGAGGCTAATGAAAAAAAGAATAAAGCAACACTAACTATGGGAAATTGTCGCTGAACAATTCTCAATGTTGTCAGTTGTATTTGCAACAAAATAGAAACCAATTTAACAAACGATATAATTACAAAGGACACAAGGAGGAGCCACGGCCAAAAGACTGAGTTCACATGCTTGTCAGCACCTGCTGCTTCAAGTACGCTCAGACTAACACTCAGGTACAAATGTTTACAAAACAACTATTTACCCTGAATTGCATGGAATTAAACCTTCTGAAACTAAAAACACCTGTTACATACCTGTGTTTCTACTTCCTGCTTTGCTACAGTGCAGACACACCCTGCTTTCTCTCTCCTCTGCTTTTAATTTCTGCTGATTATTTTTCCCTTTCTTTTTTAATCACACCAGCAATAGCTTTTGAATACTTTTATCGGGCCATATTTATATATATATATATATATATATATATATATATTTTTTTTTTACTCAAAACAATAGGATTTTTTCTAACATTCCTTTGGAAGTATTATCTTAAGCGCTACATGTGCATGGCCTACACACAGCTGAAGCCTGAAATATGGTGCAGCAGCTTACTCAAGGCTAATTAGCAACAGGATGCCTTCCTTCTCCACAAAGGATTACCAAGACCTTCTCGAGAAGATTTCGGCTGGAAACACAGGTTAGCCACATTGAAGTGAATGTAGCGGTAAATGGACTTTATGGAAACAATACTATTTTGTCACTACCTCAACTCAGCAGAGAAGACAAAGCTAACGTGCAGCTAAAAGTCACAGATACCATGACAGAGAAAAAAACAGCACCTGTGCACAACAACAAATCATCGAAAAATAATCATCTTGGTGCAAAGCCAAAGAATAAATCATACAGCTCAAGAATTGGAGGACATGAGAGGACAGACTCAACACGGAGAGCTGAAGTCTTTGATGAAGCTGACTGGCCTCCTCTTCCTACGAGACAGAGGACCTGTTCTACTCCTGTACATGGAAGGACCGCGGAGAAGAAAACTGTGAATGGAGAGGTGAAACTGAAGAACAGATTTTCTCTACTATCAGATGACCCCAGATCTCTATCCAACGACCATCCACTGTAGAGCAGCAGGATCAGGACTCATAACCTGTCAAAGGGTAAACATTCAGAAAGAAAGCTGAAGGCTCTGAGACTCTGATTGTTGGTGATTCCACTGTAAAAGATGTTCAGTGGATCTGCAGCAGGAACACTAAAGTCCAATGTTTTCCCACAGACATGGTCAGTGACATGCAGGAGAGAATCCTGAAAACTGACAAGTATCCAACTGTACAAAGTATTGTAATAGACAAAGGGTCAAATGATGTGTCCAAGGAAAAATCTGAAGTCCTAAATAAAGACTTCACTGGACTGATAAGAGCTGTGAGCTCTCTGAATGCAGCTGTTTTCATCAGTGGTCTCACATCAACTATTCCAGGAGGAGAGGAAAGATTCAGGAGGCTGTTGGCACTAAATAGGAGGGTTTCTGCGGCATGTTCTGACGACTGAGTTAACTTTATTAACAACTTTCACTTTTTCTGGGAACGCAGGCATCTTTTTAAAGATAGTCAAAGACGCTTACAAGGACAAACAATTACAATAAGATAAAAACAATAATAAGAAATATATAATATAGAGAGTAAATACCAAAATTTAATAATAATAATAAGGTAAAATCAGAGGTTAAAGTAGTTTTAAGAAGATGAGTTTTAAGTGTTTTTTTTAAATAAACGAAGGTCAGAACAATCCCGGATGTGTCTCTAAGGACAAAGCTGAGGCATGTGAATCCATATGCAAACAGAGTTTAATGAACAGCACAGGAGGACAAGGAAAGGCGTGGTCGAGACAGGCAAGGGTCAAAGTAGGAAGCAAGGCGGGAGACGAAGAAAACAGGCAAGGTTCAAAAACCACACTGGCAGGCAGATACAGGGACCCGCTTAGACTGACCAATCACTCGGAGGTTCAAGACTACACATAGAACAGAGAGGTGAGCAGGCATATATGCAGTGGTGGTGATGAGCTGATAAGAAGCAGCTGGTGCAGACAAGATAGCTGAGGTCCAAAGCATGCTGGGAGTTGGAGTGTTCAGAGAACAGAGGCTGTTAGTATTCTGGCGATGGCTCCCTCTGGTGGTCAGAGAGGGATCCGGCCGACCGGATGCTGACAGTGTCAAGGTAGATTGTTTCAAAAGGTGGGAGCAGCAATGGAGAAGGCTCTGTCACCCCAGGCTCAGAGCTTGGTCATACATGGCAGGGACAGGAGATTTGCCTCAGAGGAACAAAGAGATCGACATGGGGTGTGACGGTGGAGCAGATCAGTAATATAGGATGAGGCCAAGTTACGGAGGGCTTTAAAAGTGATAAGGAGCAATACGGATGACAGGTGATGGAAAAAATGTGGTGTTCAAAATTGGTCAAAAATGAAAAGGAAATTAGAAAGAGATTTAGTGATGCTTTTCGGACCAATTATGTCTGTTTTGTCACAATTGAGTTTGAGAAAAATTTTTTGCAATGATTTGATGTCCGTTAGACAGTGAGAGTAGAGTGAGCTGAGGAGGTGATGGATTTGGTGGAAATATATATATAGTATGTCATCAGCGTAGCAATGATAATTTAGTCCATGTTGACAGATGATATTGGCAAAGGGGGTGAGATAGAGGATGAACAGGAGTGGACCAAGTACCATACCTTGAGGAACACCTTGCAGCAGGGGAGCAGAACCAGATGAGCAGTTGTTTCCCACAAAGAACTGTCGACAGTCAGTAAGGTATGACTGAAACCAGGACAGAGTGGAGCCAGTGATATTAAAACAGTTTTTAAGACAGGAGATGAAAATGGAGTGGCTAATGGTGTCAAATTCTGCAGTGAAATCCAAGAGAATGAGGATGGAAAGCTGACCAGAGTCAGAGGAGAGAAGAATTTCATTAGAGACTTTCAGCAGAGCAGTTTCAGTGCTGGGTTGTTGACGAAAGCCAGATTTTAAAGGTTCAAACAGATTATTGGAGTCAATATGGGATTTGAGCTGGGAAGCTACCATCAAGTATTTTCGAAAGAAATGAGAGATTGGAGATGGGACAAAAGTTGGCAAAATTGTCAGGATCAAGAGCAGGTTTTTTGAGAACAGGGGTAAGAGCTGCCAGCTTGAGAGACTGAGGCACAGAGCAAGCCGAAAGGGAGGAGTTGACTGAAGTTATGATGAGTGGGGAAATAATGGGAAAACAATCTTTAATGGAGGAAGGGATAGGATCGTGAGTACAACTGGAGGTTTTGGTTCCTACCAAAGGTTTTCTGAGATCAATAGGAGAAATAAGGGGAAACTGTGATAGTTGTTGTTGAGTAGAGGAAACAGAGAATGACGACTAAGGGAAAGGCTCAACAAAGGGAGTGGGGGAACCGTAAATTGTGTCAATTTTGGATTGAAAATTTGACAGAAAAGAATTGCACCTGGGCACAGTGAGAATTGATGAGGAGTTGTCGTTGGGCTTTAAAAGTTAATTTATAGTGGAAAACAGAGTTTTGGATTATTGGAGTTAGTATGAATGATCTTAGAAAAATAATTGGACCGAGCAATATTGAGGGCATTTTTTTGTATTGTTGAATACAATCGGTGTACATATGACCATATTATTACATATAAAAGCAAATGGATTCAGTTTGAACAAGTCAAGAGTTAAACTTTTCTCCTCCAATCTTTATTACTACCTGTTTCATGCCAAGACTGAGATAAACAAAGACTTCTCTCAATGCCAAGGCCAGACACAGACTGGATTCATGCAAGAGATGGATTTGGCCCCACTGGACTAACGTCAAAAATGGGAAAGACTTTTTATTTGCCTCCAAGCCCCTGAAGAGCACAAACAACGAGGACAATGGATGTTCTTCACCCTCCCAAACACCACCAAACCCCCAAACCCCTGACAGGTCCCTCTCTCCCCTTTTCCCCTCTTCCCCCCACCTGAAATTATCTGAACAGATGATGGAGCGAGTAGGTATTGGACTTAGATCTACTCCCCTGGCCAATCCATTTTGTCCCCCATAACCGTTACCAGAACATTCAGAGGGACATGTAAAGCCCCACTCCCTCCTGTATGACATCATATCCTGTCTCTGCAGTCAGATGTTTGATGTGTGGAGGGTCCAGGAAAAACTGGGACCCTGTTCATTAGAAACTTACACCATTCTTGTGCTTGTTACTAACAGGAGGAATGTAGTTTGGCCAAAAACACAAAGGATTTTAACTGAGGTAAACGTGTCTTCTGTGTCTATCCAGAAAGATAAGGTAAACAACAATGCTGTCTTCAAATCTTCACAATCTTCAAAGGTCTGAACATTTCCAAGATTACTGTATGTGATTTAGGTATGTCTGATCACTGCTGTGTTTTTTTGAAAGCACAATTCCAGTACACACAAATGTTTGGAGGGAGGAGATCACCAAACAGTCTATAACTGAAAATACTAGTGAGATGTTCAACCAGATTCTCTCTAACACCTCCCATCTTAGGGGATTCAGTCACTGAACTTGTCAATAGCTTTAATGCAAATATGATAAGTATCATGGATATTATTGCTCCCAATAAGGTGAAGGTGATCTGTAGCAAGAAAAAATCTCCATGGAGAAATTCTATACTTATAAAAAAATGGAAAAAGAGGATGTCGGAAATTTGAACGTGAATGGAGAAAGACTAAACTGCAGGTTGATTACGACATCTATAAAAATAAACTTCACTTTTAAAATTTACAACTGAGCAATGCAAGGAAGTCCTATTTCTCTGACATAATTACCAAAAACTCTCATAATTCTCTGACCTTATTCACTACAGTCAACAGTCTAACAAACCCCCCTGTGTCAGCGGCACCAGAACTTTACTCCATTAAAGTTTGTAACGACTTTGCTAAATTCTTCACAGAGAAAATCAAAAACATAAGGCAAACTATTGTTTCATCAACTACAAGTCCAGAATTTGAACTTTATCCACTGGAAACCAATCTAAACCCCACGGCTCAGTTTCAATCCATAAACTGTAAAGACCTGGAGGACATTCTAAGTCAACTGAACTCCTCCTCCTGCTGTCTGGATATTCTATTACAAGTTTTTTCAAACAAGTTTCAAAGATCTTGGAGTCGGTCCTGCTTCAGATTGTGAACTTGTCTTTAACATCTGGTGTTTTCCCTGAACCACTAAAAACAGCTGGAATCAAACCCCTCCTAAAAAGAACAGTTTGGATAAAACACAAATGAGCAACAACAGACCGATATCAAACCTGCCATTTTTAGGTAAGATTATTGAAAAAGCTGTTTTTCATCAGTTAAATGAATTCTTAATAAGAAACAACTGCTATGATGTCTTCCAGTCAGGCTTCAGACATCACCACAGCACTGAGACGGCTCTGACCAAAGTGACTAATGATATACGTCTGAATACAGACAGTGGAAATATGTCAGTGCTAGTTTGATTGGATCTCAGTGCAGCATTTGATACAGTCGACCACGCTATATTACTCAAACGACTGTAAAACTGGGTGGGTCTCACGGGGCCAGTACTAAACTGGTTCAAAATGGACTTGGAAAACAGGAAATATTTTTGTCAGTTGGTAATTTCATATCAGAGCCGACAGAAATTACATGTGGAGTTCCCCAAGGCTCCATCCTGGGGCCACTTCTATTTTATATCTGCATGCTCCCACTGGCCCAGGTTATAAAGAACAACATTAGTTACCATATCTATGCAGATGACACAAAGATAGGTAAATTGGTAAATGCATTGAGGACATTAAAGACTGGATGTGTCACAACTTACTTCAATTAAACAAAAACAAAACTGAGGTTATTGTTTTTGGGGCTAAAGAGAAACAGTTGGAGGTCACTACAGAGCTTCAATCTATTCATCTTAACACCATCAACCAGACCAGAAACTTGGGTGTAGTGATGGACACAGATCTACATTTTGAGAAACAGATGAATGCAGTGACAAAATCAGCCTACTATCATCTCAAAAATATTTCAAGGATTAAAGATCTGATGTCCAAGCAGGACCTGGAAAAACTAGTTCATGCTTTCATCTTTAGTGGACTTGACTACTGTAACAGTGTTTTCACAGGACGACCAAAAAAAATGAATCAGGAAACTACAGCTTATTCAGAACTCAGCTGCTCGTGTTCTCACAGGAACCAAAAAAAGTAGAACCACATCAGTCCAGTTCTGAGGTCTTTACACTGTCTGCCAGGCGGACAAAGGATATACTTTGCTTTGAATGGTTTCTCATCAAAGTACATGACTGACCTCCTGACCCAGTCTGTACCAGCCAGACCTCTCCGCTCATCTGAATCCAGTCTTTTGTCAGTTCCTAGAGTCCAAACTAAAAATGGAGAATCTGCATTCAGTTTCTATGCTCCACAGATCTGGAACAGACTTCCAGAAAGCCTTAGATCAGCTGAAACACTCAGTATTTAAATCTCTCTCCTCAGTATTTAAATCCAGGTTAAAGACCCATCTGTTCTCAGCTGCATTTGATTCATTTGAATTCAAAAGTTTACATCCACACTGTTTATCTATGCTTGATTTAAATTCACTTCCTTTAACTTTCTTTAAATCTTGTTGTTTGTTCTTGATTGTTTTCTTTCTTTCATGTTTTATGTAAAGCACTTTGAATTGTCTTTGTACATGAAATGTGCCACACAAATAAACTTACCTTGCCATACCAAATACCCACAACACATTGACGGATAAACAGCTTTCTGGAAAGAAACAGAGACCAATGTCGCAAGGGTCAAATAATTGAATCAGTATCAAAATACAATCTGACTTAACAGATTAAAAGGCGTAAACAGGCTGATCAAGTCTTTTAACTCTTTCAGAATACAGAGATACAGCCTAGATCCCAAATCACACTGGTTTAAAAAAATCTATCATAAAACAAAAACATTAACAGCAGATGAAAACGAAAAGAACCACCTAAACCGTGGTCTGCACCCACACAGGTTTCTGCACCATGAGCTCGACAAGTTTAGTCACATGTTTATCTACTCGATCTGCTCTAGAAACAAAGTTTCCTGGGAAATAGTCTGCTTTACAGGTCTACAGTCACTGTTGGGCCTTGTGGGTTCGAAATCAGGGAGGGCAGAGTCAGTCAGAGAACTGGTCATGTTGAAGTCAACTCTTGGTGAGTCAGAGTCATACTGGCAGGGACCGAGAGGAGATCAGGGGCAATGTCCTCTTCATGGTCCAACAGAGAACTGGGGAAACCAGACACATATGATCCCAGACTAACCATCTCTGAAAACACATATTGACACATGGGTAAGAGCTTTCTGAGTCACTCTTGAAGATTTGGGTGCCCCCAACTCGTCGTTCTTTGACGCACCGGCTGTTCATTTTTTTATGTTCCAATTAAATCAGTCATTTTGATGGACGCAGCACCACGGGGATCGAACCTCAGGATGCGTCCACTACTGGTACCCTAGCCTGGTCCACCTCTGGAACCGGTACTGCATCAGAATCCGGTAACGATACGCGTCCTGAAACAGGTTACTGTTAGGGTTGGGGTACCAGTACGGTCTGCTTCCGTACCGTGTTGTGGCTTGGAGGTTGGGGAGCCTTGATTTAATTGGATGAGCCAGTGTGTCAAAAAACGATGAGTTGGGTACACCCATGCGTCGATATTTGACGACTTTGCAAATCTTGGCAAGCATCCAGAACATTGAGATGTTTTTGTTATGACTTCATAGAAAAAATATAATCTCCTGTAGCCTGAATTAAGTAAATAAGAGCATTTTCTGTCAATCTTCCCGCTTCTAGTAAATATGTCCTTGTTTTCTCTGCATGTTTTAATTTAGGTTTATAGTTAGATGGCTCCAAAGACGTGTTCATAACATTTATGAATTACTCTAAAGAAAATTCAATTAAATTAAAAAACAATTTTAAAGAATGTGATTCTCTTCAGCTGATTCAGACTACAGGTGACTGACTGAAACCCCTCTTCTCATGGGGGGTTTCAGTAAGAAAACAGAAACAACTCATTTGTGATTTAAAATAAAACTCTTCATAGCAGTGTGAAAATGGAAAAAGCAGAGAGCAAAGAAAGATTAGAAATTAATACAGGAGTTTCTTAAAAATATATATATATATTTAAAAAAAAAGTTGTTTTTATCTTATGATTTCATTATATTGTGAGTTCCTCTCTGTTTGCGTTCAACATAAAAGAAAAAGAAAAAAATGATTAAAATCGAAAATTTGACTTGGAATGAAAAAAAACAGCGATTTCATTTTTTAGCCATTTTGCCCACCCCTAATTTCAGGTCAAAGTCACAGGCTGAAATCTTAGCCACAGGAACCCTGCAAGCTTTTTCTACGGCAAGAGGGAGCTGAGGCAAAACTGCACCCAGGCTGTCCAAAGATGCATCGACCCAAAGAATAAGGGGCCTATTGAAATCTGGGTAGGCCGTCACAGTACAGTTCAAGAGAGCACTCTTTTGCTTCTCAAAGGCCTCATCACAAACTGGAGTCCAGTCTGCTTATGTCAGTTTCTTGAATGTCCCGATTCCTTTTCTCATTTGTTGGTGTCTGCCTTTCCATTTCTGTCCAGCTGTAAGAGCGAACAGAGGTTTTGCAATGGTTGAACACTAAGGAATGAAGCTCCGATAAAAACATCAACCCTCAGAATGACTTTAGTTTTTTCACGGAGAGAGTTAGACCCATCCATATCCCTCAGAGACTCCTTGGATATGTTGAAGATAACCCACAGACACTCCATCCTGGTCATAAAAATGTCCCAAAAATTTGACAGATCTGAACAAAGGTGACACTTCTTCAGGCTCAGCTTGAGATGGTTATTCCTCAGCTTCTGGAAGACGGCATAGAGTCTTTGATGAGCTTTTTTTCCCAGTAGGGGTAAAAACTAAGGTCATCCAAATAGCAGAGTAGACTGGTGAAGTTAGGTCTGCAAACATATTCAACATCATGCCCATGAACGATGCAGGGCTGTTACAGAGTCCTTCTGCAACAGAGGTATTCTGTTGTGCTCATATAGCCCAACTGGTGTAGTGAAAGCAGTGTAGTGCTCGTCCTCTTCACACACGGTGATGTTATAAAACCTTGGTGTTAGGTCCATCCTGCTTAAAAAATGTGTTGCCGCTAAGAGCTGCAAGTCAGCCTTGTGAAGGAGCGGGTGTGCACCTTTCAGAGTCTGAGCGTTCAGCCATCTGAAATCTGAGCAGATCCTCAAGTTTCCATCTTTCTTCCGGACCATGAAAAGAGGAGATGCATGTTCACTGACTGACTTGTGTATGATTCCTCTCTCTTCCACATCTGTCAGAACCTGACATAGCTCTTGGTAATGAGTTGGAGGCACTCACCAATGTAACCCAATGGACTTTGCTTCAGTGAATAAAGATGATCACTTGGATGTGAAGTTGATTTCTTTTATTCTGGTTAACAGAAACAAATTACTACACTGCTGTCCTGGTTTTCCAGTGTCTCCCCCTCAGCCACGTCCTGCAACAGTCTCAGTGGAAGTGGCACCTCCACAAGCAGCACACATCAGCCCGTTTAGAGCAGTTAACAACAAAATAAAACAACACAAACTATGGGAAATTGTCACTGAACAACTCTTAATTTTGTCAGTTCTATTTGCAGCAAACTAGAAACCAATTTAATGAATCATATAATTACAGAGGAAGGACACAAGGAGGAGCATGTTGTACCTCAGCCATTGCCCACAACAGTCTGAATGTCACCTGCTGTGGTGGGGTCAAGAACCGTTGGACAAAATAACACTCAGGTACAAATGTTTACACAAAACAACTATTTACCCTTAATTTTGTGGAATTAAACCTTCTGAAACCAAACACCGATTACATCTACATATGAAATGCATCTGTAAGATTTTTACCTTAGTGAAACATTTTTTTTTCTTAAAGCATTATTTCTGTCTGCTCCCACCCTATCTGGTACTTATTTTTTTGTTTAGGGAAAGAAAAATGTGATAATTGTTCTTTGGTTTTTTCTTACTGTACTTCTGTTTGCTTCTTTGTTTTTTATGTCTAAATGCTTGAAGTGCACCAGTGTTTTCTTTTTTCATCAACTGCGACAGACTGGCGACCAGTCCAGAGGTATCCCCTGCCTTCGCCCATGAGTAGCCGGGTTAGGCTCGGGCAACCCCGTGACCCCGAAAGGGAAAAAGCGGTTTGGAAAATGAATGAATGAACAACGGAGTCCCTATGAGGAGCTGGAGGAGAGAGAAGTCTGAGCATCTTTACTTGGACTGCTGCCCCTTCAACCCGGTCCCAGATGAGCAGAAGAAGATGGATGGATGGATGGATGGACTAAGTCCATATGAGTTCACAACCTGGTTCTTCAAAGTAACATACTACATTTCAGTTTTAAATATTTTCTTTTCCATAAGAATGAATCTCGATTCTAGAGGCTGGAACGCCAAAGCAGTCAAAACATCAGTTCACGTAGCTGCCCCTTGGACTGTCTCCCTCAGAGATGTTAAACTGTCTGTAACCTCCAGCTGTGCAGTATAGCTGGCTACTACAACACGTCAACTCCGCCCCCCCACCCCTCTCTTGCATCTGAAGTGCTATGAGAAACTTTCATTTCTGCTTCAGATACAAGCATCAACAAAACCTCTCGGACCCAGAAAACAGCATGGCTTTGTCTTTCAGTTCCAACTGTCACTTTGAAGAAGTTAGGAGCGGGAGGAGGCGAAGTGAAGTCGAAGGTCTTTCACAACAAGGGCATCTTTCTGTGCTAATGAATAGACTGTCCTTTTTTTCTTTTTACTATTTTTGCTCAGTGAGCTGTCATGTTTCCAGAGCTCTTTTGTATGACAGGCTGTGTCGTTTGAAAGTGGGTTGCTGTTCGTCTAACCATGCACTCTTTTCTGAATCTTAGCCTTCATCTTTATCTAATCAGGATCTTCACCACAAAAGACAAGGATTGGCAGGATGGACTCTAGATTTGTCAAGCCGCAAACTTCATTTAAAAAGAAGCGCTTTGTGCTTCTTTATGCAAACAGTTCTTAGCAAGTCAAAGGATTAAATAAAATAAAATAAAGTAAAGCTGCGTTGGATGGCCCGCAGGCACTTCCCGCCGCCCTTTCTGCCTGCTTCCATGTCCCACCGCCCATGCCCCTACGTGCCACCACCACCCTTGCCACCCACCTTTACATGCCACCACTGCCTTCGCTGTCCACCTTTGACCCGACCCAACTTGAGAAGCATTCACAATGCATGCCTG
>BSAI01003386.1:0-15403 GCA_036245035.1 Adrianichthys oophorus | reverse complement strand
GATTAATCAATCAATGCTTGATCTGTTATAAACCAGACTTTTATTTTGACAGACTTTTTTAATGCCCAGAAGCTGGATTTTTTTGGGGCATTGTAGAAAGCTGGATCCCTCCTGCTCAGTCTGGTGCTCTGCTGGAGCTTTTACCCGATGTTTTAATGTCCCATGTTCTCTGGGCAGAGGAGGTGGACTGGTTTTTGTTTTTACAACACATTTTGATTTTAGACACCTTACATCAGCTTTACTTTTTAGCTCTTTTGAGTTTTGCCTTTTTGATCCAAGCCCATCCTCCACTTTCTTAAGACTTAATATATCGTCCCCCGAAGTTCAATGCAAAGTTTATATAGATTCTGAATTGCTGTACACTTTTCTGCCTAGATATGACTATGTGTTGATTTTAGGTGATGGTAACATTCATGTGTGCTGCCCAGACAAACCACTCATCAAGGACTTTTTGAATTTGTTGGATTTTTTAACCTCTTACAGTTGGGTTTCTGACCCAACACACAGTCATGGACATACGCTGGACTTAGCTCTATTTTTTGGGTTTCCTCTCACGTCAGTTGAGACTGTGAAGACTGCTCTTTCTAATCATTCAGCAGTGTTATTTGACTTTGTTCTGCCATTCACTACTGTCCCTAAACCTGATCCTGTCAGATGGGTGCCGGCCTTGGACGAAAGAAAAGCTGATGAATTTTCTGCTACATTTTTGCTGGAGTGGCCATCTTTATCCTCATCCACGATTAAAGTTGGATTTCAACAACAGTTGTCAACAGTTGCCAAATTAATGTCCCTATATGCAAGGGACGATTAAAAGAATAATTGACTGCCCTGTTGAAGTTGGTTGTGGATGTCAGCTAACTTTCTTGACCTAAATGAAAGCAAATCTGAGGTAATTGTGTTTACCCCTAGTGGTCAAAGGGATCATGATGTTGATCTCCTCTTTCTTGCCCCTTTTGAGCAGTCTGAGGTCACTAACTTGATGCTGCTTTGAAACTGGACCTCCGAATAAATGCTGTGACCAGGTCCGGCTTTTTTCCGATGCGACATCTGGCTAGGATCAAGGCTTTTATTTCAAAAAAGAACCTGGAAATTGTCCCCCTTGCCTTTGTGCTGTCCAGATTAAATTATTGCAGTTCTTTATATGCTGGGTTACCAAAGGCTTCAATAGCCAGACTGCAGCTGGTCCAAACTGCAGCAGCCAGATTTATTGCGGGCAAAATAATTTGACCACATAACGCCGATCTTGGCCTCTTTGAACTGGCTGCCAGTGCCGTACCTGATTTTTATTAAAGTTTTTGTTTTTAAGGGCCTGGCAGATACAGCACCTTCCAGTCTGCTTGTAAAATATTCCCCCCAAAGTCCTTATGCTCTGTGGACCCGTGTGTGTTACTGGTTCCCAGAGCCAAATGTAAATGTCAGGGGGCCGTGCCTTTGCTGTGTTGGCTCCTAAACTTTGGAATATTAAAAAATAATTATTCCTCCATTACAGCGTTATAGCATCAGCCTAGCCCTTTATTATCCTGGTTATAATCTCTGTTTTAAATTGCTTTTATTCTTTCTAGGCTTTTGTTCCTCTTTGTTTTATTATTATACAATGTTCAATGTGTTTTTCCTGTGTGTAGCACTTTGGGCTTCCTTGGCTGGTGGTGGAAGGTGCTCAATAAATAAATGAAAAAAACAGTTCAATGGTTGCACAAGGAACTGCCGGACCCTGGTTTTACCATACCAAGGGAGGCCAGCAAGGGCCTAGTTTATTGTTTTCCTAAAAACATATTCTACAATTTTTAGTTGTAGTTCCTCTGCTTGTTGTCAAATATTGTGTAAAATGAACTGGTCTGTCAACTCAGGGACAAAAAAAATGAGTTGAGAGTCAGAGAATATGCTGCCAGAGCTCGAGATGCTGCCTCAGATGTTTTCAGCTGAGGGTTTAGACAGTTAGGCTCTTGGTTGCCATGACAACTAAGGGGTGTCATCCTCACTGGCCATCTGTGTTGTTGTTTGCAAGTCCAAAGGAAAGGCAGTGCAGAGTATTCACCAAGCTCCTCTCTGAGAAGACTGGAGAGTGATCCAAATGACATGCTAAATGTAAAATGCTAAAAGAAATTAAAAAGAAAAATGAAAAACCCCAGAGAAAAACGGATGATGACGCAAACCTTTGGTCAAAAACTACGGCTTGTCGCTTCAAACAATGACACTCATCAGCTTTTCATCATGCCTACACAGAAAGGCTGGAAGCTTCCAAATGTTCTCCACAGCTTGGGGGTATTTTTAATCAGTAGAAACCCACTGAAACACACATTTCCTTCATGGTAATCGCCTCTATTGCATAAACGTAACTCTTCGAATCTATTGAAAAAAAAAAACCTTTTGGTTTATGGAAGCAGAAGGTTAGAAAGCAGTCTCTAATTATTAGTCATTTCAGAGTTCCATCTGATTTGTTATTTAGTAAGTTTTGCCAACATATTTTGAAAAGGCATTTAGTTTTTATTAACCAAGAAACAATTTTTCTTTTTTAATTGTGCACAACTCAAATGCTTTTTGTGTGTTTCCTGCTTTTGTGTGACGTGTTTATTATCCATCATAAGTAAGGTCAGACAGTTGTGAATGGACAATAGACAAAGGGTTAGTGGAAGCTAAGTTATGAATAAAACAAAAGATGTTTTTTACATAATTTCTACAACATTCCTCAAATCAGTGACATGTGTGGGTTATCATTCATAAGATAATGTCATTTTTCTCAAGTTTTCCTGTTTCTGAGCAATAAAATTGCAGCCTTGTTTTCTTTTAATCAACATATTCCTTCAAATAGTCATAACCATCATTCAAATGCACTGGTTTAACTTTGCTTTCTTCCCCTCCATCTTTCCACCAAGCACTTTGTATCTGGAACCATCAGAAACTCTGTGGAACGATGGGAGTCACTTCACAATCCTGAGCAGCTAATTGGAAAAGCAGCTTCAATGAACATTACAAACATTGCAAACTTTGGCCAATGAGACAAAGCGCAATAAAATGCAGCTACTGTAGTTAAGCTGCTTCCAACTTAAGACATGTCAACAAAAAAAAAACCTAACTAAAAATAATGATCAATCATTAACTTGATTATTACTATGAACAACAATTTCAAAGGTAAAAACATCAATAATTGAAACATAGAATGAGAGTCAGACATACCAAGCAGTCAGAGGGAATATCAACCATGACGGTGAGAGGTGAGATTACGGAGGCGGGAAGTCAAATGGGATGTAATCAAAGGGCTGATCGGCACTGAGTAATGAAAACTATTTAAACCTTGAATCAAGAGTTACAGAGAATTTTCATCATAGCTTTTCTGTAAAACTAAAGAGTCAAATCAATTAATTCTATTTAGAAAATACGATGAACAACTGAGTTCAGGATAGTTCTAATACTGTAGCAAATCTACAAATGGACAGTTTAGTGTGTTTTTTTCTTTAACTCATCAACCCTCCTGCTGAAAATGTTTTCACTATATGAGCCAACAGACACTGAGTCTAAAGACAAGGATATAACAGAATAATAAACTGGCACAAGTGCAGGTCTCTAAACAGGCCTCTTCCACTGCATGCTCCTGTCAAAACACAGAAACCACCTGGAGGGAGGGCCAGGGTGGCAGCTGCCCTCCACAGACATATTAGAAATTAGATGAATCATCTCTGACATCACCCATTGACTTCTACAATCGCCTACTTGAAGCCTAAATTGTCAGCACACGGGCGCAGCCATATTGGCTGGAGTAACTCCGCCTAACTCAGATGTTCCAAATATGGAGAAAAGAGGTGGGACCAAAATGAGTTGTTTTTCCCCGGCTTTAGCTGAAGTCTCCAGCTCAGCAATGTAGCGGTGGGCCAATATTTATGTAACCCTCTTCTACTGATACCTGTGAGGACCTCCGAAGCTCTGCGCTGTGTTTATGATGTTATGATGAGAGGAAGTGTTGTACGCAGAGCCAAAGCATCAGAAGCAAAGTTGGTTCAGGGATTGCAGTTCAGACGAGGACCAGGTAGAACAAGGTGGGCTTTTATTCTTTCCCAGAGGCCCTCAGGTTCCCATTTACATCATGAATCTTTATCGGTAAGTACTTGGTGTTTTACACATAATATTTAAAACGGTGCAAGTAACTTTTAGACAACAATTAAAAGATGTTTAGCCGTATTATGTGTTAAGTACGAACTGTTCTCCAACTTATAACAAGTTGGAATATGTTATTTCTGTGGTCCTAATATGCAATATCAAAATATATCTTATTGTAGCCTTTAAGCACACATTTTCAAAACAATACATCATAATAGTAATACATGAACGTGTAAAACGTGATTTTTCCTCTCGTTAATAAAAGTATTGGTTCATGATCACATATATTGTTGTGGATACAGGGTAAGGAGGGTTTTTTTTCTGTTTACCCCTTAGTGGAGTTGAACATACAGTAGCAGTCCCTTCACAGGTGCGTGCCAAAACGGCAAGAACGGGAGCGAAGACAGATGGAGTTCAGGTCCTTTTATGTGGATACTCAAACCAAAACAGCGGCGCTGCGACCACAAAGAGATAACAGACAATGATGACAGACACAAACTTGTGACAAGAAAACAGGTGAAACACAATAAATGAGACAAAACAAACATACCATAGGCCGCAACCGCACAACACACCACAAACCGGACGGCAATGGAGCGGCCTTTTACCTTTTCTTATTTTTAATCCTACAGAAGAGCAGCTTCTGATTTTCTCATCATTCATTGTGAAATGGTCCACGTCTGGAGTTGGTCATTGGGGTGATAGAAAACGCCCAGCATCTGCACTATGATTACCAGGAAATGAAATTCTCTCTCTTTTTTTTTTTATTCTTACTGACATTTTTCTCAGTGGGGAGAAATGAACTCTTTGGGATAAATTATTAGGTTCTTAAATTCTCAAAAATAGAAAAGATTGTCATTGGTGATGCTTTGTAGCCGTGACATTGTTAACAAAAAGTTTTCCCTCTTTTTATTTATTTTAAATGTTGAACCATTTTTTTTACTCTGCAAGATTAAAAAACAATTCCATCACACCATTGCTCTGTGGCAGACAGCTATCATGTCGAGTGATTGTTTAAAGAAGTCCCTACTTTCTACAAATGAAGGAAAATTGCACAGAATTGTCTGTGGTTAATGCTAGAGATATTTAAAATTATTTAATCTGTTTTAAAAAAAGATTTGACTTTAACCCATATTTCCTTTTGTTTTACTTCTATATTAAACATCAATGTGAATAATCAGAAGAGACCGGTCACTCAAATATGTTAAACTATTTTTTATTGAATCACACTTCAGCAGGAGTCATCTACAAATTTCACATTTATACATTTTTCTGCCTTAAATGTTGAATGTTGGATTTTCGTAGTGTGAAAGTCCACTCAAAAGTCCACTACAAGTGTGGACTCACAAAGAGTCACTCACTACGACCAGATGCAGGCCTAGAGAGGACCATACGAGACAAACATGTCAAATTAAAAAGACAGAAAAGTACAAAAAGCAAACAATTAAACATGTTCAACTTTGTTAAAAATTAAATGTTCTTGTTGTATTGACTGAATGTTTTCTGTATGTCTTCATAGTTTAACTTTAGGTCTGGATCAACTGTGTGACGTCAGTCACTTTACAATAAGAGATTCCAGCACTCTTAAGAGCACTCTTAAAGCATCATCGTTTGCCACCTGCAGCTTTCTCAACCTGGTTATCTAATAGTTCACCAAAAGATGTGCTGTGTAAAAAAGAGAACAGAAAGCCTTAAACAAAGTCAACTTGACGCCCTCTGAACAAAAGCCAAACTTTCATTAGAGGGTGTTTGCTTGGCCATACAGCACTCGACACGGTCTATACACATCAGCATCATCAGTCACATCTTCAGTGATTTTATGCCAGAGATACTTTATTTTACCTCAACATGCAAGCACACCATTGGAAAGGTGGAAGTCAGGTAATTTCAGAGTTTTGTCTTCTTTAGTTCTAGAAATCATAATCATACTTTTACCTGTATAAACTCAGTGTCATTATCAATCCCATAATCTGAACAGATGTTTAATAGCTGTTGAAAACCAGCAATACTTGGACTCAACAGAACTATATCATCAGCGTGCATGAGGTGATTGATTATGAGATCTCCAGCTACACAGCCAGTGTGATAAGCATTCAGTTGGAGAGAGAATTCGTCCAAATGCAGGTTAAAAAGAATTGGAGAAAGAATGGTTCCCTGTCTCACGCCATTGCTGATCTTAAAAGGCTCTGAAACCTCGTTACCCCATTCAACCTGCATTTTTTGTTGAGCATACCAATATGCCAGAATGAGCACAACACACTTGGTTACACCTCTCTTTTCCAATTTCATGAATAATTCCTCTGACAAATGCTTTAGAGGCATCCAGGAAACACATAAAAACAGGAAATTTGATTTCTGTATTTAGAGATCATCTCTTTAAGAGCATATATGCACGTCAGTACCAAGCTTCTCCTTAAATCCAAATTGATTACCTCTTGATCCTACAAATTTAGTGATCCTGTGCAACAGGATAATCTCAGAGTTTTGACACAACACTGGCCAAGGCTGTTGGCCTACAGTTGTCAGATCTACCAATTTTACCAGCTTTTTTTTTCAAGACTGGAACAGTTATAACATCTAGCATAGAGCCTGGTAAAAAACAAAAAAAAACATGAACAAGAAGTTTCTGCTGATAGAGTGTATGGCATACTTGCATCTACCATTTGTACCCCTTGTATGTTCAGATATTGGCCAATTTCTTGGTTTCCCGGCAAGAACCCATTCTTTTATAGCCTTTCTTGCTTTTAAGACGAGCTCCTTAACAGGGGTATTCCATCCTGGTCTACCCCTTTTTCTGGATTTTGGTTTATACAGTGTTTTGCTAGGACCAAGCAGCGCTTTAATTATATTCTCATACTTAGACGAGATAGCAAGGACTTGAGTGGGGTTTTTACAATTAACATTGCTTCTCTAGGCACATAAATGTCACTTCATCTGTCTGAACGCATGGAGTAGAAAGCTACTTCATCTTTTGAGAGTGCACTCCAATCCAGGTATGAAGAACTTTCATGATCATAAGGTTGCCTCATGGGCAGGGCCAGGAAATGTATTTACATCCCAAAAGGAATGTTTAAATGTAAGGTCATAGAAGATTTCCATATTAGTTAAAGAGGCATGAGCATCAGCTGATGTAATAGTGGTCTAGCCGTTGGATGCCAAGTTTCACTAATGTGACTCTTCAGGCAACAGAAGTCCAGTTGAAAGTGTCAGACCATTTTCTTCACAAAACAGTTTCAAACAATTAGCAAATACTGAACTTCTGTCAGAGACAGTGAAGTTAAGTCCAGTGACAGCAACTTTCCACTGCTCATAAAAAAAAAGCCCAACAAAAGCACCCGCCAGCCAGATTTCTGGATTGTACATGTCAGCCACGTTGTTGCATTTAGCAGATACCTTGAAAGATACAACTCTACCATTGGTAGAATTCAACTTCTGGCATAAAACCTCACAATGGAGTTGGTTCTTTAGTCAGATAAAGTCTTAGGGTGTAAGTCAGGAGAGAATTTGCTAGCAAAAAAACTCCCCATTTCTCCTCTGAACTTTGCTCTTCCAGGAGCACACCTTAAATCTTCCTGCCTCCTTTGATGCCCTTCTCTCAGTGCAAATACCCCACAGTTTGTGGCCCGGTTCCAGCAGAGCTGTGGTCCAAGCCCTGCTTGGATCAGCAAAAGGGACAGATTTAATTCAGGCAGCAGGAGGTTTAAGTGCTTAGTGCTTTCAAGGAAAAGGCAAGGGGCAGAGTAAGTTAAACTAACAAAACATTTTGTTTGCAATTTAGGACATTGACATCTCAAAACGGTGACTTTTGTTCTCAATATGGTGGCACAAATATCTCTTCATAATAGGTCACCAAAGTGCTGCGTGTGTGTGAGTGCTTCATGCTTATTTAAGCATGGGGGAGGGAGCATGTCAATAATTCAGCTATTGATTCCTGGTGGCCCCATCCTGCCAAATGCTTTGCCTCGCCTCCCTCAAACATTTCACTTTGTGAGGAAGAGCTGCTGCTCTGCACACCAGCATCAGTCTCAAACTTTCAGAAAGTTTAAACAGGGCTGTGTGTGGGAATACTAGTAAGACTAACAAATTATTCTTGTGTTTATTCAAAGCAAACTTAGGTTGTAAGTCAGGATTTTCTGTAGAAAGAAACAGCCAAAGTCAGGTTTCTTATTTGAAATTTCAGAGAACGTCTCCACTGAATTTAAGAAATCAAATTATCTGCAACATCAACTGACCTAGATCATCTGCTTACCTTCCTATTTATAATCACATTCAATCTAACATTAAGGAGTGTAGATACTGAATGAAGTATGTATTTAGCTTGAAACAAACATGCATTAAGCATATTCAGCATAGTTGTTAGGATGAAGAAGTCAGAATGAAAAGAACTTTCTGAAAGGCTTGATAAGCATAATGTACAGCAGAGAACAACACGATCTCAGAAATGAAAATTAGGATATTGTGAGCAAATATGCAGGAAGTGAATGGGATATTTGTGAAGTTAACTTTGATTTCAAGTAAAACAGTCTACTTTGTGTCTTTAATTGCAGTTTTGCTGCACACCTATAAGATCTAGGAAATATAAAAACTGTTGATGAAAAGTACAGTGAAAAATGAAATACTTCTATTTTAAACAACTACTGAATACTAGTGGCGGCCTGTGCATGTCAGTTTTCCTCTGCCAAAAGCATTCTTAATAATATTAACTATTTTATGTTTCTAACACCATCCTGTTATATATGAATATGATTTTACAGAGTAATCCCATCATCAACGGATCATTTAAACAGAATGAATTCACTCTAATTGCACATATTGTAAAAACAAACTCTGTATATGCAAGTCTCCTCCCAGCGCAATAACAGCTGCAACAAACATCAAAGCTCAATGGACAACTCATTAAAGTTGAAAAAAAGCATTTTTATTTAAAGCATTTTTTATTTACAGCAAATCCAACGCATTTAAAGATGAACTCCAGGAGATCAGGAGGATCAGCCTGCATGTCATATGTGACAGTTCTGTTCTCAGCCGAGACAGATCAGCGTCATCTCCTCTGTGCTGGCTGGAGAGAGCTGCATGCAGGAAGATTTTCATTTCATGTTCTCCATGTATATCTGCATACATTTTGGAACAACTTTGACAGAAACAGCAAGAAATAGCCTGATGTGCCATGTTACAGAAGTTAATGACACCCACCGCTTTAATGTTTGCTTGAGAGACTATTCAGACATTAAGCAGCTTTTTTGTTTTAACTGAAGCTGACATTGCATGTAGGAGTGACAGAAGACATTAATTTAGAAATGGTTATTAAGCCATGTTTTAGAAAGTTTACAGTTTAAACTGTCAATATATTCGTCCGATAATTAATAAATGGATAATCACAACAGGTTAGATTTTGAAAAAAAGAGGGAAAGATCTGAATCTGGTATTAATATTTTACATTACCACAAAGGGGACTAGTTATTGTTGATCAGAGTTCATTTAAATCAAGGACTAATTAGTCTCTAAAGGGCATGTCCTACTTCTTTGGTTCGAGTTGTGCATGCAATGTTATGTGAAACCAACGGATCCATCAACATCCATTTCATTATATAAGGATGGTTTATTGCAGTTAATAAAATGTGTTTTAATTTGTAGGAATGTATTATTAAATACATTGATTTCATTAAATTAAAGGGACACTTTATAAATATTGTGCTATACCTTGCACGTTTTTATCTTTAAAAATGCATCACTGCTCTCATTACAGCTAACAGATTGACAGGTAATGAATCCAGACAAAGAAGAAATGCAGCAAAAATCGGTCACAGAGCCCAGAGAGTTTGGGAAAATACAGTTAACCCCCATACCTGCGAGCAATCAAATTCACAGGAGAAACACAAAGGGAGGCAAGCTAAGCAGGGACCCACCGTGTCAGCATGTGAGAGGAGCCCCCTCCTACTACTCACTACACAGAGGAGTCCACAAAAACAACAACACCAGGGAGCAGCACAAGAGGACCAGCTCCTCTCATCACACAACGCTGCAAATGTCGAATCACAAAAAAAACAAGATATTTTGAAAAAAAAACTAAAATCCATCATTTCACTACCACTGCTCCACCTGCTCCACCTCCCCCAGCTCCCACCGCCCTCACGCTCAACCCCATGAGGCTCTTTACAATTCATGTACCTTCTTAGGTCTCTTTCTCCGCTGCCCCAGTCCATTGAGGCGATCACCAGGGTCCAGCCGGTAGTGGGAGTGGTTGTCCTCACTCATCTTGTCCCCAAACCAAAAACCACCACTCTGCTGTACTCCTCCTTCTCCCCTTCAGTCTCACCACGGCCTCTTCAATGAATCAGTGAGAGAAGAATGCTCTTTCCTCTCTGGTCCTCACTCTCGGCAATGTAGATGCAGCCAGAAATGGAGGGGGAAGTGAAGGGCGGGAGGAGGGGTCTGGAAGGGGGGAAAGAAAGAGGAGGGAGGAGCACAATGGTGTTGCCATGGCAGCAGCTGCCACCAGTGTTTATCTGGAAGCCTTGTTGGTGAACCTAAATAGCTGCCACTTGAGTACACACACTACATACACATGCACACAGACACACACAGAAGCATCTATTTTTATTTTTTATTTAGACAGGAGTGAGGCTAATTTCCTTATAATCATCAAGAAATTACCAAAAAAACTCAGACCACCACATAATGATGAATAAAATAGAGCCAAGTGTCATTTGACATCACACGTCCAATTCATTTATCAGCATAACCAAAAGTCCAGGCACACTGTGCCCACAGAATCGGCTTTTCTTTTTAAGAAAATTCATTGCTGTCATTTAAAAACAAAGACTACAGGAGCAAACCTGAAATATTGGAAACAATGGAAAAACTTGTGATCTAAATGGCTTTTACCTCAGAGATTTTTTTTAATTTGTTGCCACATATATTTTAAAGATCTGGTTTTGCTATAAAAACTTTTTTTAAATTATACTTCAACACACATACTGACTTTTAGACTGAGAAATTTGGAGAAAAAGCAGCTTTTGTTTTTTCCTGAATGTTCAAATCCACCAAGTTCTCTCTTTGTTGGTTCATCCCTTAAGTTTTGTTTTTGTGCTTGAATGCCGAGTACGGCAGAAATCTGCAAAGGGCAAAGATTAATGCGAATATACAAAGCATGAATTTATTTTTGAAATGTTGATTGACTGCCAGTGTTTGGTAAGTTACTTCTAAAAAGTAATTGATTACTTTACTTAGCTACTGGATCAAAATTGTAATGAAATTACTTTCCTCATTACTCATTTGAAAAAGCTTCATTTTAGAGTTGTTTGTTTGTATCGGACACATCAGTTCACGGGTCAGATCTCTGTTCTGATGCTCACCTGCTGCTCTGTGTAGATGACAGGACTCCTTTCAGGACAGCGTCTTTTTTTTGTCTCATCTTTGATCCAGTTTGGAAAGAACCTTTACTGCAGCAATGAGGGCATGTCTGTACTTTGACCGATCCCCGACTCTGTGCACACGAGTGCACGTATGCACCAATTACTCTGTTTAGTTTTAAATTAATCTGCGTTTTCGTTTCATTTAAACAAAAGAGAAAATGTCAGAGCCTACAAAACCTATAGGTTTCTATAGTCCAGTAACTGTAATGAATTACATAAATTTGAACTTTAATTGGTTACGTTACTAAATTACTTATTAAAGTAATTTAATTACAGTAATTTATTTACTTTGTAATCCGTTACCCCCAACACTGTTGACTGCACATGAAAACTGGACTGAGTGACTCCTTCCACTCACGTTCCAAACAGGAAGTACCTGCTAGCTAGAAGAAGCCAAAATCCCAAAGACTTCTATATTTAAATGAGTCAGTCATTCTATTTGCCAGGATAACCATTCTTGCTGTGATTGCCAATTCAGTTTGTTTTTCATGATAGTTTTTGGAAGTTATTGAATTAAATTTAACTTTATTTTATCTCGCAGGGAGAAATTCACTCATGGCAGCTCAAAGAAACTCATCAATTATCAGTGCAAACAAACAAGTAAATTGATAAATAACTGCGCAAATAACTTCCATGTTTGATGACCTAGTCGTACAGAAGAGTTGTGCATTTAAGTTAGAAATTGGCCAATCAGATGCCTCACAAAGTATCTGGTGCCCAGTGGCCCACATCACAAAAGAATGCAGACTGAATTGACTTCATGTGGTCAGAGCCGAAGTAAACCAAATCTTCACTCAGTCCCATTCTCACACAGTCAAGGGCTTAAAAACAGACTTCAAATGAGTGACAAAAAATACTCAAACAATTTGAAATGTATTGTATCAGAGTCCAATTTTCAAGCTATGACCAGACAGTACTGGACAGTACTGGACTCAGATTATACTGAGCAAATGCAATTTCTCCTGTGCACTGAAAGCCTTCACTGACTTCTATAATCTGCATGTTCATCAGACACTATTGAACTCTCAGTACTAAAACCATCTCTGTTTTCTGTACTAACTTTTATCTTGTTGGACTTCTGGGGCATTTTTGAATGTTAAATATTTCTAATGAATTACTTAACTAACACTTTTTTAATATTAGATTTTCTTCCAAGTTTCAAGTGTAATGTTCCAATAAAACTATTATTTGTTGCAGGGATTCCAAGACAAGGATTAATCCTGTCAGAAGCCAGGAATCACAAGAGAATCTTCTTGAAATATACTAGGTGCTGCCCCTTTGGGACCCCTGGGCTGACGAGGCTGCCAAAGAAGAGGTATGTGGTTTTAGACTGTTAAAATGCACAACACTCTCCTGCCCTCCCTCCACTGGAACTAGCCTATGGAGAACCTCTGTAATCCTCTCCAGAACCCTAAACGAGCCTTTAAAATGTCTCTGAAGCTTTGAACAGAACCCCCCGCTTCCTTGCCTTGTTGTGCACCCAGACCAATTCTCCTTCCAAATAATATTGGAAATTAGCCCTGAAATCGTACAAAGCTTTCTGTTGTTTGGAAGCACGAGTCTGATGTCTCCTGACAGCATCCACCACAGAAGATAGGGTTTCTTCTAACCTAGACACAAAATTATCTGCAGACGCAAAAATTCTGTGTTCTCCAACATTTAACATGGCGTCCACAGGCACAACAATTTCTTGCCCAAATAAAACTTTGTAAGGAGTAAAAGATGTACTGGCATGAATACTACTGCGGTGAAAGAGAGTCCCAGTTCAGCTGATTGTCCTCTAAAAATAAAGACAACACTGACAAGACTGTACGATTAAAATGCTCAATTAAGCCGTCTGACTGTGGTGATAAGGTAAAGTTCTAGATTTATGAATATTTAAGAATCTGCACAATTCTTTAAGCAAAGTAGATTTGAAATTTTGTCCTTAATCAGAGTGAATACTCCGTGGAGCCCCAAAGCGACAAACCCACTCTTCTGCGAGTACTCTTGCTTTGGACTGAGCTTCTTGGTTCTGGAGAGGAAAGGTTTCTGTCCATCTTTCAAATAGTCACCCACCACAAGAATATACTTATTTTTATTTTGAGTTTCCGGCAGAGGTTCAAGAATGTCGAGTGCCACTCGCTCAAATGGTCAAAATGGAACAGATGTTTGAATGGGTGCACAAGAGTGCCTTCCCTGTGACTTGTGTGAGGCACAGTCGGCACAGTTTCTTACCCATGCTTTTACGTCATGGAACCAGACAAGGAGTCTCAGCTGCAGTGTCACAGGGTGCTGATGGATGAGGAAGAGCACTGGCAACAAAGTCCAGCCCTGTTCTTTCCAAAGGAGACAGCTGGCCTCCCCTCCTTGCGCTGGAACAGCTCCTCCTCTCTACCTGTCTTCACCGCCAGAAGCCCTAGACGGCAGCGAGCGGCGCCCTCCCCACAAGGTTGAGTGGCTGGTAGCTCTGGCAGAATGCTCTCCTCAAAGAGGCTCCCTGCTTCCGGCTGTCACCTGTGCTCCTGGTTTCACCATTCACACAGCAGCGCTGCAGATTGTCATCACAAAACAAACTAAACAAAATAACCAAAAATGTAGATCTTACTGGTCAGTTTCTGACTTTGGTCGACTGTGGTCGTACTTAAATGGAAAAACATGTTTCTATCTTACTATTTCCAACAGCAAATGAAGGGAGTATATCTGCAATGGTAAGCATATGCAGAATGGCTGGCTTCCTCCTCCCTAAACTGACTCAAAGATCATCCAGCCAGTGGGGATTACTCTCACAGAAAATCCACTCCACCATGTCAGAATTTGTTGTCTGAAGGCAGCCGGATCTTAAATCCACACGTGCCCACACAGCCTCCGCTGTCACCCCCCACTGCACACGTACATGCAGCTTTATGAGCTCCTAAAAAACTATAGACTGTCTGGATCTTATTGATGGCCTCTGGCTAAAAGCTCCCAGACACAGCAGACAGAAGCTGCATCCATCTCTGATGGTAAAAAGCTGCTTTTCTGAAGCAGTGATATCTGAAACCACCGGGTCACTCAGAACTATTCCATCTGAACACCGGTTCTACAGGAAAGACAAAGTGCTTCAGTGTGATGACAACAAAAAATCGTTTTTTTCTTGACCCTCATCATTTTCTGCCTGCTATCAATAAAAAGAAAATAAAATCAAAGATCTAGAGGCTGCTTTTGCTGCTTCTGCACAAGAACACATTCTGGGAGATCTGAAAAATTTAAAGCTTCAGTTAAATGACATCATCAATAAACAAACACAATTCCAAATACAAAAACTTCGACTCGAAAATTTTGATAACTCAAACAAATCGGGTAAATTTTTTGCTAATCAGCTTAAAATTAACAAAGAAAAATCAACAATTACATCTATTATGGACCACACAGGAACTGTCACTCACGACCCGGTTAAAATCAATAAAACGTTTAAAGATTTTTATAAAAACTTGTACACATCACGGGTCAATCCATCAGAGCAAAGTATTAACTAATCTCTTAATAATGTAACTCTACCCAGATTAAATGAGGATCAAAGCTCAAACTTAGACTCTCCGCTCTCATTGGCTGAACTTCATGAAGCTCTGTTGCTGATGCCCAACAACAAAGCTCCAGGGCCTGATGGCTTTCCTGCTGAGGAATTCTGGGAACAGCTGGCACAAACCTTTTATAAAATTGTTACATTTATCAAGGAAAGCCAATCAATGCCACCCCACATGAATTCAGCTAACATAATCCTCCTTCTCAAACCAGAAAAAATATCCCACAATTCCTTCAAGCTATCGCCCCATTTCTCTAATCAATGCAGACGTAAAAATGATTTGCAAAGCACTCGTGCAGAGAATAGAAAAAAATCACTCCTCATATAATTCATCATGATCAAACTGGATTCA
>BSAI01003383.1:0-11702 GCA_036245035.1 Adrianichthys oophorus | reverse complement strand
TTCATCATTGTCGATCAAATGGCAACTCTGAGGATATGTTTTTTTTTTTAAACATTTATTTGCTCTGAAAATGTAGTGGGGGCGTGTGGATCAGAAAGATTTTTATTATTGACTTACTTTTAGTTGTAAATAAAGTTTATGCCTCGATTCCTTGTTTTATGGTGGCTCCTTCATAAGGAAAAGCATTAATAACCTGTTTGTAGAAGTCTCCGCCCCCGTCACAACTGCTAAGCTCCGCCCCTGTCACAAATTCTAAGCTCCGCCCCGTCACAAATCTTAGGCTCCGCCCCCGTCACAACTGCTAAGCTCCGCCCCGTCACAAATCTTAGGCTCCGCCCCCGTCACAAATGCTAAGCTCCGCCCCCGTCACAAATCTTAGGCTCCGCCCCCGTCACAACTACTACGCTCCACCCCTGTCACAAATGCTAAGCTACGCCCCCGTCACAACTGCTAAGCTCCGCCCTCGTCACAAATGCTAAGCTCCGCCCCGTCACAAATATTAGGCTCCGCCCCCGTCACAACTGCTAAGCTCCGCACCCGTCACAAATGCTAAGATCCGCCCCCGTCACAAATGCTAAGCTCCGCCCCGTCACAAATCTTAGGCTCCGCCCCCGTCACAACTGCTAAGCTCTGACCCTGTCACAAATGCTAAGCTCCGCCCCCGTCACAACTGCTAAGCTCCGCCCCCGTCACAAATATTAGGCTCCGCCCCCGTCATAACTGCTAAGCTCCGCCCCTGTCACAAATCTTAGGCTCCGCCCCGTCACAACTGCTAAGCTTCGCCCCCCCGTCACAAATCTTAGGCTCCGCCCCCCGTAACAACTGTTAAGCTCCGCCCCTGTCACAAATCTTAGGCTCCACCTCGTCACAACTGCTAAGCTCCGCCCCCGTCACAAATCTTAGGCTCCACCCCCGTCACAAATATTAGGCTCTGCCCCCCTCACAACTGCTAAGCTCCGCCCCTGTCACATATCTTAGGCTCCGCCCCCGTCAGAAATGCTAAGCTCCGCCCCCGTCACAACTGCTAAGCTCTGCCCCGTCACAAATACTTAGCTCCGCCCCCGTCACAAATATTAGGCTCCGCCCCCATCACAAATGCTAAGCTCTACCCCCGTCACAAATGCTAAGCTCCGCCCCCATCACAAATATTAGGCTCCACTCCCATCACAAATGCTAAGCTCCGCCCCCGTCCCCAATCTTAGGCTCCGCCCAAGTCACAAATCTTACAGATTTATACTTTTAAAAGTGATTTGGTCTAAGTGGACATCACTTTTGTGGAGTTGTATTTTGCATTATATGTTCCTGATTAAATGAAATAGTTTTTAATTTTCTAAGAAAGAAAAAAATGTTGACTCTGAGATTCGAATTTGGGACTCCCACTCACAAGAGGGGTGGACTTCGCGCTGGTGCCAGAAGGGATTGACATTTTAGATCTTGAAAACTCTCTATTTGAATATTCATCATTGTCGATCAAATGGCAACTCTGAGGATATAATTTTTTTTTAAACCTTTATTTGTTCTGAAACTGTAGTGTTGGCGTGTGGATCAGAAAGATTTTTATTATTGACTTACTTTTAGTTGTAAATAAAGTTTATGCCTCGATTCCTTGTTTTATGGTGGCTCCTTCTGAAGAAAAAGCATTAATAACCTGTTTGTAAAAGTCTTCCTTTTCTTTTTTCAGTTTTAATAGTGATTTGGTCTAAGTGGACATCACTTGTGTGGAGTTGTATTTTGCATTCTGTGTTCCTGATTAAATGAAATAGTTTTTAAATTTCTAAGAAAGAAAAAAATTGTCGACTGAGATTAGAACTCGGGACTCCTGCGCACAAGAGCGGTGGACTTGCCGCTTTTGCCACGAGGGCCTGACATTATATTTAATTAAAACTCTCTATTTGAATATTCATCATTGTCGATCAAATGGCAACTCTGAGGATATGGGTTTTTTAAAAACCTTTATTTGCTCTGAAACTGTAGTGGGGGCGTGTGGATCAGAAAGATTTTTATTATTGACTTACTTTTAGTTGTAAATAAAGTTTATGCCTCGATTCCTTGTTTTATGGTGGCTCCTTCATAAGAAAAAGCATTAATAACCTGTTTGTAGAAGTCTCCGCCCCCGTCACAAATGCTAAACTCCGCCCCCGTCACAAATGCTAAGCTCCGCCCCCGTCACAAATCTTAGGCTCCGACCCCGTCACAAATGCTAAGCTCCGCCCCCGTCACAACTGTTAAGCTCCGCCCCTGTCACAAATGCTAAGCTCCGCCCCCGTCACAAATCTTAGGCTCCGCCCCTGTCACAAATGCTAAGCTCCGCCCCCGTCACAACTGCTAAGGTCCGCCCCCGTCACAAATGCTAAGCTCCGCCCCCGTCACAAATATTAGGCTCCGCCCCGTCACAAATACTAAGCTCCGCCCCGTCACAAATCTTAGGCTCCGCCCCCTTCACAAATACTAATCTCCGCCCCCGTCACAAATCTTAGGCTCCGCCCCCGTCACAAATGCTAAGCTCCGCCCCCGTCACAAATACTAGGCTCCGCCCCCATCACAAATGCTAAGCTCTGCCCCCTTCACAAATGCTACACTCCGCCCCCATCACAAATATTAGGCTCCGCCCCCGTCACAAATCTTACAGATTTAAAAGTGATTTGGTCTAAGTGGACATCACTTTTGTGGAGTTGTATTTTACATTCTGTGTTCCTGATTAAATGAAATAGTTTTTAAATTTCTAAGAAAGAAAAAATTGTCGACAGAGAATAGAACTTGGGACTCCTGCGCACAAGAGGGGTGGACTTCCCGCTTCTGCAACGAGGTCCTGACATTTTAGACCATGAAAACTCTCTATTTGAACATTCATCATTGTCGATCAAATGGCAACTCTGAGGATATAGGTTTTTTTTAAACCTTTTTTTGTTCTGAAACTGTAGTGTGGGCATGTGGATCAGAAAAAATCGTATTATTGACTTACTTTGAGTTGTAAATGAAGTCTGTGCGTCGCTTTCTTGTTTTATGGTGGCTCCTTCTGAAGAAAAAGCATTAATAACCTGTTTGTAGAAGTCTTTCTTTTCTTTTTTCAGTTTTAAAAG
Organism: Adrianichthys oophorus; assembly: GCA_036245035.1. Taxonomy (NCBI): domain Eukaryota; kingdom Metazoa; phylum Chordata; class Actinopteri; order Beloniformes; family Adrianichthyidae; genus Adrianichthys; species Adrianichthys oophorus. The sequence goes on along the minus strand of BSAI01003383.1, from coordinate 8,622 downwards.
TGATTTGGTCCAAGTGGACATCACTTTTGTGGAGTTGTATTTTGCATTCTGTGTTCCTGATTAAATGAAAAAGTTTTTAAATTTCTAAGAAAGAAAAAATGGTCAACTCTGAGATTCAAACTTGGGACTCCCGCGCACAGGAGAAGTGGACTTCCCGCTTCTGCCACGAGGGTACAACATTCTAGATGATGAAAACTCTCTATTTGAATATTCATCATTGTCAATCAAATGCCCACTCTGAGGATATAGTTTTTTTTTTAACCTTTATTTGTTCTGAAACTGTAGTGTGGGCGTGTGGATCAGAAAAAATCTTATTATTGACTTACTTTTAGTTGTAAATGAAGTCTGTGCTTTGCTTCCTTGTTTTATGGTGGCTCCTTCTGAAGAAAAAGCATTAATAACCTGTTTGTAGAAGTCTTCCATTTCTTTTTTCAGTTTTAAAAGTGGTTTGGTCTAAGTAGAGATCACTTTTGTGGAGTTGTATTTTGCATTCCGTGTTCTTGATTAAATTAAATAGCTTTTATATTTCAAAGAAAGTAAAAAATGCCAACTCTGAGATTCGAACTTGGGAGTCCAGCCCACAAGAGACGCGGACTTTCCGCCTTTGCCACGAGGGTACGACATTCTAGGTGATGAAAACTCTTTATTTGAATATTAATCATTGTCAGTCAAATAGCAACTCAGAGGACATAGTTTTTTTTTAAACCTTTATTTGTTCTGAAACTGTATTGTGGGCGTGTGGATGAGAAACATTCTTATTTTTGACTTACTTTTAGTTGTAAATAAAGTTTATGCCTCAATTCCTTGTTTTATGGTGGCTCCTTCATAAGAAAAAGCATTAATAACCTGTTTGTAGAAGTCTTTCTTTTCATTTTTCAGTTTTAAAAGTGATTTGGTCTAAGTGGAGATCACTTTTGTGGAGTTGTATTTTGCATTCCGTGTTCCTGATTAAATTAAATCGTTTTTATATTTCTAAGAAATAGTCCGTCCCCCGTCACTAAATTTAGGCTCCGCCCCGTCACAAATAGTAAGCTCCGCCCCCGTCACAAATCCCAGGCTCCGCTCCCGTCACAAATTCCAGGCTCCGCCCCGTCACAAATGATAGGCTCCGCCACCGTTACAAATCCCAGGCTCCGCCCTCGCCACAAAATTTAGGCTCCGTCCCTGTCACAAATGATAGGCTCTGCCCCCGTCACAAATCCCAGGCTCCGCCCCCGCCACAAATGCTAAGCTCCGTTCCCTGACACTTTGTCATTTTTCTGCCACTCCTCTTTCGTGACGCTGGCACTCTGCTGAAATCTTTGTTTTTTTTTTAAACCTTTAAAAATTGACTCTGAGATTTGAACTTGGGACTCCGGCGCACAAAAGGGGTGGACCTCCCGCTTTTGTCACGAGGGCCTGACATTCTGGATGATGAAAACTCTCTATTTGAATATTCACCATTCATCAGGTTATTAATGCTTTTTCTTTAGAAGGAGCCACCATAAAACAAGGAAGCGAGGCACAGACTTCATTTAGAACTAAAAGTAAGTCAATAATAAGAATTTTTCTGATCCACACGCCCACACTACAGTTTCAGAACAAATAAAGGTTAAAAAAAACCTTCTATCCTCAGAGTTGCCATTTGATTGACAATGATGAATATTCAAATAGAGAGTTTTCACCAATTAGAATGTCGTACCCTCGTGGCAACAGCGGGAAATCCATCCCTTTTGTGCGCCAGACTCCAAGGTTCGAATTTCAGAGTTAACATTTTTTTCTTTCTTTTTTTTCAGTCATATTGTAAGCTCAAATCAGGTTTTCATCCTAAAAAGCACAGAAAAGCTAAATGTTGTCATTTTAGGCTTAATTCTTATTGTTTGGATGTCAAAACTTGATTTTTCAAAAGGTACACTGAATGTTTATCAAAACAGACAAAATGTGCTTTTCAGTCAATGCTGTGAGCAAAAATCAGTTTCTCAGCTGAAAAAGCACAGAAAAGTTAAATGTTGTTATTGTAGTCTTAATTCTTACTGTTTGGATGTCAAAACTTGATTTTTTTCATGAGATACACTGAATGTTCTTCAAAAGTACTTTTACTCCTTATCTTTAAAGGGTAATACATGATCCTTTTTTAGCTAAATATCCAAGCATTTAAAAAATTCAAAACACTTTTAAAAAAATATTCATCTGAGATTACTGTTGCATTCATTTTGCCTTTTGTGCAGGTCTGGATGACACAGTTTTGGTGGGCACAGCCGGAGCCTTAACCAAGATGGAGAGTATGCTGGGTGCTGCGAGACGCCAATGTCTGCAGTAAAGATGACCGTTTTTAATTCATGTCTTTTTAATAAATAATTTAGAACTAAACTATTGTGTATTTTATTAGGTTTTCAAACCATGAAATCTTTACTGAAGATATTTGGGTAAACAGTGGCCCATAGTTGGTTAAGTTGCAGTTTTTGAGGGAAATATTTGGGTGACATCTGGCCTTGATTGGGTGTGCTTGTGGCCCACATCCAGCTACAGGAGCAGGCCACCTAAGTGCCATCATGTGGGCCCGGTAAGGGCCAGAGGTGGAATATTCACTGGCCCTTTTTTGGCCCAGTTACGGTGATTGTGGGTCAGATTTGGCTGACACCTGGCTTTGCTGTGGTTTGTTTTAGGCCCAGATTTGGCAGTCAGGTCTTGGGCCAAATCTGTGCCAGAACAAAAACATATGGTGGCCCTTTTGATGGGCCAGTTGTGGTTTCTGTGGGTAACATTTGGCTGACTTCTGGCCATGTTGTGGTTTGTTTGTGGCTGAGATCTGGCAAACGGAAGCGGACCGCACAAGTGCCATCATTCCAGGCCAAATGTGGGCCATATTTGGGCAAATCTTTATCTGGGTAAGGTGCTATAGAACTAAATATTTACTTATTTTATTCCACCGGTCACTCTAGGGGTCGTTGTTTCCTCACCCCCCACCTGGGGTCCTATTGACCCCTGGTCACGTGTGTATGTGTTTGCATGTGTGTGCATGTGTGTGCATGTGTGTGTGTTTGCGTGTGTGTGTTTGTGTGTGTGTGCATGTGTGTATCATTTTAACCCTCCCTCATGCTAAGGCGGAAAGGATCTGCATTGGACTGTGCGCTGTCTTCTGGGGTCAGGTTGACCCACCATTCCCAATTTTTACAACTTCCCGCATGCCAAGGACGGTGGAGAGAAATAAGAGAAAGCAGATGTGAAAACAGTATCATCTGATGAACAAAGACGAGGAGGAAAAATAGAATGAATAAATAAATAATAAAAGAAGTTGCTTGAGGTTGCGAGGACCCATTAGAGAAACTCGCACGCACACAAACACGCAACCAGGGGTCAATATGACCTCAGAAGGCAATGGAGGAGAGGGAAAGGGTTCAACAGAATGAAGAAACCGACGCCCCCTAGTGATGGGAGAGAAACACACACATATAACCAGGGGTCGCGGGGGCCCCACAAGGCAGTGGGGGAGAAATGTGTCTTTTGGGGACGTTGTTGTTGGGGAAAAAAGTGGACTCTGAATAAAACTGGAATCGAACGTTTGCTCAGAGGGTCTGTTTATTCAAGAATAAATTCAGAAGATCTTCAGCATCTCACAACTCGATCATCGATAAAGCCCCCAAACCTCTGTTCGGCGTAGTTCTTATAGGTTTGTGTACGTGACCTACGTGACCTGTCACACATCCCAGAAATAATTTCTCTCGGTCTGACAATTCCCAAAGAGGAGGCTATCAGCCCATCCGTTTCCTTTATCAAATAGCTATTCATAAACTTTGGAAGGTCCCCTGTTATTACGGGAAGTGTATTCAAATATAATTATTAATGACTGCAGATTCTGACACTGTTTATGCAGATGTTCCTTCCGGCTCTATTTGGGAAGACTTTATCCCTAACAGAATCAAGAGAAATTCTTGGAAGACTATTTGTTAGATATCACCCAGATTTTTTTTTTTTTTTAAAGAAAGAGCAACTCTATTTCTAACATCGTCAGGGTCAAGATTAAAATCACAATAAATACGACATTTTAATTTTTAAATACTAAAACACGACATTATTAAAGAATCGGATGATTTGAAAAAATGGACACGAGAATGTTTTTTTTTTTTGTTTTTTATTTTGAACATATGAAAAAAAAGATGCATATAGAATGAAAAAGAAAGGGGAAAAACAAGACAAATACGTTCATAGAGTCCGTCAGGTTGAGATCTTCTCCCTCAAAGAATTTGAATATAAAGTTCACTACATGTCATAACAATTTCTTTTTTTGGGGGGGGATTTAGATCTAAATGTTCTTTAACAGGGCTGCACGGTGGCGCAGTGGTTAGCGCTCCTGCCTCACAGCAAGAAGGTTCCCGGTTCAAGTCCTGGCTGGGGGACCTTTCTGTGTGGAGTTTGCATGTTCTTCCCGTGCATGCGTGGGTTTTCTCCGGGGACTCCGGCTTCCTCCCACCGTCCAAAAACATGCTTCACAGGTTAATTGGTTACTCTAAATTGTCCCTAGGTGTGAATGAGTGTGCATGGGTGTGTGATTGTGGCCCCTGCGACAGGCTGGCGACCAGTCCAGGGGTGTACCCTGCCTTCGCCCAAGAGTAGCCAGGTTAGGCTCCGGCAACCCCGTGACCCCAAAAGGGATAAAGCGGATTGGAAAATGAATGAATTAATGTTCTTTAACAGTGGCTGGGATCTCACTTTCCCCCATACATGTTTGAACTGGGAATTTGAGTGCATTCATCAATCATTTTCCAAACCGTTTTATCCCTTTCGGGGTCATGGGGTTGCTGGAGCCTAACCCGGCTATTCATGGGTGAAGACAGGGGACACCCCTGGACAGGTCACCAGTCTGTCACAGGGGCCACAATCACACACCCATGCACACTCACATCCACACCTAGGGAGAATTTAGAGTGACCAATGAACTTATGGAGCATGTTTTTGGATGGTGGGAGGAAGCTGGAGTCCCTGGAGAAAACCCACACATGCACGGGGAGAACATGAAAACTCCACACAGAAAGGACCCCCATTGATGACACTGTTTCAAGTCCCCCAGTCAGGACTTGAACCAGGAACCTTCTGTGAGGCGAGAGCGCTAACCACCTTGCAGCCCCATCTCCCCCTGGATTTGGTGCTTCCTGAGCCACCCGGCAGGTGGGCACGCGCGGTGGCTCTGGTCGGAAGGGGAGCAGCGGCTGCGCCCCCCCCTGCTGGGGAGAGGAGAGACCGCAGCCCATCTTGGGTCACAATGTCATTATTACGTAAAATAATAGTAGGCAATTGATCACAAATACTTTAGTTAACATACTTCTTTGAAACAACACTGTTCACAATAACTTCAGGATATTGTGAGAAGACTCAGTAGATGTCAAACGTGTTTGTTTCACTGTGGTAATATTTTTGGAGTAATAAACACGCCATATTTTCGATTTTCAAAATGTTAATCTTCAGAAAAAAATTAAATGTCCATAATTTATTGTAAACTGTCCTTACCTATACCTATACCTGTGAAGGACCTTTATCTTCAGAAAGTTCTTGTCCTGAATTACCCTTGTTAGGCACTGTCTGAAGACTGAGCTTTTGAGGCTTTTCTCTTTTGTCTTCTCTAAAACAAACATATTCATGTGTTTGTGATCAACAAAAAATTATAAATATTGATCACTTAATGCCACTCAGAAAACAAAATGATATATATCTACAAAATAATGACCTTTCTTTGGATCTGTTTGAAAGCAAAATGCTTGGTCTGAGGCGACACATAAACACCACGTTTCCTCTGCTTTTCTGTTTCCACCTCTCAACATCCACTCTCTGTGTCTGTAGTCAAACAAGATGGGAACATTGTAAAGCTAAAAAATAGTTATGCACCTAAGAGGAACTTTCTTTAGTAATGATTCCATTTTAATAATGACTATTTTATTCACACAGTAAGCTACTTTTCATGAAGATCATGTAACCAATTCGATTGCTTTTTATGGTTTTCTAAAATGGTTTTCATTAAAAGTCTGCCTATTTTAATCATCTTTGACTTAAAGTCATTACAAAATAATATTAGAAGTTGAGTGACACGAGTTATATTTAAAGTAAAAATTTAGCATTAAATGTAATTTTTTTATGATACATCATGACTCAGTTTATTGTTATCTTCCGCTTCCTCCTCACAAAGTATGTGTATTCTCTCAGAAGTCCTTTCAATTTGATTTTGTAGGTATGCACAAAATCATCCAGCCTGGTCAGCTGTCTTCGTTGAAAACGCATCTTTTTCAAATCCCATTGTCTTTTCTCCATATTGCTTTGTCTTGAGTGTAATTCTGAGGAAGAATGATTATGTCATGTACTCACCATAAAATACTGCAATTAAATAAAATACATTTTGTTAATATATATCAATGCATTTAGCACCTGCGTGGATTTACTGGCAGCTCTTCTATACTTCTGGGACAGTTGATCATATATTGGACCTTGATCATGACGTCTCAGGTCACCTAATAGAAGAATAAACATATCCTAATTATTTCATGTACTTAAAAGATAATTAAAAGGCATATCTGGACACAAAAAATATGAAAAGGCTAACCTAAGAGTATAGCACTCCAAAGAGCAACTTGAGGTAGGAAGTACTTCAGCAATGTTGGGATGAAGATTGGGCAGAAGTAGACATTGGTCTTGCTGCCTCATCTAAGTCTGCCCTCTCAATGAGCTCAAAATGTTGATGGAATGGTGTTGGTCCCAAGTCATTCTAAAAAAAAAACAAAAAACAAAACACTAGCTTTGGTCAACTCTCTGTCACAACCATTTTTAAATGATTAACACAGAAATGACATACATTATAATCTTATTCATCAAGGGTTGACATGTCAACTGCACATTGTCCAGCTCTGCTCAGGAGCATCTGCAGTGACTCAAATGTTTCTCAACATTGCTACCGCTGTGTGAGCTTGAGAAGACAATGGCAGCACTGTTAACAATGCCATCAAGTTCTTGCAGTGTTTCAGCCTGTGTCATGTGACCAAATACATGCATGGCCAAATGATAGTGTTCATGAGCACTACAATTAGAAAAAAAATATTTAGTATTACAGAGATGACATATGGCTCTAGTATTATAAAATCTTAAATAATGAACATTAAAAACACTTACTGCTTTCTGCAAAGATCTTTAGCATTTTTCATCACGTGACCAAGGCAGCGGTGCAATATTGGCATCTCGAGCGCATCCTCCTTTTCCTGTCCAGTAACTACTCTGAAATATCTTTAAAAATCAGTTCCTGTAGACTCAAGCCGCATAAATTGTAGGACAGTGACTGTAGAAGGACAATAGATCCATCACACATTATCATCACTGGTCTTTTTCAAACTTGTCTCCCATATCTTTTAATCATGTCAGCGACCAGTGAGCCAAGAAAGTATGACACGGATGAGGTTGTGTGGTCACTGGTTAGATATGTGGCCACTGGAACTGGAGAGGAGCCTTTACTTTGATGCCTGACAACAGCCTCATACACATAGTAGGGTGATGTTTGACCTTTTGCTTTGCTCACAATGGAACCTGTTGCATCTATACAATGTCTTCTTTGCATCTCAGGAAGAAAAGGTCCAGAGTATCTGCAGTCCATAACATGACACTTTTGGGGTGCAAAATTATTTTCTGAATCACCCGATCAACACATTTAGTTCTTGTTCAAGCATGGTTTGTAAGCTGTTCAGTTCAATTTGGTGTCTTCTTGTTTTCTTTCTGCTGGCCCATGAGAGTTTTCCTGCACCAGTAGCAGGAACCTGATCCCTGCATCCATATTCCACCACACTTTCATCTAATTTTGCTATTTTGTCCAAATGAACACTTCGTGGCAGTTTGGTCATCAGAACATCCGTTAAGGCCTCTCTCTCATCACCACGCAGAGGCCGTCTTTTTAGCTCTTCAGAGTGGTGACAGGCTTGTTCCCCCTAGAAGATTACTGCAGTTTTTAGCGACTGCCCATCCTCTACTCTGACATCCACCTCAACAGGACAGTCATTAAAAAAGCAATATCCAGAGCAGGAAAAGAGTGGGCCTTTTCTGGTTGAACCGATAGTTTTTACACTATGTTGTTTAAAACCAAAACTGCAGTAGGGATGAATAGTACCTGTACCTTTTGCCATAACAGTTGCTATAACAGTTGTCCAATTTAGTGTTTTGAAAGATCAATTTTGCTGTTTTTTCTACGTTTCTTCCAGTCACTTTTTTCTATGAAAAAAAAAGTAGGCTGTTTGGCAATTTGTGGATGAAATACTGTTGTGATGATGTAGAAGAATGTTTTTCTACAGTTGTTGACAAAAACTGGGAGAAAAAAAGAAAAGTATTTGACTGAATTATGTGTAGATTGAATGAAATCTGCTTAAAATATGACACTAATAAAATATATTGGAAAATTTGGAACGCACACAAACACACACTCACTCGTTAATCCATGACATTGTTAATTGTCGAAGTGACAAAGACTCACATGTGCAACGCTCTGGTCTGTAAGAACACAAAATAAGGCAAAACTTTAAAGATTTTTCAATATATATATTTTAATTCTATGCATGACATTTAAAAAAAATCTTTAAATGTAATTTTACTATTGTTTATGCACGCTTTTAATGTTTTTGG
>BSAI01003378.1:0-11791 GCA_036245035.1 Adrianichthys oophorus | reverse complement strand
ATTACGGTTCTTAACATGGCAGCAGTGCAGCAGTTTCTCATTATCTCTGTATGGGGTGCCATTTATAAATCTGCGTAGTAAAATTTTAACATCAATATTTTAGTTATTTAGCCTGTTTTATAAGAAAATAAGATAGGTTTTGTTTTTCAAATGTTTTTTTACCTTGTCAATCCTGTCTCTAAAAAAGGTAAATACATAAAGCAATAAGAGATTATTAATTCATATAATTTTTGAACCTCTCATGCCTTTATGCCAGGGGTCCCCAACCCTGCTCCTTATGAACTACCTCCCTGCTTATTTTGTAGCTAAAACTGCTTCAGTAAATGCTGATTAGCTGGATTGAATCACTCCAGTTTTTGATTGAACACACCTAATACAGGTGAGCACCAACGACTCAAGCAGGGTTAGCTGCAAAACAAGCAGGACGAGAGCTTACGAGGACCAGGGTTGGAGACCCCTGATTTATGGTTTCTGTGGTGAAGGTTTCTTTTGAGTGAAGGTTGTTTTTTGTGTGATTTGTGTTTCTTTTTCCCCTTTCCTTCACCTTTATGGTTTCTGTGGGTCATGGTGAAGCTTTTGACTTCTATCGTCATCAATGATGAGGTGAAAGTTTCTGCAGAAACGTCTCCCAGACACGAATCAATGAGTCATTAGTATCTGGGTACAAGACAAGGGTGGAAAAAGTGCATCATTGCAACAAAACTCATTGTTTCTGGAGAACACGATGCAAACCTTAATGAATGCATGTAGCAGAGAAGCAAAGAGGCGTTGTGTGGGTTTCACCTGGAATTAGAAGGCGTCCTCGCACAGATGTGAGTCTCTTAGCTTCCTGAAAGCACTTCAGAGAGTGCAGTTGTTTGCCTTTGTGCACCTCTTGGATGAACTGCTTTTCAGATAAGAACGACTCAGAATGAAAGGGATTATCAAAAACAAAAAACAAATGAATGGGAAGGAGGACATGCAGTTACACAGCAGGGGGTGCTGTGGAGGAGCTAGATATTTCTTGTCATCTGTCAGCTTTTAAGGCATTTGATGACATTAGTAGTCATGCAGTTCTTTATAATAGATTTACTCTTTCTGTACCTGACTTCAGCTGTTATTTTTTACCTCTCCTTTATATTTGTTATTTGTTATGCCTGGCGTATTCACTTGTCTTTCTCTCTCTTACTTTTCACCAAAATCAATGAAGTTTCTGCATTTTTTTGAACCATTTAAAATTTTTAGCCCAGTTCTGTCTTTGGCCTGAGCTCCTGGGATTATCAGTTCTGATTGTATGAAAATAAGAGAACCAAGTCCCACTTCAGTTTCTGCATAAATACCTAAGTAAAAGGAACATGGAATTAGACTTGATCGGTTGAACACTTTTGTGAGTTTCTGTTTGTGGTAAAAAAAAAAACCAGAAGCTGAGATTCTGTCTGTGCTTTGCTGAAGTGCATAATGTACACGAGGGAGAGTTTGGAGAGCTTTTGGTTCCCTACTGAGTGACACTGACTGTCAGCACACGAAAACGAGGCGAGCTCGGGGGCAACACACATCTGTTTGTGAAGTGGACAATGCATTTTTTGGGGTTCTCGTTTTTTTACGTCTGGAGAAGAGAAGCAGTCAGCTTTAAACAGGAAGCAGAGGAAGGAGGAGCGGAAGCAGTTTCACTGGAACTGCACTCAGAGCGAGGCCAGGATGTTTACCCTCTTTCCGGTTGCTCCAATGCCCCCCCATCCGACACAATGAATCATGATCCAACACCCCCCCCCCCCCCCCCCCTCTTCCCTTCAACCCAGCGTGATTTATCTGCTTTGATTAGAGAGGTATTTAAATGCTTTGTATTCTTTCATCCACATTCTGCAGCTGTTAGTCAGAGCTAAATATAAGCTGGCTTTGGAAGAGATGTGTGACAATTTAGAGTTAATATCCAAAGGAAGCATGTCATGCTGAGTCACAGCAAATGTCTGAGTCACAGCTGGAGCCCGCTGCAACGACGGTGTACAGTAGATTGATCTCCTGATGAAGCTCCCCTGGATAGACGGCCAAGACAAAGACAGTGTTAGGAAAGGTCTAATGCCTTCTAATGCCTCAGCCAAATGCACCCATACGGGGGTTGACCCGTACCTGTGCTGCAGGTTTTTGGGTTCTCCAGGACCGTGCAGGGTCACAGAAAGGAGCAACCGCTTCCTCTCAGGTTTGCCTGGCCTGGAGGCTTCGTACACACCGGGCATGTGATGAGCGTTCAAGAACCTGCTGAGAAACGGCTCTTGAACGTACTTTTAGCACACGGTGTTCATACTGGCACATGTACCCACAGTTAAAAGAGGTTTGGTATGAAATGTCAAAGCGGTGGGAATCTGGTGTATCTTGCTCCAGGTTTTTTCTTTCACAGCTCCATTCTGATACATGACAGACTTGGTGTCACAGAATTCCAGCCGAGCACAAATGGCAGCTATTAATTTCTCCTTCAGGATCAATCTTCAAAAGGTTTTGTATTTCTGTGTATTTAAAAGTACGCCTTCTATACAGTGGCTCAGGTGGTTGAGCAGGTCACCCAGCGACTGCAGGGTCGGCAGCTCGATCCCCCTCTCCTAGTCAATTATTGTTGTGTCCTTGGGCAAGACACTTCACCCTCCCTGCCTCCAGTGTGGCTCCACTGGTAATGCGCATGAACGTCCCAGTGACGGTCAGAAGGGCCGTAGGCGGGTACCGGCAGCCACGCTTCTGTCAGTCTGCCCCAGGGCAGCTGTGGCTGCATCAGTAGTTTATCATCACCAAGTATGCATGAGGAGTGAATTAAATAATGGATACACGTTGTGAGTGCTTTGAGTGTTTGGAAAAGCCCAGAAAAAAACAATCCATTATTATCATTGCTACCAAATCCAAGTCCCTGATTGGTTAAAGTTCATCATGGTTGAACTTTCAATGTGTGTTTAATTGCTGCATGTTTTGTGCGGCAAAATGATGTTTTATTTTTGCGGCAATGTTTTTAATTGCAGCACTGAGTATGTGGAGCATGAAAACTGACTTAAAAACTCACGTAGCTACGCGTGAACACGGGAGATTTGAACATGGAAGACCAAAAAGGGGCACATATGCTTGTTCACATTGACTTTCTATAGGAATTTGTCGCTTCAACACGCTTTGCTGAGGGCGGTGTGAACAAAGCATAACATTTATCATGTCAACAGCACTAACGGGCTCTTTGGACAGTCTGCAGGGTTAAGGGAGGTTGAAAAAAGTAAGAATGTGTGTGACACGCCTGTGTCTCACCTACTTTACCATTCCTTACCCTTTAGTGATGTAGAAGTGTTCTCTACGACCTGTCGCTCACAGCAACTCCATCAAAAAAAAAAAACATATGAACATTTTCTCTCTACAGGTTCACTGGGCGGCCTATGACCTTGAGAGATAATTACACATTCCTCAGAGATCTGAAACTAAGGGTGTTTGCAGACTGGAAAGGTCTGTTGTTCCGGATCGAGCCCTGAATCTTGCGTTTGGTCTGTATTCACACTACCATCTACCAGAGATTTCTGTTTTGAACTAAAGCCTGAAAACAAACCACGTGAGTAAAGATGTCTTCGGTCATTGGTCAGTAATTGAAAGGGCGGGGCAAAGCAACAAGAGAAAGAATAAAGTCCTTCACTTGGCAATCCTGCCCAGGATATTTACTGATTCAAACTTTATATTTCTCTACCAATTTTGAACATCTGTATCAACATCAGGTAAACACTTTTTGCTGCTGCTGTGGTACAGCGGAGGCATGCTGCAAGGAGGTTACTGAGGAGATGACAGCTATGAAGGTACACTGATGAGTGTTTATGACGAATAGATTGTTGGTGATTGTGAGAATCAATGGGTATCACGTTAAAAGTTGGTTTAATTCATCCAATCACATTTCAATGAGTTGCTGTTGCATCGTTGCTCCACGTTTGTCCACGGCTCATTGGTTGGTCCCTTCCTACTCTGTTTACATCCCATAATGCTCAGCAATGGTGGTTGTTTTGGTCCAGTCATTCCGCTCCGAGCACGGAACTTTCTCAGATTGAATCGGAGCTCAGTCCTATTGGAAACGGACAGAGACCAACTCGACAGATGGGTCTGAGAGTGGTTCCTGATCCCGGACCAGGGTCTGCTGGGTGTTTTCAGACTGAACATTTGTTCCTCTCATAACAAACTGGTTCACTTTAAGCAACCCAAAGGTGTCCAGTCTGAATACAGCCTAAATCTTTAGCTCCATCAGCCAATTCTAGTTTTATTTATTTATCTGACTAAATAAACCCAACCCTTTTGGCCTTTGGGTTGATTATTCTGAAACAAAAATGTGATGAGAAGAAAACCCGTGTCTTTTTCTAGTTGTGTGAGTGCAGCACTGCCTGCCCCCAGATAATCCTCTTCTCTTAGTTTCACACATGACTGAGTCTTACTTCTCCTTAAAACACACACAAACACACACGCACACACACACCACAGTCAATTTTGAACAAGATGTGACAAAGTTGCTTCTTACAGTTTGACAATCCTGCATACAAAGAAAACATCCTGTTTTCTTTGGTGGATGAGCAGCCAGCAGAAAAACACTGATGCAAGTCAGGCCTCCTTTCAGGCTACTATTTAATGTTGGACATGCACATGCACATACATGCACACCCTCGTAGTGAACAACTGACCTGCAGCCCCATAAACTGTTTCATGCTTTTCGTATTTTGATCTTTGTGCTGCCACAATAAAACAAAAAGGAGCCATAACTTCTGATCTCATATCTTAACAACTGATTTAATGCAAAATGGCATCATGTGACCACATTAAAAAAATGCTGTGACCGCAGCCTGAGGGCGTCTCAATGACACAGTTAACGTAAACAAATGTGAAACTCACTCAAACTGAAGAGAATCCTGTTCTTTCTCTTTTAGTCATATAAGTTTTGTTTAAGAATATTACAAAATTGACAAGAAACTCAGACGGCAGTCTGAGTCTCACATAAGAACCTGCCATTGTTAATCATTCTTCAAAGCTCTCCAAAGTCATTCGTTCAAGTTAATCAGCCTTCCTGTCTTTCTTTTTTCTCTGCTTTCTCTTTGGTCACTCTTTAATGGGGGGGGGGGGGGGGGGTGTACCACCCACTTGTAACTCCTCCCCCTCTGCTTGTGATGGATGTGGAGAGAGGAAAAAAGACAAAAGGCTGTAATCACTTGTGCTTCAGAGCTCCTGGAGAGCTGATCTCCAGGTTTCCTGAGAGGACAGAGGAAGGAAGACCGGGGTGGGGGGGGGGGCAGGTGTTTTTGAGGAGGACCAGAGGATTTGACAAGAAGACCAACCAGGTCCAGACTTCTGGACACTACTCATCAGGAGACTTTTCCATCTAAACTGAAATCCCGATTGGATCATGGTCCTCCCCCTCACCAGACTCTGACGCGGGCGGTCAGCATGATCTCCCAGTACCCGCTGGCCACCCTCCTGCCCTGGCCTGCGAGCCCCCAGCACCACCACTGCCCCGACCTGGACTGCTCTTTACTGCTGGAAGGGGAGGGAGGTGTCGCCCTGCAGAGTTTCCAGCCCCGCTACCCGGAGAGCAGCCCGCAGCACTGGGTCAGTACAGCATATGTGTGTGTGATTGTGTCTACTGGCTGCTTTGTTTCATGAAATCTGTTGTGTTTGAGCGGCTGAACTTCCAGACTCTGCAGACCACCTGGTAGCTGTTTGGCTTCCAGTTTTCCGTTTGAACATCAGCTCATCATCACTGTGTCCGAGAGGGAAAGTTTCTGACAGGAAAACAGACCTGTCAAAGAAGCTGGAAATGATAATAAGCTTTTAAAAATACGCAGTGGATATGAAAGAGACAGAAGAAACAGTAGTGGTTTCTCCTGGTTTGACATGAAACATTCGTCTGGAAGATAGTCAGAAACGAACCAAACTGCTGCAAAAAGAAATGAATCGGAATCCAGTCAACTGTGATTTTTTATGCTTTTTTTATTTAGTTCTAAATCCTCCAAGAATCCCATTCGGTGCTGCATTTAAAGTGAATTGCTGTGGTTGGGCGGCTGGACAGCTCAGGTGGCTGCATACAGGACTGATGCAAGGGAAACCAGGGTCCACTTCTCAGAGGGGGGCGCGATGAACAGATTTCAGGGTGGGCCCTGAGACAAGACCTTTGTCGCCACAAAGGGGCCCATGTCTGGGTCTCCCTGTGCCGGTCCCCAACCCAGATAAAATACAGGGTTGAGTCAGGAAGGGCATCCGGCGTAAAACTCTTTGCCAAACCAAATGTGAGGATCAGTGAAAACAGATGCGCTGTGGCGACCCCTTACTGGATGAAAACCCTTACTCACTGCTGAAAGTGAACATTTCAACTAAATCCTCAATGAAGACGAGTGATGAGTCAAAGAATTACAAACCTTGAGAGTGTGTGAGTGCTGACTGACCAGAGTTCACAAAAATGGTGGCTTGTGTAACACTTGAAGTGTCAGCGTTGGTGTTTATGTTGTTTAATGTGTTTTTTATGTCGTTTCACTTGACGCTGCAGTAAAAATAACTATGTCCATATAGCGTAGGACCTGAATTCCAATCTTCAGCCACTGCCACACACTTCCACCCTGCTCAGTGTGTGAAAACACAAAGATAGTTTTCTGTCACATCGTGTGATTGCGAGAAGACTCCAATAAGATCTGTGTTTCTATGCAAAAAAGGATGAAAACTGGCGAGTAACTGAAAGGTTGAAGTTTGGAAAGATTTCTTATTTGGTCAGTTAAAAATGCAGCCCTACAGTTGACACAAACATTTTGAATTTCTTTGTCACATTACTTGTCCTTTTGAAGGCGAGGCATAATCTTTGCATGAAATGTTTTCTTGATCTGGTTCATAATGACTGTAGATGTGCAGGTTGGACCGTGCTTCTGCCAGCTCAGCTCAGGTCTTTGGTTCGAATCCGGCATCAAAATCTGGACCTGCAGAAGGAAACGCAGTGGCCTTGTAATAGCAAAGTTACAAACACACTTCTTTCTTCATTTTCACCGGCAGGTTTTCTAATCATACTTTAGTCTCAACAAATCCAAGCTCTGAAGCAGTTGGGAGACATGCTACTTGGATTTATACACAGATGAACTGCTGGGGATCAAATGACCCGTTTGACATCAAGTCTCTGCTGAACAAGTGCGTTAACTTCCCACAGTTTTTCTTTAAAAAACGGTTTTATCCTCTGCAGTGCACTTCTACATTTCATAAAGCATTCATATGCGTTTTTTTAGTAATAGTGTGAGACAGAAAGCTTTGAACCCTGTAACACGTGAGATGCCACCAGTGACCCCTGAATAGCAAGCTCTCCTTGACATGTCGTATCTCAAGGGCTGGCCAGCTCGGGTCCTCAAGAGCCGCATCCCTGCCTGTTTTCCATCTCTCCCCGGACTGCTTGATAATGACCACCTAAATCAGGTGTGATCAGTCAATCAGGTTGTGGAATCACTTGTCAGCTAATCAGGAGAAAGCTGTTCAGGGAGAACTGGGAAACAGGCGGGGTTGCGGCTATTGAGGACCAGGGTTCAGCAGGGCCTGGATTTAGCCAGCCCCACTATAGAGTGTGGGTAGAATATTGGGGGGAAAGTCAGGGTGTGCTGAGAGTTTGGAGTGCCATATCAAACATCCATCATAAGCCAGGATATCATTAGCTGATCACCTATCCATATATCAATTAGTGTTGTCAATGGGTCAAAGAAAATTACCAGATTAATCACACCTTTGGATTGTGATTAATCACAATGTTTTACTAAGTCAATTTTATACGACAATATGTGACTTTGGAACAAAAAAAAGGCCAGAGAGAACATTTTTTCTTCATTTTTCTTATCTGAAATAAATGTTTTAATTTGTAAATTGCTAACTCACATATCCTAGAAATGTCATGTGTGTGCACAAAACACATCAACGGTGAGATAAGCAGAACTGCAAAGACTTTCATGTCTGCAGTATTACTGACCTGTCCAACAGAAGAGACCTGTCCTGACCTGACCTGTCCCACGGAAGATGGTCGCTCCTGAAGTGGGAATAATCTTCCTTATTAAATATTAAGATGTTAATTTTTAAAAATTCATTGCGTTCATTGTGTCAAGGCATTGATGCGTTAACATTGACAGGTCTAATATCAATATTCTTCATATGTCCTATAAGTTTTATGTTGATTGCTTTTACCGATGTCAGAACCAGCAGGACACCGGTTGTGCCCAGTTAAAACTGCATTATCTTTTTTTTCTTTTTACGTCTGTCTGTCCATCCTTATTTTGTATATTTTATTTTTGTGTTTTTTGTTGTTATTTTGGGTTTTTTGTCATTTTTATTTCTTTCGTTAATTGTGAGTTTTTCTGGGCCTGACATCTGGGTGGGGTACTTACTGCATTATGGGGGACTTTGCCCCCTTTGCCTTGCCTACGTCTGGCCCTGCTGCCAGCCATGCCATAACTCTTCAACCATTTACTCAATAAACTGATTCTGATGCGGAGAAAAGTGGCTTTACCCAGCGATACACAGCACATTGCTAACGTAAAGTGTTGCATTTTACCAAAAAGACTCTTTTCTCTACAACAGAATTCATTGGTATTAATTGCGTAAATTAATTGAAGAGTTACGGTAGTCAAAAGAATGTCAACACTGGAGCTACAG
The DNA here is from genome assembly GCA_036245035.1 of Adrianichthys oophorus. Lineage (NCBI taxonomy): Eukaryota > Metazoa > Chordata > Actinopteri > Beloniformes > Adrianichthyidae > Adrianichthys > Adrianichthys oophorus. Next base: position 3,157 of record BSAI01003378.1, on the reverse strand, counting down.
TTTTGGGGACAAAGGGTTAAAGTTCTATTGCTGAAGAAAATCCAAATCATGAATGAACTACGGTCTGGTTTTTTTTGGCAGTGAATGAGACTGCTTTCTAACAACGTCAGGCTGCGTCTGATAAGAGTCACTTTCCAAGCGAGTGTTCTTCTGAAAACGCCCCTTTTCATGAGATCACTGTCACCCTGAGACATGGGTTCGGGTCTGGAAGGTCGTCCTTCTCGCTGCCTATCAGACATCCGGGCCGAGGCATTGGCCCGTCTCACTGCACCGTTTCCTGCCATTGTTCCAGAGTCTGTGTGTGCCCCCCCAACACACATAAGCTCCGCTTGTCCGGCTTTATGTCTGTTTTTACTGAGTTGACTTGAGGTTGATTTGTGAGCTGGAACAGAAGTCAACAAGATGATAATATGGAGTGAAGGCTTTCCATAAAAGTTATATAAGAGAAAACAGAGTAAACAGAATCATCGGGCTCACATAAACCTCCTTTATGAGGTCAATGCTCACAGCAGCTCCTAAACTCCTGATGATTGTCAAATCTGACAGTCTTCATCTCTGTGTATCTTTTACTTTATTGGCCTGGAGCAACAGCACTCCTTTTATTTCCAGTGTGTGTGATGAAGTCACAGATGGGTGTTGATCTGCAGTCTGCTGTCTTCTGCTGTGCTTTCAGCTGAAGTTCACAGTCCAGGGCAGAGACGATGTGCTGAGTTGTGTGGTTATCAGCAGTTTCCTGAATGTGAACACACGTTACCAGGCTGGATGAAACCATGTTGTTTTTCCACATCAGAATAAGCCAAGGGAACATCATTAGAACATTCTAGCACACTGTATGGTCACGTGTCTTTGCTGAATTCAAAGTGTTTCTGCACATTGGACTGGAATGATGGTTGATCAGTTTTTGCTGCATCACGTGTGTTGTCCACTGTGACGGCACTTGGTGGTTTTTACCTTATAATAAAATAAACCGGCTGTGTTTCAATCCAAACGGGATTATGGATTTTTCTTATTTATGATATAGATCGATTCGATAACAACTTGCCTCAAACAGATTGATCTGGTTGGATTATAGGAATTGAAATCGATTTATTGATGAATTGTTACAGTTGTAATCAGAATGGAACAGAGCCAGGAGCTTGTGGCCCCGCCCAGCGTGTTTTCTACGTCACAAATAAAATTTTTAAAACTGTATTATTTGTCTGCTCCTGATTCACAAAAAATGTTTAAACAAATATTCAGAAATGCAGTTTTGAGCTGAATTTAAATGACCTCCATCATCAGAAAAATGCCACAAGAACATGTCAAAAACACAATTTTCATGGCAGTGGGTCTTTAAGCTACACCCGTCACACCCTGAAAAAGCAGCAGTTCAACAGCCTCAGCTGACCTTAAAATCACACAAACAACTTTATGCCGAGAAATCAAAGACAAGAGGAGAAATCTGATGATGCTGCGTTTTCCAATGAAAGAAAGTAGGAAAGCTGAGCTGGCGCTCTTTCTTCCCCTTTTTCTGCATTTGAACAGAGAAGTGCACGTTTCATGCTGACGCTTTGTGACGTTTTAGTATTTCCATTCCAAATGTTTTGACTTGTTTTGCCCTCAAAGGATTTGATGACTCTGTCCATGTTAACCACAGAAACAAAGCAGAATTATGTTACTGCAGTGAGATCCAGTGGTTTTGGTCATCAGGTTTGTCTCATTTTGAGCTCACTGGAGTGGAGATGTTTACCATCCAGCAGCTGAGGTTTTGGTGTGAGAGAGCAATGGAAGGCAAAAATAGCCAAAGATTTCACACCTTTTTTATGTTTCCCTGCATCTCCTGTTGAAGCTCCTGAAACATCTCGTACAGAACGAGAGATTTGCATCAAGGCTCCTTCAAGGAATCTTATGGTGCGTTCACGCCGGACGCGGTTGGCGTGGCAGTGGCATCACGTTTCATGTTAAGTCAATATAAAGACAAGATCTGACGCAGTGTGGTGATGTTGATGTGGCACATCATCCAATCAGAACATCAGCTTTGGACACGTGACGTTTTCAGTACCTAGATCAGAGTAAAAAAATTAATTCAAAACGGCCACGTAATGCCAGGATTTTCATCCTGAACTTCCAGTCACTTTCTTAACCTGCTTTGGCCGCAGGGTTGCTGGAGACTGTCCGGTTACTGTTGGGTGAAGGCAGGATACACCCTGGACAGGTGACCAGCCCGTCACAGAGCACATGAAGCTGAAGCGAAAGAGCCCACTATGCTAGCCAGCCACCTGGCAGACAACATATTGAACTTCACCGCACAAGGTCCGGCAGAGCAAGTGATCGCCGTTGCACAGCGAGGCAGAGCCAGCGAGGCAGAGCTAGCAAGGCACTCTGCTGCCTAGCACCATCAGTGGAACTCTGATAGCTGCAAGCTATCTAAACAATGCTGGCCTTCGTAGCGAGGCAATCCCCACGAGCTCCATGAGCTTTTTGTGTTTTTTTCTTATTTTCGTAGAGACACATCTGTCCTCCTCTTAAGATGCAGCCACTCCTCTCTACTACCCTCCACGAACCGGGACAACCCAAAAACCTGCAGAACTCGTCCAGGCCCTGCATGCATGCATGTGACTAAGGCTGAAGGCAGTTCTCTTCCTTTTGTGTTTTATTTTAAGTGGTATCGCCTGGACCAGACCTGTGTGAACACGGTCTGTAAACTGCTCCACAACCAGAGTATTGTCGTGGTTGAACTCCATGCTGTTGTGGACCAAACAACTCAGTGTGAAAGCTCTCATGCATGGCGGGTTCTGCTGTGGCCTGCAGGGTTGTAGAGATTTGGTGTAATTAGTTCACATGATGACACTGGTGTGAAAAGTCAATACAGCCAGCCGGTCCCTGTCAATCCTATGCCCCTCCCCGAGCAGAAACACCAGCAGCAGCCGGATCAACTGGGGTAGAAACTCATCACACCATATGGACACGTGTGCTCTGGATCACAGAGCGTCTGAATGATGCAGAAGTGTGGGTTAAGTTTTACAGGATTTGGCAGTAAAGTGACAACGTGAGTGTGGATGCTTTCTTTGATTTTACTACACACTCACAAGCAGACAAAAACACAACAAACTACTTTACCAGCACAAGCAGCTTTAGCTAAGACGCATGACTTGGATCAAGCTAGCCCAGTGTGTGT
>BSAI01003366.1:80246-93012 GCA_036245035.1 Adrianichthys oophorus | reverse complement strand
AAACTACAACTTTGAGAATCTCCAACAGTTTATCTGCTTGGTAAGAAAAAGCAAAAAATCAATTTAGATTATTTAAAGTAGAAAAATAAATGGAACACAGATTTGAGAAAGTTGAGTTTACGCTATAAAGAACCATGAGAGTCACATACATGAGAATGCATGCATTCATTCATCCATCTTCAGAACTCACTTAATCCCTTTTGGGGTCATGGGGTTGCTGGAACCTACCAAGCTACTGTTGTATCGAGCCTCAAACAGGTCTCCAGTCTGTTGCATAGCCACACAACAACAGATGCACACCTTGGGGCAATTAGCAGTCACCAAATAACCTATGAAGCAGACTTTTGGACTACTACTCCGAGCTCCTAACCCTATCCCTAATGGAGCGCCACTTTGCAGAGGAAACTCATAACTTGTATTCAGAACCTGGTTCTATGGGTAAAGACCCAGAACTCAGGACGTAGGTGAGAATTGGAATGAAGATCGACCAGTAAATTGAGAGCTTTGCTACCTGACTCAAATATCAGGTAACTCAAATAACCACAACGGACTGAAATGACTGCCGTATAGCAGGCGCCACTCCAATCCATCTGTTGATCTCGCACTCCGACCTTCCCTCTCTCACGAACAAGACCTCAAAATATTTGAACTCCTTCAGTAATTTTCAGGCACTGATCATCTCACCTGCTGGTTGCTAACCTCGCAGTGATGGTAGGTTACACAGTGGAGGAGGTTTAGTTACCACTCTCTGATGAATGTTAGTATTTGTGCTTTTTTACATAAACTTTCAAAATAGTCTTTATGTTTAGCTGCTTTCTGTTTCTACAGCAGCTCTGCGAACATCTTACGATAAAAAAAAAAGTTTGTTAAACCACGGCGCACGCTACTGGTCAAAAGATTAAGCTTAGTGAATCCCAACAAAGCAGAGTCACTGGAATAATGAAATTCCACACTTTCAAAAACTCTCTTTAAATGATTGCTGGTGATGATTGATAGTTCTCATCCCTGGAACTACAGGGACAGTAGAGATGAAGGTTCTGCTGTCATGTTAGTCTGGTTCTGTTCCCACAGAGATCAGTTTCTGTGTTTACCAAACCAACGCTCTGATCCTTCAGGTGGCGTCACAAACGTTCTGTTGCTGTTGGCATCATTTCTTATGAAAGCTGCATCTCGTTCCACCAGACCCGCATGGAAATCAGATGAGCTTCTACATGATCGCTCAGAACAACACCTCACCTTCTGCCCCCGGTCCACATGGTTTTCCACCGAAAACTGTCATGCCTGTCATCGCTTGTAATTATGCCTGTGATTCTCTACTTTCACTGAACTGCCGTGTTGATGTCTAGACCTGTGTGTGTGTCCTGAGAAGCTCTGAGATCCAGGTAGTGAAGAAGAAACAGCTGATCAGAACAAAGGTGGAAACTAAAGAAAATCTCTGCTAGTGGAGCCCAAACAAAGGTTGTTGGAGGTCTGTATGAAGACCACAAGGACCAGAACCAGACCGGCCCAAAACTGTAGGAACTAATAAATCTGAGTTTTTTTTAGACAGAATCCCGGGAGAAGCATAAACACAAACAATCACAAGTTCAAACTGCAGACAGGAGTTCAAAGCCAAAGATCGTTCCTGAGAGGCAGAGCAGTGGAGAGCACCACGAGGCATTCAGGTACAGTCAGAGAAAAAGATCTGCACGGTTTTCAGCAGACTCCCGCTTTGATTGCTGTTTCTGATTGCTCACATTCTCACAGTTCAATGGAGGGGAGGCAATCTATACAGTTTGCTGTCTGTTTTGCTGCCCCTCCAAACACCACTTTTGAAGAGAAAACCTTTTTAGAAACTCTACACCTTTGCTGTCCCCACCACCACCACCACAACAGGCATGCGCACACAGTCTCACCATGCTCTCTGCGGTTCTCGGCCCCCTCTTCTGTGCTCCAGCCTGAGACCATGCTCTCTCTCTCTGTCTCTTATCCTGGCAGCTCCCACTCTGCTAACACATGTTAAGCCCCACCCACCAGCTGGCTCCCTGAGGCCTCTACTCTTCCTCACCTCTTCTCTCTGCTGCCCCCTGCTGACCTGTTAAATGAAACCCTGGAAAGCCTGTGTGACATCACCGTGGCAACCATGAGAACATAATTTCTGCTGTCTGAGGCCCCAAGGAAAACATGCAAGCCCCCCGGGTTAAAAGAGGTCACAGAGGACACGGATGGTCCTGGTGAGTGAAGCCTGACAGCCGTGGTGAAAACCACAGCAACAATGGGCGAGCTGCAGGTGAAACCATGGCGACGTGGACAAGTGCCCAGACCGAGGAGGACCTGGCCGCTCCCACGCTGGGCTTCATTCACTCCCAACATTCCTCCTTCCAGGCTGGAAATTTATGCAGGAAGCTGGATTTTGAACTCAAAGGCTGAACGGAGCTGCCTTCAAAACCAGAAACGGAAACGGCAGCTTGCAGCACACCTGACTTTAGGCAGCTCTAATGAACCAGTGTCTGTGAAAGCATCGGCATGATGAGACCTTAAAGATCCTTTCTGAAAACATGGGAACCAGATGGGGCCACTAAATGGAGAGTCAGACTGAGGCTGGGCTGCAACCTCAGCGCACATGCAGCTTGTGGGTCTTTTGGAGCCAATCCAATTTGAATCAGAAATTTTTAAAAATCCTTATCATCATCATCAATCTATTTTTATAACACAAGAAACAAGGACCCTGGTGTAAACAAGTCATTTACAACTTCTTCAGGTCCATCCCTTCTTTGGTAGTAAATTTGTAAGGAACATGTACTGTACTATTAACTGTACTGTATTTGTAGAGGCGACTTTCCTGTTGAAGCATCCTGAGGAGCCGATGGGTCCAGTTTAGTGTCTGACGCGTGTCTTGTAAATACGCCAAAGTCCGTTCCGTTGTTTTTTGTGTTTTATTGGTGTACAGAATAAATCATAGGGAGAAAGATGAATGAAATCTATTAACCATGAGCAGAAAAAAATGATTGCAAAATAACCATAAATAAAACAACAGTCGACACAATCAACAACTCTCCTCCTCCTTCCTGAGTGCAGGTGAGCAGGTGCTTCTTAACTAACCTTTTCCCAGGTGTGACTAATTAACACCCACAAAAAAGAAAGAAGGTGAAACATACAAAACTACAAAGCAACCCAAGAAATATGGTAGGAAGCTTCATTTTGGCTCCTACAGAATTATTAGCTGTACAAAATTACTAATAAAACTCTCAGTCAACAAATACAAAAACAAATTCAAAATCAATAAGTAAATAAATCAAAAATAAATGCAAGCTTTCTGTTTATTCAGTTTTCTATTTCTGCTGTATTCAGATTTAAATGTCCTTATCAACACAGTTCAGTTATCATGGTTACATTTTCACTGTTAAACACGAAATAAGACGTAAATTTTACAGTTCTTTAACCTCCATCAATGGGTTCTTGTGAACATGACTTCTCTTTCCTGCTTCTTACTGCTGGACACTTAGCAGAGCTTCCAAGTGCCACAAGTTATTTTAGAACAGCCATCACCCACTCCTATATTTTTGTAGTTGAATTCAAACTGTGGTTAGTAAAAGAACGGCGCTGTTCATTGGAGATCAGAACAAGCGTCACACATACCTAAGATCAAAGAAAAGTAAGGAACTCACCAATCCGGTCTGCAGTCTGAATCAGATCAGGCCTACGTGGGAGTGCTACAATCAGAAAGCATTACGCATCATAACCTCCATCTGCCCCCATGTTAAATGGAGGGGGGTGTTGGGTTTCCTGCCCTAAAACTGTCACACTCCGATTTGTATCAGCTACGTGATCACTCTGCGCATGCAAAAGAGTCTGTAAGTGGGGATGAATCCTCTTACTCTGGAGAGGAAACTGCTGTCAAACAAGCAGAAGAAGAAAACATTTGTAGTCAGTTTGTAGTCCAGTGCAAAATCATGTGGTTCTGATCCCTACAATCCTGCAGTGAAATTCAGGCCCTGGCCAGTCTAGTCTAGTCTGTTTAGTGTATCTAGCAACCAGCTATTGTTTAACTGACTTTTGTATAAATACCGGTGTGAAGCCCATTGAGATGGCTATGGTTGTGATATTGGGCCATCTAGATCACATTGAATTGAATTGAAATACTAAAACAGCTACAAAAAAAAAACAAAACAAAACACAGAAAGTGCCAAAACAGCTAAAAAGGTTGACATGTTGCTAAAATATTAGCTAAACTCCGAATGAATTTACAAAACCCCAGTAGATGCCATAATAGTCAAAAAAGCATTCGTGTTGGTAAAATATCAGCTAAATGCCAAGTATGCCTAAAAAAAACCCACAGTTGATGCCAAATTAGCCAAAAAGCTAGCATCTGGCTAAAACATTAGCTAAACTCCAAACATAGTCTAAAAAGCCTCAATAATTGCCAAAAGAGCTAGCATAATGCTAAACCAACAGAAAAATGCCAAATAAGCTCAAAAAACCTAAAAAAAAAACTTTGTAAATGCCAAAACAGCGATAAAGCTGGCAAGTTTGTTAGCTATTTGCTAAATCACAAGTTGGCTTAAAAAAACCACGAGATGCCAAATTAGCTAAAAAAAAAAAAAAAACGCTAACATGTTGTCATAATATTAGTGAAATGCCAAATTAGCTTAAAAAAAAACCCCAATAGATGCCAAAACAGCTTTTAAAAAAAGCTGGAATATTGCTAAAATATTAAACTCCAGATGAGTTTTAAAAACCCCAGCAGATGCCAAGATGGTCAAAAAAAGCGTTGGATGGTACTAACATTTTAGTCGAATGAAAAATTAGCATAAAAAACCCAGTAGATGCCAAGATAGCCAAAAGACGTAACATGTTCCTAAAATGTTTGCCAAATGCCAGATTTGCCTTAACAAAAGCACTAGTGGATTCCAAATTGCCAAAAAAAAAAAGCTAGCATGTTGCTAAAACTTTAGTTAAATGTCAAAGTAGCCTAAGACAGTAGTAACATTTCCAATTTAGCCAAAACAGTTAGCATAAATGTTGACAACTCTCAGAAAAAGGGACTAAAGATCTGAATAATACACAATTTTGGTTTGACCCAAAATGTAACAGAGCCCACACACAACAGAGGGCATATTCTTGATTTATTGATTTTCAAAGGTCTGAACATTTCCAGGATTACTTACGTGTTTTAGGTCTGTCTGATCACTGCTGCATTTTCTTTGAAAGCACAATTCCAGTACACACAAATGTTTTGAGGGAGGAGATCATAAAACAGTAAATAACTACTTCATCAACTACAAGTCCAGAGAATGAACTTTATCCACTGAAAACCATTATAAACCCCATGACTCAGTTTCAACCCATAAACAGTAAAGACCTGGAGGACATTCTAAGTCAACTGAACTCCTCCTCCTGCTGTCTGGATATTCTACCCATAGGTTTTTTTAATCAAGTTTCGAATTGTGAACTTGTCTTTAACATCTGGTGTTTTCCCAGCACCACTGAAAACAGCTGGAATCAAACCCCTCCTAAAAAAGGACAGTTTGGATAAAACACAAATGAGCAAATAACAGACCAATATCAAACCTGACATTTTTAGGTTAAATCATTGAAAAAGCTGTTTTCATCAGTTGAATGAACTCTTAGTAAGAAACAACTGCTATGATGTCTTCCAGTCAGGCTTCAGACAGCACCACAGCACTGAGACGACTCTGACCAAAGTGAATAATGATATACGTTTCAATACAGACACTGGAAATATGCCAGTGCTAGTTTTATTGGATCTCAGTGCTGCATTTGTTACAGTCACAGTTCAGTCCACAACTCAAGGCTTCGACAGCCAGAGAGAGCACTCGCCAAAGTACTGACTCCTCAGCTTCCTCACTTCAACTCCCATCAGCCACCACCAGCTCCTTTCTGCACAGCTGTTCATCATCATCATCGTTATCATGAAGGCTGAAGTTATCTTCCGGTTGTTGGCATCCACTGTGCCGTTGACAGGAAAACCTTCATCCCAGAGTCAACGTTTAAACCAGCTACAAACAAATGAAACACATTTTTATGCAAGACTGCAAAGTTTTATGTTTACAGTTTAGAGTATGTTGTGTTGCAAAATATGTACTTTTTTTTTGTTCTTTAAAAACACTTAATTTCTAAGCACTTTCTTTAAATCCGTTCTGATCAAAAACAAGAGTATTTTTTGACTGAAACGTGCAGCGCTCGCTGAGGAGCAGGGGGTGTTCTGGTTCTTGACTTCCTTCCGGCTAATGATTTTCACCCGCCATCTTGTCTGCCACCAGGTCCCCCACACGAGGCTGCATCCTTCTTTCTCCTTGAAAAACGTAGCTGTGCACTTGGTCGAACATGAGCTCGATTTAAACCATTTTCCTCATAGTAAAAGTAAAAACACCGTCAGAATCCAGAGATGATTCACTACAAACTAGTGGGATTTTCTTGTTTTTAGGACCAGGCATCCAGCAGTAATCTCAGCATAAAAAACAAGAAGTAGACAAGAAAATTCTTCAACAAAAATGTTTTACGGTCAATGGGAGAAATGATCATCTTTTGCTGATATTTGGGGCCGCTGTGAGAGAACTACATGTCTCAGGGTTTTCAATGTTATTTGGTCTGAAAGCCAGGGAAAATGCCTACGTTTTGATGTAAAAACGTTTTCTGTGAGGGACACTGTGGCAGGGCAAATTGAATCACTGAAGGTCTGTGTCCTCTCACTCTGACACGCTCTGCTCCACTCTGCTGCCTGACTTCATCTCCTGCAGATGAATGACATTGACGGAGAACTGGACTGAGTGGCCCCGCCCCCCTGGCATTCCAAATAGGAAGTACCTGCTGGCTCCAAGAAGCCTAATCCCATAGACTTTAAAAGAGAAATTAACAGCTGTTAGTCATTCTATATATTTTTTAACATCTTGATAATCCTGATTTTTTAAATATTTTTTTCTGTAGTCCAAGTTATTCAACTTATTAAATGACCAATGAGATGCCTCAATAAAAGTAAGTGGAGCCTGCTGAACCCCACATCCAATATTCAAAACTATTGATGGATTTTTTGTAGTTTGCTTTCAAGTGGTAGGGGTGTGGCCTTCCAACAAGCTCACTCTTGATTGGTGAGTGGTTGCCATAGAAAGGATGACTCAGACCAACTTGGGCTAAAAACTAACTGAAAATGTCTGGCTCCAACATCCTTCTCGTGAAAAAAGGGCAACTGAATTGATCTTATTTGGTTGGAGTAAATAACATTTTATGGATGATGTCATTTAAAAATAATTTACAAAAGCAGCTGAATTGTTTTCCTCCAAACAGGAACTCTGTTTCTGATGAAAATATGAAAAAAATATGGAAGCAAAGCAGACCCAACATCTCTGCTGATTTTATGGAAAAAGACTTTGGGGTTGCAATGCATTCTGGGTAAATAATGCATTACAGTTTCTCTGAGGCTTTTGAAGAGGAAATTAAAATGAAGTATCCAGACTGGGCTTCATATCCGCTCAGGTGTGTCCCTCAAAAGAACCCGGGCCTCTCACATAAACAACAGTAGACGAACAAGTACAGATCGGTATCTGATTGGATTATGAGCGGTTACCGGGCAGAGAAACTTTGTGGTTCAAACTAAACTTGAGTTCCACATGTTTCTGTCAACAGAAGGTGAAGGTTCAACACAGAAGAGCAGAGACATAGAGCAGAGAATCGTGTCACAGTTTTAGATTCACAGTTTGGATCTTTTTCAGATCAGTGAAAAGGAACAAAACAAGATAAAAACCTACAATTCTTTTGAAAAGCTTTAAAAAATATATTTAATGAAAGAAATATCAAGTACGTTAAAACTAGTGCTGTCTATTGATTAAAAAAATAATCAGATTAATTACACTTTTGGATTGTGATTAATCAAAATGTTTTACAAGTTAGATTTTATACAACAATATGCGCCTTTAGAACAAAAGGTCAGAGAGAACATTTTTCCTTCATTTTTATTGTCTGAAATGTTTATTTTTATAAAGTGTTAACTCAGAAGTGTAACGTGTGTGCACAAAACACATCAACAGTGTGATAAACAGAACTGTAAAGACTTTAATGTCTGCAGTTTTACTCCAAGAACACAAAGATGCTGAAAAACAGCCATAAGAAACTAACATTGTGTTTCTGCACTTTAAATGGTCCAGGTGAATACTCTCTTCTGATTGGCTGTTGAGTTTCCAGAAGTAGTTCCGGTCACAATGTTCTGTATGTGCAGGCTTCTTCAGAACAAACGTTTGCTTCATCTTCTGGACAAAAACAAGCAGAAAGAGGACTTTCTCTCTGATCTGATGCTTTATTGAACCCATCATGGTGATCAGCATATTTATTTATAACTTTCCTTTACCGCTGCAGTCGAGGTCTGCTGGCTCAGTGAAGCCTTGTGTTACTGGTACAACGGGCTGCATTATGTATCAAATAGCCCACCTTTAGTGAAAAAGCGATTTAAACCTAAAAAATAACAGGAATAATGTACTAAAAATCAATTGAATATTTCTTTCTTTTGTAAGTGACCATGTAAGAAGTGGGATTGTGCCCAACGAAGTGTGCATTCAGAATTTGATGAACCGTCGGAAGACTGCTGCAGTTTAATAATCAGGGTTAATATACATTAACCCGTTAAATTTCTTTAATTAATTGTATACATTAACACGTTAATATTGACAGTCCTAGTTAAACATATATATACACACAAATACATATCACATCAAAACATTTACTCATTGAGGTCTATTTATAAAAACAAAACATTACATCTTTCAATACAAGATTTTCCTATTTTCATAAAAATACTCAGGATGCCTGTATAAACAAAGTGAATTATCACACCAAAAAAATTATATTTTTAAAAAGAGTAGCAGGGAATGCCAGAATTTATGACTTTGCATTGAATCACTGTGTCCCCTGCTGCTATAAGCCCCTCCCACTGGCTACAGACTCCTGTCACAGGGCGGGGCAGCTGCTGCTCACAACCTGCACACGGAGACGTGCACCGATGCTTTTTTATCGCTTTTCAAAATACGTAAACCCAATATTTCATCATCTGCATCCTGGTTAGGTGGAGAACATAATCTCCTCCCACAGGCTGCGGGAGCTTCAGGTTAACACATTTTTTGGAGGTCAAGCAGCAACTTTGACACCATTTAAAAACAAAAATGAAGGATTCAAATTTGATGTGTGAATGCTGTTCAGTCTGGCTAGGGCAATAAAGAATATTTTCATGATTCAGTTTTTCCAGTTTTAGAAAGAACATGCCTTCTGCACAATTTGAAGTGCACGTTACTCTGTTTTTTGTTTGATTTTAAATAACAAATACCTCCACACAGGAGCCCAAATGTAATTTTTGAGTCATCAGCCAAGTTAGCCAGTTGAAAAAACAAATCTACCGGCCAAACATATATTTTATCAGCCCAATTTTTAACACTATGTTACACAGAAATACCTTAGGCGTTTTACTTTTCTGACATTTTTCTGATTTTTTAAAATTTACATCAAAGTAATCTTTGATGACGTCTTCTCTGTCATCTAACTGTAAAGTCGAATTCAAACGTGCTGAAAAAAAACAAGGACAGATTTCGTAGAGATTTCCTAATTCTACCTCCAGGAGATCCAGGAGATCACATTTAATTACAAATCACTCGCCTTCAACTGCCATCCAAACCACATTGCCCCGGCTAAACATGACTAACATGACCTGAGTTTTATTTTTGTGATGAAGTGTTTTTCTTTTTAAAATCAGACCAAAGTTAGGTATTCTATGGTCATTTTACTGCATCTGCTAAGTCGTGTCTCATCGTTCACATACCATTCCACTATGGAGTTGCTCTTTATGCATCTTGGACGATGGTAACAGGCTAGCGTGCAGCAATATATGAATATATTTCATTGGTTCTCCATCTTGGCTGAACTCTCTTAGCTCCAAGAGTCTCAGGCTTTTAGAGGTACCCACACCTCAGCTGTCAGTCATGGTTCAGATTGTTGAAATGTCGACATTTCTAAATTCAGCTCCACGTGGTCATCCATGGTGGTCTTGTGGCCAGCTGAGTCCTCCTTCAGGTCAGACTGTAACAGTTTTAGTGGTCCAATTCTTTTCCTGAAAAGTTGGTAAGCTGGGACACTGAGCAGCGCTCTAACCTGGTCCAACCTGTCCAGGTGAGGCAGAGGTATACTTTTTTATATGCCAGTTTGCTTGGCATATGCTAATGCTAATGTTAGCATCAGTGGTGAGCACCACTATCAGCTCACTCAGCAGATACACCATTCTGTTCTCTGCAGTCCCTGCCAGCTGTTTGTACACCAGGCTTGAGCAGAACTCCAGAGTCCTCCTACTCTGGATTACCAAAGCCAGTACTGTCAAAGTGCATACTTAGCCGCACCACTGCATTTGGAATGCACGGCTGAGTTTCTGTTGTTTTAATCTCACCTCAGCAGTTTCACACCAACCATAATACCAAACTATCCGTTTAGTTCGCCAAAGAGTCATTGTCTGTCAGAAAAAGGCTTGTAAGTGTTGGTCTGAATGGCTGCTTCATTAGCTTGGTCAGCAGGTCTGCTCTGAAGGCTCCTTTCTGTGGTACTTTCTCCAGCATCTGCATCACCTCCCCGGGCTGTGGCTCCAGGGCTTGGTGGTCTCAAATGTCCAGCAGTATTTGATGATTCTGCAGGTAGTCTTGTTTTGTCCAATTTTTGGTAACTTTGAGCTGGTTAATAGAGGTTTGGGAACATTTACAGACACAATCCATCACATACATCATATGTAACTGGTCCAAAGATCTCTGAGCTGCAGTGTAAACTGATGCAGACGCATCTCATCATCACCTCAAATAACTTCATAAAAGTAATTTAATAAAAAAGGAGAAATGCTAATTAGCTAAAAAAAAAACAAACACTGAAAAATAATAAATGGGAATAAGTTCTTGTTTAATGTTTATCCAAGTTACTGTTCATCTCTAAAAAAAAAAAATGCTTCTTTACACTAACCCCCTCACAAAAAAAGAAAACTGGAAACTGGACTCAACCACTGAAACAACACAAAACCACATCCAGACCTGAAGGCAGAGATCTCCCATCAATGCATACACGCACAGAGGCAAGTGCTCACCTGCTGCAAACACACTCACCCCCCGGCACATTCTTCTAACTTCAGCAGGAATGTCAGCAGACGAATGTAAAAATGCAAAAATAAAGGTCAAACAGCAGCTTTCATGCTCGACTTGGTGCTAAAACATCTCTGAAAAGATGAAAGTCTATTCTGAAACGCCTGTTAATGTTCCATTTCTCTGATGTGTTCAACTGACAGCTGAAAGTCAAATTCTGCTTTTTTTTTGGGAACCACATGTGGAGACAAGAAGCTTCAACAGAGGAGCATCTCCGTGTCTTCTCCTCTGAGCAGGGATTCTAGAGACTGAAAACTGTGGAAGAATGAAGGAAGCTGAACCTGGATCCGCTGTGGATCAAGACGTTGGTATGTTTGGATCATGGCAGACCTGCTTTATGAATGGTTCAGTGATTGTCACCTTATTAGTCAGCCACCGTCTTTTTTTTTATGTTATTCAACTGGGTGTTCAAGTCATCAGCATGATGTTTAATTAGCTAAAGAGGCTAAGAAACTACAAAAAATGTAAGAACACTGTGATGCAAAACCTCACAGGTTAAATGAAAATAATAAAATGTGAAAAGCAAAAAGAGATTCAGTTAGAAAGGTAGGTTTAAGTTGGTTTAAGCACTGATAAATGCTAAACACTTGTTTTTATTTTTAGAACAATGTCACTTGTTTATCACAGAAGTGATGTTCTAAGAATAACTCCAGATAGGTGAAATTCACAAAGTATTCATCTTTATCTTTTACAATAATCATAGATGTTTTGAGGATGTTTTATTTGAAAAAATAATCAGCCAGGATGAAAATGACAAAAAAACACAGAAACTTTAAAATGTATATGCATGGTTAAGTAAATGCTTGATAAGGTTTAAGGTAAATAATTAACTGAGAATAATTGATCTAAAATGAATTAGATTGTTCAAAAATATGTTGAATTTTCAATCCATTAAGTGAAAGAGTCAGATGTGTGCTGAAAATTCTCATTCACAGGACCGGAAGCTTCTTGATTTATTTTGAAGAGCAGAAAGCAGTTTGATATTTAAAAATATTTAAACAAGGAGTCAAAGTGAAAGCAGGCGTCTACACAAGAAAGAGCATGACAGACTTCATATGAACACAATAACCAGACGTCTGAGGATTTCTTCAGCGTTCAGCTTAAAAATCCCAAAAGTGTGGTTTCTGCAAGCAGCAGCAGCAGATCGCTGCCACGAATCCAGGAGGGAGAAACATGTACAACTGACAGCAGCTCCAACACACAGCTGGACACCCACAGAAGCTGGAGGAGCTGAAATCCTCCTGAAACTGGAGGAAAGTTCAACAGAAATCAGCTACAAATGATCCGAAGCTTCAACTGGACCAGGACATCTGCCTGCAGGGTGACTGCAGCCAAGCTGCGATCCAGGTCTGCAGACCACAAAAACACCAAAGTTCTGGACATAAACATCCAAACCTGGAAGTGTTCTCCGTCAGGTTCTGTCTCCTCTGAATTTACTGGTCAGTCCAGCCGTCAGGAAGCCGTCCTCAGAAACAACGCTGCTCCAGTCCCACTACCAGGAAATTAATCCACACAGCTACGTCCGAGTAAAGACAACGGCAAATGTGTGAACTGCCAAGTTGTTAAGCTGTGACACAAAAGCAGCTTCACACAACAGCAGCGTATCAGCAGACAGA
>BSAI01003366.1:39052-52703 GCA_036245035.1 Adrianichthys oophorus | reverse complement strand
GCATGTGTTTAAAGTATGATAGGAAATGAATATTTCAATCTAAACAAACTGCTGATTACACATTTTTCTTATGAGCCCTAGAGCGTTCACGTTTGGATTTTATCGTTATGTCTTGTTATCGCCTAACATGAAAAAAGACAATATTGTGATGTTAAAAATCAACTATCGCCCAGCCCTAATTATAGGGCACAATTAATTAATCGCACAAAAAAACTAATCACATTACTACAGAAAATACAAACATTTTGGAAAGAATCCAAAGCTATGCATTTGTATTTGAGCTGGAATATTGCTGTTGCTGCTACTCATGTTTTCTGATGACTCCATCCCTCAGAATGTGCTCCTCATTCAGAAGGTAACTGGAGTGGATGCTGGAGGAGCTGGACGGCTGTTGGAGCTTTAGTGGGACCCTGCAGCTGCTGCGGTGAGCTTCCACAGAGGGCGAGGCCATGATTTGTAGGATTAACTGAGCAGCAGCTGAGGGCAATGATGAAGCTCTGTCGCTTCACCCTCAGACACGTCTGCTGCTCTCACATCTGCTGGTTTGGAACGAGAACAAGAGCATGGAAAAATCTCTACAGCATTCCTGGTTCCACTAAACATCCATGGAATGTGGCGGTGGCCAGATATGTTTTCACAGATAAACAACAACAAAGCTGAACTTCATTCCTACAGTTTGAAGATGAATAGAATAGAGTAGAATTCAACTTTATTGTCATTGCACCTGCAGTACAGAGCAACGAAATGCAGTTTCCATCCATCCAGAAGTTCTTTTTAGCAGTACAGCATAAATTATATATATATAGTATATACAGGCTATGGTCAGACTTGAGCTTTAACATAATCACTACCAAAACAGAGGAGTTGAGAACAGGTAAAGTTCAAAAGACCAGAGCTCCTTCTAAAAAATGATTTTTTTCAGGCCTGATTCAGATTTTAAGTGAAGTTTTTTGATCAAATGCAGATGAAGAAGTTACAGCAAAAGGATTCTTAACTTATTAACAGAAAAACTGTTTGCTGGGGCGAAATGACAGAAGTAATCCTCAATTTCCTATTAGTCTTTGCAGTGGAGCGGAGTTTGAAAAAATAAGACAATACAAATTCCTGTTATTTATGCACCAATTTTCCTTTAGTAGTTTCTTGTGAGCCGCAGCAAAATCACATTTAAGTGGATACTTTCAATGAAAAGTCTTTTCAAACGGCCATAAACCTGCATTTTTGACTTCTGCGTTCAAGACCCTTGCATTCACCATTGTCTCATAGACGCTAGCTTGTTAGCCGCTGATGGCCAAATATTGGACATCTCAACCCATACCCTCTCGTGTTCCAAACAGGAAGTACCTGCGGGTTCCAAGAAGTCAAAGTCCCACAGATTTTAATCTTAGAAATAGACCGTTATTACTCAGTCATTTTATTTGTCAGAAAAATTGTTCTTGCTCTGATGCCTTCTTCTTAACTTGCTCTATTTCTATTTAAAAAAAAAATTTTTTTTCTTTTTCACAAGTTCTAAACTGGCTAATCAGAAGCCTCAGTGAAAGCATGTGGTGCCCACTGGCACCACATGCTTTGGGATTGGTGGGATTCCTATAAGTTCACTCATGATTGGTGACGGTAGTTCCCCCATAAACACGACTCAGACTGACTCGAACCAATCGCTGTCGTCTGGTTTCAGAGGATGGTTAAGGATTTGGCTTTATTTCACAAGAGCCTGAGATGATGCATTTTCCATGAGTGACGCCACACCTTGATTCGTCCATTGTTTTTTGTTTTTTTTTGGTCTCTGATTTGTCAGCAAATGGATGCATCAGAATGAGGCAAAGCAGGAAGACTTCAGTTCACCCATTTCACTTGCTGTCACAAGTTTGAGCTTTTTTTAATGGCATGTTTTTATTTGCTCTGATTTGAATAAAAGAAAAACTCAGAAATGCAGTTTTAGTCTTAAATTCTTTCATATAGGTTCTCTATCATGAGAAAAATGCTACAAGAATATATATAAAAAAAAAATAAATACCAAAAGCAGAATTTTTGTTGGATTGCATCTTTAAACACCAACTTTTTATATAATTTATCATTATTGTAGAATTGTGTTTTAAATAAAGGGCCGATACAGACAGTAATTAAAAAGGAAAATGACCATGTAAAACTCCTGAGTTAAAAATTAGTCTGGAGCCCTGTATATTCCTTCACCTTGCTGCTGCAATTTAAGGTCTTTGCTGGTTCAGGGACGCAATGTGTTAAAAATAATAAGAATAAAGTACTAAAAAGCAGTTGAATATTTATTTCTTTTGTAAGTGACCACGTTAGAACCAGGATTGTTCCTGATGAATTGTGCATTTAGAATTTGTTGGGTTTTAAATATGTTCTAGTAGCATTTTTCTCATCATAAAGAACACATAAAACATGTAAGATCAAAACTGCATTTCTGAGTATTTCTTTATTTAAAAAAAAAAGTGCAGCTTGAAAAAGCTTAAATTTGTGACAGCAAGTGAAATGGTTGGACCCAAGTCTTCCATCTCTGCCCCATTCTGAGTCATCCACTTGTAGGCAAACAGGTCCATGAACATCTTTGTTTTCCTCGTCTGAGCTGGAATCTGGATTAAAACTGTCCGGCTGGATAGCTCTGATACTGATCACCATTTTAGTTGCACTGTGATGTTAGCTTGGGGGTGTGAAGGGCTGTAAGCTAGCGGGAGAGAGTGTAAAAAAAGATTTCATGAGATATCAGCGTGGGGTTACTTCACACCAGCAGTCCTGCCCACAACTCAGAGGTAAATTTCTATTGAACTCCTGCTGCTCTGCAGAAACTATGTCCTAGAAAACCACACAGGTTTTTAGAGTTTGTCTAAAAAATTCAGAATAATCATGAAAAGACCACTGGGAGCGCTTTGGAAACAGATCTAAATATAGTTGGAGTGGAACTTTAAAATGCTTCACAGAGATGAAATTTAACTAAAAAATCAAGTAAAGGTTTTATGATCAGTACAGAGCCAATCCAGGATCATTTCATAAGTGTGTCCTGAATTCAAACATTCTTTGATAACCGCAGCAATGTTTGGCTCAGCAGGTACATTCATGTTTTTGGTTTAAGGTGCTTCGTGCCAAATACCCGTCTGTCAAAATGATGAAAAGACGTCATCATCCAATCAGTGATGTTTCTTCTTTGCTTCTTTTGTAACACTTTGTTTTTATTTCTGAAAATTACTTTGGTTTTATAAACATTTCCTTTTTTTGGAATTGCCTGGGTTTGCGTAATTTTCATTTGATTTCTAAAATGATTTTTTCTTTTTGTGTTGGCACTGCTGAGAAGCAGCTTCCTTTGTTTACTCCCCCGATCAGCTGTTTGCTCTGAGCAGGCCTGTCCTGCCGCTGGGATTTAGTAACACATACCAAAACAAATGGCTGGAGCCCGGGTAAGGGCAAAGAAGTGGAAACACAAGCCTGCCGTACCTGCGATCATCGTGGGGAATGTACACTGTCTGGCTAATAAGACTAATGAGCGGCAGCAACGATCAACACCCAGAGAGAATACATGAGAGCAGCTTACTGTGTTTTACTGAGACATGGCTTCATCCACATACTTCAGACCAGAGTGCTGCTTTACCCGGCTTTGTGAGCGTGCGGGCGGACTTGTGCCAAGGAGCGTCTCCGTAGCCCAAACGTTGAACTCTTGACTGTCAGACTGCGACCTTATTATCTGCCCAGGGAGTTTACATCCGCCATCGTGGTCACTGGTTACATTCCATCAGCTGATGCGGACGCCGCTGCTGACATCATCAGCAACACTATCTCCCAGCTGCAGAACCAACAACCAAATGCATTTATAGTAATCACTGGGGACTTCAACCATGCTAACTTTGACGGGACTCTGAGTTTACTCAGTACGGGGACTGCCCCCCCGTGAAAACAAAACCCTCGATCTCCTGTATGCTAATGTTCTGGGAGCATACAGCGCCACAGACACCCCCCACCCCCGGAAGGTCTGACCATAAACTCGTTCGGCTATGTCTTAAGTATGTCCCTTTGGTCAGGAGAATGCCTCTGTCCAAGAAGAAGGTGAGGAGGTGGACACCAAAGGCTGAGGAGGACCTGCAGGACTGCTTTGAGTGTACAGACTGAGATGCTCTCTGTTTCCCTCATGGTGAGGACATCAACCATCAAGACACCATCATGCCCTCAAGGACTGTCTGCTGTTACCCCAACAACAAAAGTCATGCCGAATGAGAAGAAGAGGGCCTTCAGGTCTGGAGACAGGGAGTGGATGAAGAGGGTCCAGCACCAACTGAGAGACAAGTTAAAGGAATGTAAGAACACCTACAAGAGGAAGCTGGAGGCAAAACTCCAGCATAACAACATGAGAGAGGTGTGGTCTGGCATGACGAAGATCACCAGATGTGGGGGGAGAGGCAGACTGTATGAGGGAGACATAGAAAGAGCACACAACCTGAACAACTTCAATAGATTCAGCTCCCCGGCAACCCAAGCCTACACCACCCTTCCTCCACCATCTTCACAATCACCCTCCCCTTACTCTACCACCCCTTCTTTCTTCATCTTCCTTGTACCCACCGGATCGGTGCCGGCCCTCTGGAAAACCGCATGTCTGGTTCCTGTCCCAAAGAAGACTGCTCCATCTGATTACCATTCTGTTGCAGGTTAACCCTAACCCGTGGTTTCATGTCTGTTAGGGGGTCTGTTGGGGCGGCCATGGGTTGGTGGTCCTCTGATCAGAAGATAGCAGGTTTGATTCCCGCCGCCTTGCTCGCCCATGTGTCAAAGTGTCCTCGGGCAAGACACTGAACCCCACATTGCCTCTGATGGGAGGTTGGTGCCAGTGTTCAGCAGCTTTTCTTAATTTAATATTTTTTTTAATTCCTTCAAGTTTACAATGTGTACTTTTGAGTTTAAAACTGTTTCTAAATTTAAAAAAAATGTAACTTACAATGTCTTGTGTGTGTGTGGGGGGGTGTCCTTAAAGGAACCTGGCTATTAGAGACCAGCATCTATTAGAACTAACACCTGTTAGACCCGGCTTTTATTGGAAGACATACGGTATTTAGATTGGAAAATGAGGGTCCTTTCTATGCATTTTCCAGGCATCTGAGCCATCATTTCAGCTGATTTGAAAACAGCAGCAGGAGGTGGATTTAGTACTGAACCTGTCCTCCATCACTGTTGACAACCATTTCATCAACCTGTTTCCTGTGACGACTTATTTACGACACAACTTCCAAAACTTTTGTGGAGGAACCCTGTTTGTAAAGTAAACTTACTTAGTACTTTAAAAAAACAAGTACTCTTTCCACAAATGGTAACAACCTCTTTCTAAGTTTGCCAAGTAGCTTTCATAGAGAACCAAATGTCGGTTCCTTTCACACCACACGCTTTACTAAAGTAAAACATCTGAATTAATTAATACACTTAAAGCTGCAGAGAACCTTAAGATCTCTGAGGTCACCACATCAATAACAACTGACTGGTTTACCACCAAATACACTGTAGACGTGTTTCCATTAGGGTTAGCTTTGGCGCTTCAAGCTAACCAGTTTAGCTGGTTAAGCTAACTCTCCTAGCTAAGAACGCCAGTATGAGGCGTCACTAACAGCTCGCAGCTAATGGCAACACCACAAACAGTTTAACCCGCGCGTCAGTCATGCTAACATACAGGTGTACACTCACCTGGTGAATTGGCGTTTGAGGGTAACCTTAGACCCTTCCTTCCTCCTCCGTCACCTTCAGGCTAATGCTAACGACAGAGAGAAGATGGGGCCCGCCAGCCAGCCGCGCGCGCGCCTTCGTCTTCCCGCCGTTAGAGCCTTCTCACTCACGTCCACCTGTTTTTTTTCTGCGCTGCCATGTCATGACGTCACATTCAGATTCACCTGTCCGCCTGAGCGCACCTTTGTCACGAGGATGGCGCTCTAACGGTCAGAGTGACGGTTGGCATCGTGCTTCTTAAAAACAGGAAGTTCAAGTTTAAATTAAAAATGAATGTATGCGGGACTTAGCCTCCTTGATTTCCCCAAAAAAACTGCGCTCCGCCTCGAAGATGCTGTTGTAAATTCGTACGTGTGATCCCTGTGATCCTCTCCTTCTGAGCAAAGCGCCCCCTGGAGGTCAGACAGCTGAGGACGCCTTGATTTTTACCAAAATGCCAAATATTTGTTATCCATCTGATCAGAGCAGAACCCTCAGATGTTCTGTTAGACGGTTTGATGGAAACGGCAGCGTCTTCACAGGCAGTTCCAAAGCATTGTCACAGTTTGTGGTGTAAGTGTGCAGCAGAAAGTCAAATGACCCCTCAGGACGGATCCGAGGTTCCTGCACCGGGCTCCTCTCAAACACCCATCATATTCCTTCATCTCTGTCCCCAAACACAAGGTTTAACTCTCAGTTTCATTCAACAAATCCAACAGATGAGTGAAGATAATCTGAGAGAGATTATCACAGATTACTTTTCACAAAGAAAGCGGATCTTCACAGCAAAAGGAATTTTACTTTAAAAAAATAATACGTTAATTCACTTTTATAGTATCAGACAAAGGTAGAAGACATTTCACCCTGGAGCAAGGACAGGGAGCTTCTGGACTTTTAAAGTCATTTAACCATTTTATTTATTTTAGTTTTTTTTGGGTAGCAGCAAATCAACAGCAGCCAATAATAGTTTTTAATAATAACAGCAGACCAGGGGTCCGTTACAAAAAGCAGGTTATGTTGAAACTCTGAGTTTGTCAACCCCGAGTTAAGGAAAACTCTGAGTTTCAGAAATGGAGGTAGCTTTAAACTGTGGTTAAACCAAACCTGTTTCATGAAGCTCGGTAAGATGAACTCTGAGTTCATCACTACTGACTCTGTGAACTGAACCTGGGCTGGAGCAGGTTTCCTTCAGGAAACTGAGTTTCCTGAAGGAAACTCAGTTTCCTGCGGTCTCCGCCCCTTTTTAAAGTGAAGGATGCTCAAATCGCATCTCCTCATTTAAATTCTGAGAACATTCACATTAGAGACTGCACATTTCCACCACGCTGAAACCACAATGGGGCGTCCATTTCTAGAGGATCCCGTAGACGAGGAGGATTCATCCAGAGGGAAAGTCATTTACGTCGGGAGAGGATTTTGAGGCCATGAGTCGATTGTCTGGCATTTCCCAATTCATTTTATTTGACTGATATCGTTTTTCCAGGGACTCAGTGTGATACATTCACAATCTCATTGGCCCAAACATCGCATTGCACATTGCACGCCACCCATCGTTGCTGCGCTCCGAGATCCGAGCAGATGCTTTGTGCTGCATCACGTTTTTTGCAAATGGTAGTTTTCTTTAGAGTATCAGGGATGGCGAGCACATCAGTAAGGCCGCTGTTTGCAGAATCATCAGGAAGTGTGCCTCAAGCGCTTTTCCCTTTTCTTTGTTTTTCCGGAGAACAAACCCCTCAGAGTGATTTTCCAGGACTGCAGGTCAGTGGTATTGAGACAGTTCCAGAAAGGTCATCTTGAAGAATGACCACTTCATTCAATCTTCCTGTGACTTTTGTTAATTTACCAAGAATATGAATTCCCTTCAGGATTTCCAAATGTGGTTGGATGGCACACACATCCCCATCAATATGAGGGGACTCTGTGAACAGGAGGTCCATCCACAGCATGAATGTGCAGACACACCAACTACTCTAATGGTAAAAACCACATCACAATACTGGGACTGATATGGATTCTCTGCACCACCAAGATCATATGTGATCCTGCACATCGTCACCAACGTGGAGATCAGGCGGCCTGGCTCTGTTCATGACTCACCAATATTCCATGAATCAACCCTCAGTAACAGGCTGCAGTGTGGGAAGTAGATCTATGCCCTACACACTCACAGGAGCACTTCTATGAAGCCCTAAATTGATGGGAACTTTCTTACAGGCGAGGTTGAGGGCTTTCTGCTCGGGGATAGGGGTTACCCGTACCAGCCCACACTGATGACCCCTCACCCAGAACCTGCAGCAGGCCCCCAGCAGTGGTTTAATCAGGATCACCACAGGACAAGAGCCCGGTGGAAATGACCACGGGCCTGTTAAAAGCCCGTTTCCAGGGCCTACGTCACCTCAGGGTAACACCTGAGAGGGCCGCTGACAGTCTTGTGGCCTGTGTTGTTGTCCACAATATTACCGTCATTAGAGGAGAGCAACACCCTGCCATACCAACTCAAGAGCCAGAGGAAGACCCCGTCCAACCAGCAGACCACTATGGAAGGACCGTCAGAGACGGGACATGTCGCAGTGCACTCTGGCAGTAGACGACCACCAACACCACCAATAAAAGATAGAAACCGACTGAACGCAAATGAACATTTATTTGGTTTCAAATAGAAAAGCAACAGTTAGATTTCAGGATTCCTTCAATATTTCAAACCACCTGTAACGTTACACTCTCCTCTAATTTGTGTTTGAGAATCAAATCTCAAGATTTCTTTTTCTATTTGGCGGTTCAGTCATAGCGACTCCTGAGTGTTTTTATGAGACTCATTTCATAAAACTCCTTCTCTGGCAACTGTGAACCCAAAGGATTGAGGGTTTGAAGACATAGAACCTCACTGATGTCACAGGCTGGATTCTAGCATTTACTGAACATCACTGAACTGCCTTCATCTGTGCAGCAGAAGTTGTAGGAGCCTCCTGCTGCTGTTCCTCCACACTCTGGAACAGAGGAGGCGTGATACTGTCAGTGTACATCCTTCAGCAACTCCACACAGAAAATTCCACATCTGAGAGAGCAGATCATCTGGAGTGTATGCAGTGTATAATTGACCTCTGTTGATCTCTCTGTGGCTGACATCATTTCAACATCCTCACAGTCCTATGAAGACCAGCATTTAGTCAGAGCTGACTTTATAGTACTACCTGTCATAATGTCACCATTCTGTAGTGGGATACTTAGAATAAGAAATAATAATAATACTGACAACAGCCTGAGTGTCAGGATTCAGTCCTCCATTCCTGCCTCCTCTCATCAGAGGGAACTCTCTCCGAAGTACTAGCTGCCTCCACCTTCTCTCCCACGTCCTCCCAGCTGTTCGCAATCATCTCATCACCTCCACTCCTCTTAAACCCCACCTGGACTCATTACCAACGTGAAGTATTGTTTTGCTCAGCAGACATACCAAGCGCTTACCTGTCTCGTCGGTCTCTGGGTTTGCTCCATGCACTCGACTTCTGCCTGCCTTCTGACTCTGTTTTTGCCTCTGCCCTTGTCTGCTCAGTTTACTGTCTTATTAAAACTCCTTTGCTGCTGCTGCACATGGATCCAAACGTCTCTCTGTCCTGGTCTCAGACCTTACACTGAGGTTCTGCTGTGACAGGAGGCTCCAAAAGGCAGATTTTACCGTCATAATCTGTTACAAACCCAACACAGAGTGTAATACATGGATATATCATACGCAACCTATTTAAAAAAGAACAACATATAGGTAGGTTTCTAACATGAGACACGTGCCCTCATATCCAGGGCAGAAGAACCCCCCCCCGGCTTCTTTTTATGCTGCTGGATTACATCTACATGAAAATTACAATTTAACATTTTGAATATTTGAACGCCTCTCTGGGGAGGCGTTCCGTGCACGTCCCACTGGGCGGAGGCCCCGGGGAAGACCCAGAACACCCTGGAGAAACAACGTCTACCGGCTGGTTTGGGAACGTCTCGGAGTCCTCCCAGAGGAGCTGGAGGAAGTGGGCGGGGAGAGAAAAGTCTTAGCATCTTTGCTTAGACTGCTGCCCCCACCACCCGGTCCGGATGAGTGGCAGAAGATGGATGGATGGATGAAAAAAATATATTGATAATAATTTAAAAAAAGAAAACAAGGCCTGATGCCTTGATGTTCTACAAAAGGAAATGGGCAGCCACACTCAGCTCTGTTTGAATTAGACAGAAACTGAACTGAGGGGAAAATTTAACTTCATCTACATAAAAGACAAATATAGCTACAAAGTCATTGCTTCTTTGTTTTAATCCAACCTAAAACCATTTGAACATCATGAATGAAAACATGCATTTATGAGTAAGAATGTTTGATTTTCTGACGGCTGAAACATGCTTCAGTAGAATCAGAAAGAGTTTAGCAGCATTGTCCTCTACGCTGTCATGGAGGCAGATGCTTGATGCTTCACAAGACACAAGTCAGGACACGACCTCCCAGACTCAGGAGGAAATGACACGCAGCGACAGCAGGAAGTGAAGTGGCTCTATAGTGCTTTGGTCTGACCAATACGCTTTCCTGTAGGTTCTGTAAATCTGCATCTTCACAAACTACATGTTTTGATCCGATTATACAAGACGCTTTGGGGGAAAAAATGTTCCTGACAGCTGGGGCGAAAACAAAGAGAAGCTGTGCAGACCTCCACGCAGCAGGGGGCGCCACTGCCAAGACCCATGAATGTGGGGTAAGAACTCTATCCAATGATGTCACCGTAAAAAAAGGCTTTTGTAAAGACCACCCACTGCAGGAGACTTGATCTTCATCCTCTTGATGAAGAGAGATGATGGCTGTGTCCGAATTCATGCCCTAACCCCCAAAAAACTATATAGTGTTTCACTATATACTGCTGGACTATGTAGTGCCCTGGATTTTAAAATCAATTCGGACACCATGCTCACTACTTTTTGGCCGCCGTTCTTCTTCGGGGGTTGCTTATATGGCAGTTGACAAACAGCAAAATGGTTGCATTACCGCCACCACCTGGTCTGGAGTCGAACTCCTTTTCTCCTTTTCTGTCAAATCACTAGTCCACCACAATGTTATTTTTATTTTCGCGCCACAGAACCATTTACGGGCTCATGCGAGTAGGCATTTTTTTCCCTGTAGCTTACTGAAAATGCCCTCAAATTTCTATTTTTCCGTGTTCCTGCTAGCAATAATTCAAGTATGTCTGATAAGATCTAACCAAAAACGGACTGAAATGAGGCCAGGAGGAGAAGCAGACATCTTAGAAGATTTATTCTGGCTGCCCTAGCAAGAGACGGACAACGTGTACATGTCATCTTCCTTGAGCGACTTGCTTCTGCCATCTTGAAAGGCATTCAAACGCAATGCATTGTGGTCTATCTTTTCCAATGTAGTGACCATCAGTGTACACTTGTTTTTCGCAGAGGATTCTGGGACTATGTCCGAATTCATTCACTACTCACTATATATTTTCTAGTGTTGTCAGAATCCAAAATAAAAAAATCGAGTGCACTGGAATGTTTTTGGAAGTTTATTACTTTGTCTTCTGTTCGTGAAACATGGGGGGGGAGAGATACTATTTACAGGTTGTTTGGATGTCCATTTTGACCCATTTAAAGGTGGTTGTTTTTTGATTGACAGGTGGGTGGTTGTACGGGTGAACCAGCTTCAAACTTTCGCAGTATCCATTTTCAGGACATGTTGAGTTGGGGGGAGTAAACCTCGCTCTTCCTTTCCGTGGTGCAGAATCATCAGCCGTTCTTTCCAAAATTGTGCTTCTGTGGGAAGTTTTCCTGAATGTTGAAAGACTTCAGACTTTAGACTGAACTAGTCAGAGTGGACAACCACAGATTCAGAGCAATAAAAAACCTTTTTTGTCTAACGCCCTGAAAAAAAACACGGTCAATTTTCTTAATACGGCAACATTTGGTGACATTTGTCAACATCCAGTGATTAAGTTGAATTACTGAAGTAAAAAGTTTATCAGAAAATTCCGTGATTTCCCTCCTCACTCTAGGTCACCATGGAAACAGAGCAAAGCTGGACCGGAACTTTTCCTCTGACTGCTCCTAATGACAAAGGACCTCTGCAAAGACTTCTCTGACCTGACTCTGACCTTTTTCTGGAGTCTTTAGAGAATTACGACTCTGATGTGAAGCACGAGTTATTTTTACTCTTTTTCATGATCAGCTGATGCTGCAGCCAGTGACTCTGCCCCTCCCACACGCAGATGTATCAGATTCAGGTTCAGAGTAGAGTTTACGTCTCTGTGAAAGTGCTTCAGACACACAGAAGACCTGCGTTGTTAGAATACAACATCTTCTAAAAGAAAAAGAATTGATGTTAACAAAAAACAACGGGATGAAATGAATGACTGTCAAAAAAAGAGCAGATGCAGCGTTGGTGTGTGGAGGTCATCTGCATCTTTACAGTTTTTTATCTTGACAGGAATTAAAAGCTTTCACTTAAAGTTGAACTCCTAAAAATACTAGGATTACATTAAATAGTGGGTGTGACATCAAAAGAGTAAAATCACAAAAATCTGTAAAATGTAAATTAAAGAAATGTTTAACCCTAATCCGATGGGAATATTTTCTTCTCAAACAGACCAGAATAGGAACAGGATTGTAATTCTTTGAGTGTGGTGTTGCTGCAGATCAGAGCCACAGCAAACATTCAGAGATGAATTTACGGTCAAATCCTTTGCCAACGTGAGGAAACAGCGAGTGATGTCATCATGACGAGCAGCACGGATTGGACGGTTTTTGTGGATTAGACTAGAGAGGCTGCCCCTCCCCAAGTGAGTTGTCCTGTACGTTTACAGCTGGGTGGGGCCTCGACTTTGAGGCTCAGTACTGCCAGAAGGGGGCGCTGCCACCAGGCTCCTCAGGTAGACACAGGGGTTTCTTCTCCTCCCAGAGCTAGGTGGAGGCGGGGGAGGGGGCGGAGGCAGGGCCCCGGGGGTTTTGGAGGGGGACATGAGTGGCTGCATTTCCTGTGATGCTGCTCCCCCCATCTCCTCTTCTTCATCCTCTTCCTCCAAATTTGTCTTCTTCTTTTCTGGGAAGCAGAAGGAACTCTGCGACCCCTGAGCATTGATGGAGGTGGTGCTGCCTGGCGGGGTGTAGGAAGCCGGTCGGGATCCTCCCAGCCTGGAGAGGGCGCTGACACGAGGGTGGACTGCCTCAGAGGGTGCGGGTGGGGAGGAGACGCTCTCCAAAGAGGAAATGCTCTGATTCCAGGCCTGCTGAAGATCCACGGGGATGATCTTGGTGGCCTCCAAAGACACGCAGGGAGGGGGCGAACCTATGCCGCCCTTCCACGGCAAGTGGCTGTCTCCACCAGAGGTTGGTGCTACTTCAGCTGGTGAGCTTGGACAGACCTCCAGAGCTGCTGGGACTAAACCAGAAGACAACAACGCAAAGGTTACCGAGGCTACCACGATTCATGCTGATGTCTGTGTTAACTGAACAAGGTCAGGAGTCTTCTGTGGTCAGAAAGCTTCTCTCAACTACGTTAAGGTCTATGAGGAGGCCTATAAAGGAAGTCCATTCGGAGGTGGATGAGGAGGTCAGCTCCACTACTTCATCTGAACATCACAGATGTCTTAGAAAAGCTCAAAACGGTGTGAGGAGGATTTGGTGCTTTAGCTTGGTTTTTCAGTTGTGTTCTTAGGTTTGGTCGGGTTCTGAGCTGTTCCTCATCCGTCTCACTAGGATCAGGTAGATCATCCACACCTGTCTTCATTTAGTTAATCACCTTCAGTTAGGGCTGGGTGATAGTGACTTTTTTATATCACAATATTGTTTTTTTAAACCAGGCGATGACAATATATATCAGGATATAAACCAAATAACTTTATCTGTCAAATGTGAAAATGTGAGTGACTCTCATCAACAGGTTGTTTAGATTGAAATATTCATTTCCTATCATACTTTAAACACATGC